>JBBDGP010003583.1:600000-809295 GCA_037952835.1 Lithobates septentrionalis
TCCACCCTCTCCAGGACAGACAGCAGCAAAGAGGCCTCAGGTGAGAAAACTTTTATTTTCTCATGATATATACTGTCTTTTCTGTGTGGTGTTGAGGGACCGGTTGGGGGAGTGCAGCCACAGAAGGTAACACGTTTCCTATTTGATTTTGCCTGCATTTTGTCTCTGCATGATTGCTGAGAATGTTAAAGGTACCTATTATAATTTAAAGCATGCTAAAGAATGATCATTTTAAGCGCTTGCCTTTTTCTCCTTGTCTCCGGAAATGACAATATATATATATTTTATGAAGGGATGTATAAGTGCAGGTACCACAATTTCTGAGGAGTGAATAGAAGTTGGTGGTGGTGTTGAATTTTTTTTTATATATAAACGTTTGTGGTCCTAAGGCAGATAGGTATTGACTTCAGCGGATATCCAGAAATGGGTGAATGATATTTTTTGAACGTTTGTGGTCCTAAGGCGGATAGGTATTGCCTTCAGCGGATATCCACAAATGGGTGAATGACCTGCTGTATGTTCTCTGGAATAGGGAGTCTAGATAGGGACTAGCCTATTGCCATTTAGAAGGAGACGTCCTTCTGAGAGTAGAACGAGCGAGATATCTCAACTTATGTACTGGGCTGTTGGTACAGAGCCATAAAGATAAACGGTGGAGCTCTCAGTCCCGGAGTTCCAAATTATTGTCATTTCTGAAGAGATTAATGAGAAATTGTGATAAATATGGGAAATGTGCTTGAAAAAAATGTTTTGCCTGTCATGAATACATTTGGGTTAACAAAAGATAGGGCAAAAAAGTTATTGAAAATAGCAAAAGCAACAGGGCTAAGTATTGTTAAATTACAACCAAGTGCTCCTATCATCAAAATGATAGTGAGTGGAGACCCAGATGCCCTGAAACATCATGTGAAATGGTGTAAACTAACAAAAAAGGAGTATAAAAGGGACCCATCTAAATGGTGGCCGCCAGAGGGTCCCTTAATACACCTACAATTGATGCATTGTTTAATCTGCTTTTTAAAATGTCTGATTGTGGGTGGATTGAATGTTTAACAGCCTGGGAAGAGGTATCCAGGAAGGATATAAACCCCCCCCCCTATAAAATGTGCTCAGAGAAAGCTGCTCTATATGTAGAAGATGGCCAGGATAATTATACCGCAAGAATAGGAAAAGTTTATGTCCCCTGGAAAGCCAATGAAATTAGGGCAATTATTGTTGATCTGCCCAACTTAGAGAAAAGTCCAAAGAAATGGTATAAAATGTTATGTGATGTGGATAGAGAAAACGCAACAAGCTACATATATGGATATGTGGATCTTGATTGATTGTGCAGTGTCAGAAAAGTATGTGGATGTATAGAATGTATTTGCAAGATATGCGAGCATTGATGGATGTTGTGCAAAAGAAAGGTGAGGATGTGTTGGATTACTGGAATAGATTCAAAGATGCTTTTCAGAAGCATACTGATTGGATTCCAGATGATTAAAGTGATATGAAGCGAGCAGAGTATGTGAATGTATTGGTGGGTGGAATGTTGCCTGAGATTAGGGAAGAAATAGAGCTTCGTACGGTGGGATGGAGAAAGAAACCTGCCCCTGAATTAGTTGAGATTGCTCAAATAGCTTACGAAGTGTTACAAAAAAGAAAAGACAAGGTAGAAAAGAAGGAGAAAACAAAGATGATGAATATACAACTGCCAGAGGTTAAAGGAAAAGTCCCTGAACCTAAGGGGGTACCAGTATCTACAGTGCAGGTAACACCTCAGGGTGTACCGGTAGCGCCCCCCCCCCTTACCCACCTTCGGGAGTGGTATATATCTCTACTTATGGGGCACCACAGCAAAAGCGTGGTAATTGGAGACAAAATGAGGGACAACGCATAAACCCTAGAATTCAGTCCCGATATCAACAAATCATTCCAAATAGAGTAAGACTCCCAACCCTGCAGCCTTGTGTCTCTCCCACTTGCTATAAGTGTGGATTGAGTGGGCATATAGCCAGAGACTGTAGGGGGTGCTAGGATAAGGTGGGATGTGGTGACAATATAAATGACCCATTATATCAAGCTTTAGCTGTAATTGAAGTTGATTCTGTTGATGAACCAATGGTTGAAATAAATGTAAACGGTATTGATTTGTGTGGTCTCATAGACACAGGGGCTTCACGGTCCCTTTTAAATGTCTTTGACCCCAACTTACCACTCTCCAATGAAAGGGTTTCTTTGGTTGGAGTAAGTAATAATATAATCTCAGCAAGGGTTACACAATCTATACCAGTGACATTGGGAGAGCATCCAACAGAACACTCAATTGTATTGTCTCTACATTCCCCCTGTAATTTATTAGGACGAGATTTACTTTCTAAAATGGGGGTAACCATTGCTTATCTCCGGGTAAAACTGTCATTGACATACCGCATAGGTTAAAAGAGTAAGCAACTGATCTGTTGTTCATGCCTTTATTAGTAGCTGATATGGAGGGAGGAATTCCAGAAGAGACCAAACAAAAAATTGACCCCTCCATATGGGTAACAGGAGCAAACACTCCTGGCCTTATGCAAGTTGCTCCTGTACAGTTAAATAGAGACCCTACATTGCCAGTACCTAGACTACCTCAATACACCTTATCTCCTGAATCAGCTGAATGTATTAAGCCAGTAGTAGAGAAGTTACTACAGGAGGGTGTTCTTACTCCTTGTATGAGTTTTTTTTAACACTCCTATCTATCCGGTTCCCAAACCTATAAAAGCAGGGGAGGATAGCCGTCGATGGAGATTGGTGCATGATTTGCGTGCAGTCAACAAGGTAAATATACCATCAGTACCTGTGGTACCCAACCCCTCTACTATACTGGCAACAATACCTCCTTCAGCAACTCACTTTACTGTAATTGACCTTGCCTCAGCCTTCTTTAGCGTTCCTGTTCATCCAGATGATCAATGGTTGCTAGCCTTCACGTTTGAGAAAAGACAACTTACCTGAACCAGATTGCCAATGGGGTATCATGATTCCCCCAGTTGTTTTTCTCAGGCGCTCAAGGATAAATTAGATGAGTGGCAGCCACTCATGGGATCAATATTATGATCTCTTGCTAGCATCCCCTGATGAACAGACTTGTACTGAGGATTCTATCTCTTTAATTAATTTCCTGACCAGTATAGGACAAAAAGAAGATGCTGCAAAAGTGCAATGGGTTAAATTAAAAGCACATACCAGGGCAGATGATAGCATATCACTTGGAAATGCTTTGGCTGATAGGTATGCTAAAGATGCTATACATTCTTATGAGCCAATTACAGCGCTTCCAACATTCCTGCTCACAGATCTTCAAGTGGATCTGGATATTGTATCAGCTCTACAGGCAAGCTCGCCTCATACATCCTTTTGGACCACAAAGGGAGCTGTTTGTGGAGCAGATGGTATATGGAATCTAAAACACAGACCGGTTGCTCCTCCAACATTATTTCCTTCTTTGTTTGCTTTGAGCCATGGGCCTTGCCATGTCTCAACAGGAGGGATGTGTCGGGTGGTAGCCAGAGATTGGTGGGCTCCAGGTTTTTCTGCATATGCTGCTAAAAAGGTTACTGAATGTTCTATATGTCAAATGCATAACATTGGAAAGTCAGTGCCCACTCCCATGAAGTATATTCCACATACTGAGGAGCCATTTCAAATTGTGCAAATTGACTTCTCGGATATGCCCCCTTGTGGTCGATTTAAGTATTTTTTGGTTTGCATTAATCCATTTTTGGCCTGGCCAGAGGCATGGCCCACGTCGAAAAATGATGCCAGAACTGTGGTAAAATGTCTGACGAGGGAATTGATCCCAAGGTTTGGTATAGGGTCAATAATTTCCTCAGATAGAGGTACACATTTTGATATTAAGCTCATGGCAGAAGTAGTGAGTATTTTGGGTATGAAACAGCAATTGCATACTCCTTACAGACCTCAGGCTAGTGGCCTGGTGGAACACAACAATCAGACTTTGAAGAGGTATTTGGCCAAAATAACTGCTAATGGACAAAGCACATGGGTAGAGGCGTTACTTTAGCCTTGGCAACCATTAGGACTACCCCTAAAGAGAAGCATGGACTGTCACCTTTTGACATATTATTTGGGCGACCACCTAAAAGACTACATTCATCTCTTGTGCAGCCCGAGACAGTGACTTTAATAAATGGTCAAGATTCCATAATAGAATATGTTCTATAGGTTAGGTTTTTCCAGAGCCAAAGGACAACCTGTGGACACAAGTGAAGGAACTCATGGACTAAAGGCAGGAGATTGGGTGTATATCAAGAATTACACACCCCGGACTACTTTGTCCCCTAAGTGGAAAGGACCATTTCAGATCATTCTTGTGTCTCATATTGCAGTGAAGCTGAAAGACTATAAGTATTGGGTGCATGGTTCACACTGTAAGAAGTCTGTGGTTCCAAAAGAGAATATAGGCCGGTCTGCTACTGGCAAGAATTGTTCTGTACCTTTACCTTCCAGGTCTCCTCCACTGACTCGTGCGCGAACAAGAAGACTGCAGAATGAATCTCCTAGGGCCTAAGATGAATGTGAAGCTCTGGAGTGTTATCCTCTGCGGTGGTGAGGTGGTATGGATTACAGTCATGGCATATGAGTGGACATACAAGAAAGAAAAGGGTAAGATACAAGACACTTTTCTTTTTAATGCTACTGTAATGGAAGAAATGTCACAACGTGAACCGGTTTCAGATGCTGATCTGAGAGCACGAAGGGAAGCCGCACATGAATATCATGCCAAGCTGGCAGACCCTTTCCATAACTCTTTTGTAGCTATGCACATGCAAGCTGCCAAGAAGCTGAATATCACTAATTGCTGGATATGCACACATGCACCTATTTCTCTTTGTTAGGAATACCTAGCACTTAACTGAAATAGAGGACAGTGCACACTTTGGTGAAGTCAGTAGAACAATGATTGACAGAGTCATTTCACTCCTACTATTCATAAATGCTCCATTGAGAAAATCCGCAGTCTGCATTAACTTTACTCGAACCTATACACCTGAGTTGCTTTCCCAGGGTTACTAGAGTACTACCCGAACTCCAACTGCATGGATAATCCTGATATCAAGTACTGGTTTGATGGTAAGGATGTTGTGTGGAGTACTGACAGATATCAGGAATTACATGATTACACACATCGTCAACATTCCCGGCAGAATAATATGAAGCTATTGATGTGCCTACAAGGATATAATTTCAATAAAGCTTGTGCTGCCCCACCAGGTTATTACTTCATATGTGGAAAGAAAGCATATACTTGGGTTCCTTTGAATTCTAATGGGGTTTGTTATTTTGGTAGAGTCGTACCTGCTACTTGGTATATGGAGGACAATGACTTTCAAGAAACACAGCTCCACAAAATACCTATACACTTTCTTAAAAAAGACTTTGTGCACCTTGTTAAAAGGGATCTCACTGACCAGTCAGCTCCAGGAGAAGATGAAATCCCAGGAGGAAAAAAGGGAGAAGAAGACTCCGAGGTTAATGAGAAAGATGATGATTCTCCTGAAAGGCCTACATTTTATCCTAAGTCAGATGATAACTTCATAAATGTTGAATCACATGACAGAGAGATTAAACCATTGTTTTCTATTCCTTGGGTAAATAGATGTTGTATTAAAAAGGCGTTCAGTTTCATCATTGATTTGGCAGACCTGATGGATAACATTACTGCCTTGTATGATAGAAACTTTATAGCCTTTGCTATAGAATTGAAGATGATCAAAAAAGAGGTTTTGCAGCACCGGCTGGATTATCTCAAGGCCAGTCAAGGAGGAATATGCACCATAGTGGGAACTACTTGTTGTATCTACATTGGAAATGATACTAAGACTGAAGATGCCATCATTTTGCATGTAGAAAAGGTACAATAAATGAAGGTTAATTTTCGTAAAGAACATACCGAAACTGCTTGGGTGGAAGGTAGCTGGGAAAGCTGGCTTTCCTGGCTCAATCCTGTCAACTGGTTTTCTGGTATTGCAGGATGGTTTTCTGGAATTTTACATGGTATTCTATACATTGTAGGAATAATAGTCCACATAATCCTAATAGTTAAATGTGCACCTATGTTATACAAATGTTGTTTGAAGATAATCACACGTGCTGGTACTAATATTGGTTCTTCTGAGCCCTTAAGGTCTCGAGTCAGAACTGCTCATGAGATGGTGGTCCGTATACTTGGAGATCAACCTAAAAGACACAGAAGAAGCTTAAAAGGGATACCGAAAGAATTCTAAACACAGGAGGGGCTGTGAAGATATGAACCATATCTTTCTATATATCCAGAGTTCCTCTTCAACATGAATTTGTATTTTTTGATAATTCTTATACTTGTTTTTCTGTAAAATGTTTCTGAATTCTTTTGGTATTGCAACACATGTGGCTGACCAGATGACATCAAATGTTCTGCCAATGATATGACACAATTCTCGGAAAGGATGTGATATGGGATGTTGACATAGAAAGTCCCTGTCTAAAAGTCAAATTGACCTTTCCCAAATAATTATTCTTCCCTTTCTGTCAAAATAATTCCTTAATTAAAAATATTCAGGCCACGATAACCCAGAAGGTTAGCCAGAACCTGTGTTGAAATACTTAGTAAAATGCGTACTTGTGACGTGTAACTTTGGATTACTGTATAACCATTCTCTATAAAACCTGTACTGCCTTGTAAACTGCATCGCATTATCTGAAGAAGTGCGATCCACTGTAAGGTGTATATTCTGAAGTAAACATGCATAAGACGATTGCAGCTCTATTGGCGTTGATGTCCATTATTTCAAGGTTCAACTTAACATTTGGTGACCCCGAGACTTGTCTTCTTGTCTGCATCTCCACCACCGGCTCTCCACCCTCTCCAGGACAGACAGCAGCAAAGAGGCCTCAGGTGAGAAAACTTTTATTTTCTCATGATATATACTGTCTTTTCTGTGTGGTGTTGAGGGACCGGTTGGGGGAGTGCAGCCACAGAAGGTAACACGTTTCCTATTTGATTTTGCCTGCATTTTGTCTCTGCATGATTGCTGAGAATGTTAAAGGTACCTATTATAATTTAAAGCATGCTAAAGAATGATCATTTTAAGCGCTTGCCTTTTTCTCCTTGTCTCCGGAAATGACAATATATATATATTTTATGAAGGGATGTATAAGTGCAGGTACCACAATTTCTGAGGAGTGAATAGAAGTTGGTGGTGGTGTTGAATTTTTTTTTATATATAAACGTTTGTGGTCCTAAGGCAGATAGGTATTGACTTCAGCGGATATCCAGAAATGGGTGAATGATATTTTTTGAACGTTTGTGGTCCTAAGGCGGATAGGTATTGCCTTCAGCGGATATCCACAAATGGGTGAATGACCTGCTGTATGTTCTCTGGAATAGGGAGTCTAGATAGGGACTAGCCTATTGCCATTTAGAAGGAGACGTTCTTCTGAGAGTAGAACGAGCGAGATATCTCAACTTATGTACTGGGCTGTTGGTACAGAGCCATAAAGATAAACGGTGGAGTTCTCAGTCCCGGAGTTCCAAATTATTGTCATTTCTGAAGAGATTAATGAGAAATTGTGATAAATATGGGAAATGTGCTTGAAAAAAATGTTTTGCCTGTCATGAATACATTTGGGTTAACAAAAGATAGGGCAAAAAAGTTATTGAAAATAGCAAAAGCAACAGGGCTAAGTATTGTTAAATTACAACCAAGTGCTCCTATCATCAAAATGATAGTGAGTGGAGACCCAGATGCCCTGAAACATCATGTGAAATGGTGTAAACTAACAAAAAAGGAGTATAAAAGGGACCCATCTAAATGGTGGCCGCCAGAGGGTCCCTTAATACACCTACAATTGATGCATTGTTTAATCTGCTTTTTAAAATGTCTGATTGTGGGTGGATTGAATGTTTAACAGCCTGGGAAGAGGTATCCAGGAAGGATATAAACCCCCCCCCCCCCTATAAAATGTGCTCAGAGAAAGCTGCTCTATATGTAAAAGATGGCCAGGATAATTATACCGCAAGAATAGGAAAAGTTTATGTCCCCTGGAAAGCCAATGAAATTAGGGCAATTATTGTTGATCTGCCCAACTTAGAGAAAAGTCCAAAGAAATGGTATAAAATGTTATGTGATGTGGATAGAGAAAACGCAACAAGCTACATATATGGATATGTGGATCTTGATTGATTGTGCAGTGTCAGAAAAGTATGTGGATGTATAGAATGTATTTGCAAGATATGCGAGCATTGATGGATGTTGTGCAAAAGAAAGGTGAGGATGTGTTGGATTACTGGAATAGATTCAAAGATGCTTTTCAGAAGCATACTGATTGGATTCCAGATGATTAAAGTGATATGAAGCGAGGAGAGTATGTGAATGTATTGGTGGGTGGAATGTTGCCTGAGATTAGGGAAGAAATAGAGCTTCGTACGGTGGGATGGAGAAAGAAACCTGCCCCTGAATTAGTTGAGATTGCTCAAATAGCTTACGAAGTGTTACAAAAAAGAAAAGACAAGGTAGAAAAGAAGGAGAAAACAAAGATGATGAATATACAACTGCCAGAGGTTAAAGGAAAAGTCCCTGAACCTAAGGGGGTACCAGTATCTACAGTGCAGGTAACACCTCAGGGTGTACCGGTAGCGGCCCCCCCCTTACCCACCTTCGGGAGTGGTATATATCTCTACTTATGGGGCACCACAGCAAAAGCGTGGTAATTGGAGACAAAATGAGGGACAACACATAAACCCTAGAATTCAGTCCCGATATCAACAAATCATTCCAAATAGAGTAAGACTCCCAACCCTGCAGCCTTGTGTCTCTCCCACTTGCTATAAGTGTGGATTGAGTGGGCATATAGCCAGAGACTGTAGGGGGTGCTAGGATAAGGTGGGATGTGGTGACAATATAAATGACCCATTATATCAAGCTTTAGCTGTAATTGAAGTTGATTCTGTTGATGAACCAATGGTTGAAATAAATGTAAACGGTATTGATTTGTGTGGTCTCATAGACACAGGGGCTTCACGGTCCCTTTTAAATGTCTTTGACCCCAACTTACCACTCTCCAATGAAAGGGTTTCTTTGGTTGGAGTAAGTAATAATATAATCTCAGCAAGGGTTACACAATCTATACCAGTGACATTGGGAGAGCATCTCAACATTGGGAGAACACTCAATTGTATTGTCTCTACATTCCCCCTGTAATTTATTAGGACGAGATTTACTTTCTAAAATGGGGGTAACCATTGCTTATCTCCGGGTAAAACTGTCATTGACATACCGCATAGGTTAAAAGAGTAAGCAACTGATCTGTTGTTCATGCCTTTATTAGTAGCTGATATGGAGGGAGGAATTCCAGAAGAGACCAAACAAAAAATTGACCCCTCCATATGGGTAACAGGAGCAAACACTCCTGGCCTTATGCAAGTTGCTCCTGTACAGTTAAATAGAGACCCTACATTGCCAGTACCTAGACTACCTCAATACGCCTTATCTCCTGAATCAGCTGAATGTATTAAGCCAGTAGTAGAGAAGTTACTACAGGAGGGTGTTCTTACTCCTTGTATGAGTTTTTTTTAACACTCCTATCTATCCGGTTCCCAAACCTATAAAAGCAGGGGAGGATAGCCGTCGATGGAGATTGGTGCATGATTTGCGTGCAGTCAACAAGGTAAATATACCATCAGTACCTGTGGTACCCAACCCCTCTACTATACTGGCAACAATACCTCCTTCAGCAACTCACTTTACTGTAATTGACCTTGCCTCAGCCTTCTTTAGCGTTCCTGTTCATCCAGATGATCAAAGGTTGCTAGCCTTCACGTTTGAGAAAAGACAACTTACCTGAACCAGATTGCCAATGGGGTATCATGATTCCCCCAGTTGTTTTTCTCAGGCGCTCAAGGATAAATTAGATGAGTGGCAGCCACTCATGGGATCAATATTATGATCTCTTGCTAGCATCCCCTGATGAACAGACTTGTACTGAGGATTCTATCTCTTTAATTAATTTCCTGACCAGTATAGGACAAAAAGAAGATGCTGCAAAAGTGCAATGGGTTAAATTAAAAGCACATACCAGGGCAGATGATAGCATATCACTTGGAAATGCTTTGGCTGATAGGTATGCTAAAGATGCTATACATTCTTATGAACCAATTACAGCGCTTCCAACATTCCTGCTCACAGATCTTCAAGTGGATCTGGATATTGTATCAGCTCTACAGGCAAGCTCGCCTCATACATCCTTTTGGACCACAAAGGGAGCTGTTTGTGGAGCAGATGGTATATGGAATCTAAAACACAGACCGGTTGCTCCTCCAACATTATTTCCTTCTTTGTTTGCTTTGAGCCATGGGCCTTGCCATGTCTCAACAGGAGGGATGTGTCGGGTGGTAGCCAGAGATTGGTGGGCTCCAGGTTTTTCTGCATATGCTGCTAAAAAGGTTACTGAATGTTCTATATGTCAAATGCATAACATTGGAAAGTCAGTCCCCATTCCCATGAAGCATATTCCACATACTGAGGAGCCATTTCAAATTGTGCAAATTGACTTCTCGGATATGCCCCCTTGTGGTCGATTTAAGTATTTTTTGGTTTGCATTAATCCATTTTTGGCCTGGCCAGAGGCATGGCCCACGTCGAAAAATGATGCCAGAACTGTGGTAAAATGTCTGACGAGGGAATTGATCCCAAGGTTTGGTATAGGGTCAATAATTTCCTCAGATAGAGGTACACATTTTGATATTAAGCTCATGGCAGAAGTAGTGAGTATTTTGGGTATGAAACAGCAATTGCATACTCCTTACAGACCTCAGGCTAGTGGCCTGGTGGAACACAACAATCAGACTTTGAAGAGGTATTTGGCCAAAATAACTGCTAATGGACAAAGCACATGGGTAGAGGCGTTACTTTAGCCTTGGCAACCATTAGGACTACCCCTAAAGAGAAGCATGGACTGTCACCTTTTGACATATTATTTGGGCGACCACCTAAAAGACTACATTCATCTCTTGTGCAGCCCGAGACAGTGACTTTAATAAATGGTCAAGATTCCATAATAGAATATGTTCTATAGGTTAGGTTTTTCCAGAGCCAAAGGACAACCTGTGGACACAAGTGAAGGAACTCATGGACTAAAGGCAGGAGATTGGGTGTATATCAAGAATTACACACCCCGGACTACTTTGTCCCCTAAGTGGAAAGGACCATTTCAGATCATTCTTGTGTCTCCTATTGCAGTGAAGCTGAAAGACTATAAGTATTGGGTGCATGGTTCACACTGTAAGAAGTCTGTGGTTCCAAAAGAGAATATAGGCCGGTCTGCTACTGGCAAGAATTGTTCTGTACCTTTACCTTCCAGGTCTCCTCCACTGACTCGTGCGCGAACAAGAAGACTGCAGAATGAATCTCCTAGGGCCTAAGATGAATGTGAAGCTCTGGAGTGTTATCCTCTGCGGTGGTGAGGTGGTATGGATTACAGTCATGGCATATGAGTGGACATACAAGAAAGAAAAGGGTAAGATACAAGACACTTTTCTTTTTAATGCTACTGTAATGGAAGAAATGTCACAACGTGAACCGGTTTCAGATGCTGATCTGAGAGCACGAAGGGAAGCCGCACATGAATATCATGCCAAGCTGGCAGACCCTTTCCATAACTCTTTTGTAGCTATGCACATGCAAGCTGCCAAGAAGCTGAATATCACTAATTGCTGGATATGCACACATGCACCTATTTCTCTTTGTTAGGAATACCTAGCACTTTAACTGAAATAGAGGACAGTGCACACTTTGGTGAAGTCAGTAGAACAATGATTGACAGAGTCATTTCACTCCTACTATTCATAAATGCTCCATTGAGAAAATCCGCAGTCTGCATTAACTTTACTCGAACCTATACACCTGAGTTGCTTTCCCAGGGTTACTAGAGTACTACCCGAACTCCAACTGCATGGATAATCCTGATATCAAGTACTGGTTTGATGGTAAGGATGTTGTGTGGAGTACTGACAGATATCAGGAATTACATGATTACACACATCGTCAACATTCCCGGCAGAATAATATGAAGCTATTGATGTGCCTACAAGGATATAATTTCAATAAAGCTTGTGCTGCCCCACCAGGTTATTACTTCATATGTGGAAAGAAAGCATATACTTGGGTTCCTTTGAATTCTAATGGGGTTTGTTATTTTGGTAGAGTCGTACCTGCTACTTGGTATATGGAGGACAATGACTTTCAAGAAACACAGCTCCACAAAATACCTATACACTTTCTTAAAAAAGACTTTGTGCACCTTGTTAAAAGGGATCTCACTGACCAGTCAGCTCCAGGAGAAGATGAAATCCCAGGAGGAAAAAAGGGAGAAGAAGACTCCGAGGTTAATGAGAAAGATGATGATTCTCCTGAAAGGCCTACATTTTATCCTAAGTCAGATGATAACTTCATAAATGTTGAATCACATGACAGAGAGATTAAACCATTGTTTTCTATTCCTTGGGTAAATAGATGTTGTATTAAAAAGGCGTTCAGTTTCATCATTGATTTGGCAGACCTGATGGATAACATTACTGCCTTGTATGATAGAAACTTTATAGCCTTTGCTATAGAATTGAAGATGATCAAAAAAGAGGTTTTGCAGCACCGGCTGGATTATCTCAAGGCCAGTCAAGGAGGAATATGCACCATAGTGGGAACTACTTGTTGTATCTACATTGGAAATGATACTAAGACTGAAGATGCCATCATTTTGCATGTAGAAAAGGTACAACAAATGAAGGTTAATTTTCGTAAAGAACATACCGAAACTGCTTGGGTGGAAGGTAGCTGGGAAAGCTGGCTTTCCTGGCTCAATCCTGTCAACTGGTTTTCTGGTATTGCAGGATGGTTTTCTGGAATTTTACATGGTATTCTATACATTGTAGGAATAATAGTCCACATAATCCTAATAGTTAAATGTGCACCTATGTTATACAAATGTTGTTTGAAAATAATCACACGTGCTGGTACTAATATTGGTTCTTCTGAGCCCTTAAGGTCTCGAGTCAGAACTGCTCATGAGATGGTGGTCCGTATACTTGGAGATCAACCTAAAGGACACAGAAGAAGCTTAAAAGGGATACCGAAAGAATTCTAAACACAGGAGGGGCTGTGAAGATATGAACCATATCTTTCTATGTATCCAGAGTTCCTCTTCAACATGAATTTGTATTTTTTGATAATTCTTATACTTGTTTTTCTGTAAAATGTTTCTGAATTCTTTTGGTATTGCAACACATGTGGCTGACCAGATGACATCAAATGTTCTGCCAATGATATGACACAATTCTCGGAAAGGATGTGATATGGGATGTTGACATAGAAAGTCCCTGTCTAAAAGTCAAATTGACCTTTCCCAAATAATTATTCTTCCCTTTCTGTCAAAATAATTCCTTAATTAAAAATATTCAGGTCACGATAACCCAGAAGGTTAGCCAGAACCTGTGTTGAAATACTTAGTAAAGTGCCTACTTGTGACGTGTAACTTTGGGCTTGTACCCGCCATAGGATTACTGTATAACCATTCTCTATAAAACCTGTACTGCCTTGTAAACTGCATCGCATTATCTGAAGAAGTGCGATCCACTGTAAGGTGTATATTCTGAAGTAAACATGCATAAGACGATTGCAGCTATGTACATGCTATGTGTTAGAAAGATCTTCTAAATTGACAACTTTGAGAGAAAAAAATAGGTTTTCATTTTCTTTCCACATTTTCCAAAAACTTGTGGAAAGAAATGACATGTTCAAAAGACTCATTATGCCTCATAGAATATACAGTGGGTTGTTTTCTTTCCAAAATGGGGTCATGTTGTGGGTAATTCCATTGTCCTGGTGCTCCAGGGCCTTCAAAAATGTGATAGGTACTCAGGAAATGAAATGTGTAATTTATGCCTTTAGAACGCCTGATGGTGCTATATGGATGTTGGGCCTCTGTATGTGGCCAGGCTGTGGAAAAGTCTCACACACGGGGTATCGCCATACTCAGGAAGAATAGCAGAATGTATTTTGGGGTGTAATTGCAATTATGCCTGCACCGTGTGTCAGAAATAACTTGTAAATATGACAATTTAGTGAAGAAAAAAAAAATATATATATTTCTTAATTTTCCAAAGCATTGTGGGGAAAAAATTTCAACTTCAAACAATTCACTATACCTCTTACTAAATACCTCAGACTGTCTTCTTTCCAAAAAGGGGTCATTTGGGGGGTTATTGTACTGTCCTGACATTTTAGGGCCTCAAGAAATGAGATCAGTGCATTAGGCTTGATACATTTTTAATAATGCGTAGCATGGCTTGTAGACTCTATAACTTTCACACAAACCAATGATCATACAATTATCAGGATTTTTTTTTACCAAAGACATGTGGTAGAATACATTTTTGCTTAAATTTTCGACAAAATTTAATTTTTTCGGTTTCTTTTTAAAGAGAAAGTAGAAAATTTTGTTTTTTTTCAAAATATTCGCTCTTTTTTCGCATATATCACAAAAAATGAAAAATGAAGTGGTGAATAAATACCACCAAAAGAAAGCTCTATTTGTGTGAACAAAATGATAAAAATTTCTCTTGGGTACAGTGTAGCATGACTAAGTAATTGTCATTCAAAGTGAGAGAGCACTGAAAACTGAAAATTGGTCTGGGAAGGAAGGGAGTGAAAGTGCCCATTATTGAGGTGGTTAAAATTAGCACTTTTGATTTCTCCCATAGACAATTCATTATAGCCGCGAGTACTTTTAAATGACTTTTTTTCCTTTAGAAATGTCATTTTGCTCTCGGACTGCTCTAAACATGGTAAACATGCGCCACTTTACAGGCATACTATAGAAACCCCCCAGGTATGAAATTTAAAAGAATATTTCACTTTTATCGTTTCACTTTAAGCATTATTAAAATCACTGCTTTAAAAATGGCCGTTTTTAAAACTTTTTTGCATTGATACATGTCCCCTGGGGCAGGACTCAGGTCCCCAAACACTTTTTATGACAATGACAAAGAAAAAAATCTTGCAAGCCACAATGTTCCTGTGCTTAATAAACCAGCAGCAACAAGTTGTTATATACCACAGGTATATCAAAGATAAATATCTAGCAGCAGACGCAGTTCACGTACTCATAACCGTGCGTAAAACCATAACATAAGAAAATTTGCGTTGCGCTTGATTATATGTCATACAGAGAAATATCCTAAAACCTTAAAAAAATTTTTTATATATATACCTCACTATTCACATCCATTGTGCATAATTGTGCTGAAAAAATATGAATTTATGTAAGAAAATAGTTATTTAAAATAAACCTAAGAGATATCCAAACACTCCTGTGGATAAGTAAATGGTATCACTTTTATGCAATGTGCATATGTATAAACCTGTGGACAATCAATATAAAGTTCATATAGTGCCAAAGTATATATATACAATCGTGCATAAAAAATATTAAAGAGGTGACTGAAAACATAAAAAAGCATGCACTGCTTCATATAACGTGCAACATGCAAACGTCAAAAAAACGCAAACTGCGTTTAGATAGCCGTGATTCAAAGTTCTTATATAAGTGTCCCAAAGTTGAAACTAAAAAGTGCTTCCGTGTCCATAAATATCCATAGACGTCCAAGTCATCCAATGTGCTGAATTCCAGTGCTTTAAACAATAATAGTGTGCCACAGTGCCCCCCCACAGTGGTTGCGCTCACCTTAGAGCGTGTGACACAGTGTTTAACTTGTGTCAAAACACGCTATGTAGCCACCCCCTGGGCTATATGCGGTAAGCTAGATCGATCTCCACTCTGGGTCAGTTAGGCTCCATAGACATCAATCATGAAAACAAGGAGAGACTATATAGTGTAATTCCACTTAAAAACGTTTATTCCAACAAGACAACTTTCCCACAAGGGGGTACTCACATTTCGTGGGTGCTGTTGTGCACCAAACAATCAAAAAGCTCCGAAGGGTATACTGTGTGGTCTGCCGCAGGGTATGTGCTTTTCCCGGCTCAGCTGTTCGCTATTCCGCTGTACGCTGCTCGCTCCGTCCTGGCCCCTCCCCTACGCGTGTTCGACACAGGGAGTCACGTGTCTTCATCAGGGGGGTGTAATTGGACGGGCGCTCTATCTCTTAAATACTCTCCCGGCGGCCATTTTCCCTAAGATCTCAGACTACTAGTCAGCAGGCTACATTACTCTATCTTATACGTGACGCTAGAAACAGCTCAAACGAAAGACACTGTGTCTAACAGACCCTCCACCACAAATAGGATTTTGACCTAGCTCAATCCAGGACGGAGCTTGGGAAAAAACAGCATACCGCACAGCATCCCAATCATACAAATTGATATGAATAAATATAAAATTCCAATATTTGTACATTAAACACATATATAATAGGTTGTCACCCAGGAAAATCATAATATTAACCCATTAAAATCGTATATTTATTAAATTGCAGAAAGACATTATTTTTAAAAAATTGTTATCTTAAAACCATATACCAGGAAACCTTTTATTATCTAATAGTTAAAGATATATAAATATATATATATGAGCTTATATTGGGGGAAGACTCTCGAATCAGTGGTCATCATAAGATAAATAAATAAAAAATTAATTTTGAATAAAAAATACTTTTAACTAAAAATAAAAAAAGATAAAAATATATATATATATATATGAAAAAATATATATATAAATTTTTTTTTAAAATATAAACCCCCATTAATATTGGTCATATATTGCACAGCAGAAAAAGGTATATATATTAATAAAAAATAAAAATTTTTTTAAAATATTTAAATCAAGGTCTATAGTAACTAAGCAAATATAGGTGAAGCAAATAAAAACCCTTAATGGCATTGTGGATTATTTGATCCCAAAGGGATATATACGCCAGTTCAAAAAATCAAAAATGACGGGTTCAGTAATATCCAACTAATACAGAGATATTGAAATTATTAAAAATTAATTATTAAAAATTACTGAGAAAGCATGTGAGATCAAACTCCTTGTTCAATCCGCCAGGTGACAAAGAACCAAGTTGGTATATCCACCAGGATTCTCGTTTGCTAATATCTCTGACATAATTGGAACCCCTCCAATTACGTTTGGGTGCTTCCAATCCCCAAAATTTCATACCCTGCGTGCTCTGGTTATGCTTTGTTTTAAAATGTATTGAGAGGTGATGTCTATCATATCCCTTCCGTATGTTTCGCACATGCTCCTCCATACGGTCTTTTAAGGCCCTGGTGGTACGACCAACATAAATAAGATTACAGGGGCATTTAATAGCATATACCACCCCTATTGTTTCGCAGGATATAAAATCTTCTATAACATGTAGTTGATCTCTCAGGGGGTTAAAAAATTCCTTAACTCTCTTGGTGTTGAATGGAACCCTGATACAACTGTAACACCTCCCACAACCAAAAAAACCTTTTAGGTCCCAGAACATTTTTGGTTTCGGTCTGGGTGGTTCCACTACGTTGTGTACCAGCCTATCGCGTAAAGATGGCGCCCTTTTGTAAACAATTTTGGGTTTATCAGATAAAAGATCTTTCAAATGAGCATCTTGTTTGAGCACACTCCAATATTTTTTTAAAATTTTCTCTACCTCCCTACTTTGTAAACAGTAATCTAGCACTATACAGGTCCCATCGAACTCATCATTGTCCGCATCAGCAATTTTGTCCTTCAATAGGTCATCCCTCTTAAGACCTCTCACCACACCTTTCTCTCTCTCTAAAAACTCTTTATGGTATCCCTTATCTAAAAACATCTCTTCTAGCTTATTAGACTGAACCTCAAAATCGCTTTCAAGGGTGCAATTTCTGCGCATCCTCATAAACTGGCCTCTAGGGATGTTATCAAGCCAGGGCTTGTGATGGCAGCTTGTGGTCGGGATATAGGAGTTCCGATCTGTGGCCTTGAAAAAGGACCTAGTGATCATGCCCTCTGCTGTATTGAGTATCTCCAAATCAAGGAAGTGTATCCGATCTTTATTTATATCCCAAGTTGGAGAAATATTCCGATCATTATCATTCATGGATTCCAACAAGGACATCAATAATTCCATACTTCATTTCCATATGATTAGAAGATCATCAATAAATCTCTTATACAGCAATATATCTCCAAACTGCTCAACCCGTACTGACTCCTCCTCCCACTTTGCCATGTAGAGGTTCGCCACACTCGGGGCGAACTTAGCGCCCATAGCGACTCCCTTCACTTGCAGATAAAACTTATCGTTATACCAAAAGAAATTGTGGTGTAAACAGAAATCTAAACATTTTAAAATAAATCCACAGAGGCCCTTATCAAACCCTTCCTCTTTGTCCAAAGCCCACTCCACGGCCTCCAGGGCACCATCATGGTCAATGTTGGTATATAATGATGATACATCACCAGTAACCATGATTACATCACTCTCCTTAACATGTTCTCTCAATAGTTGGAGGGTGTGCTTCGTGTCTTTAAGGTAAGCCTGCGTTTTCCTCACCAGGGGTTGTAAGTGGAGATCTATGTATTCCCCCAGTCGGGATGTCAAAGACTCAATTCCACTTATAATAGGCCTTCCAGGGGGGTTGGAGCTGTCCTTGTGAATTTTCGGTAAGTAGTAAATTACAGGAATCCTGCTCACCGTAGGAACCAGGTTCTAAGAAAGAACTAGACCTCATCATTAAACAGGGGATAGATAATAAATTCTTGAACAAGCAAGAGGCTAAATACCTGGTTCCTACGGTGAGCAGGATTCCTGTAATTTACTACTTACCGAAAATTCACAAGGACAGCTCCAACCCCCCTGGAAGGCCTATTATAAGTGGAATTGAGTCTTTGACATCCCGACTGGGGGAATACATAGATCTCCACTTACAACCCCTGGTGAGGAAAACGCAGGCTTACCTTAAAGACACGAAGCACACCCTCCAACTATTGAGAGAACATGTTAAGGAGAGTGATGTAATCATGGTTACTGGTGATGTATCATCATTATATACCAACATTGACCATGATGGTGCCCTGGAGGCTGTGGAGTGGGCTTTGGACAAAGAGGAAGGGTTTGATAAGGGCCTCTGTGGATTTATTTTAAAATGTTTAGATTTCTGTTTACACCACAATTTCTTTTGGTATAACGATAAGTTTTATCTGCAAGTGAAGGGAGTCGCTATGGGCGCTAAGTTCGCCCCGAGTGTGGCGAACCTCTACATGGCAAAGTGGGAGGAGGAGTCAGTACGGGTTGAGCAGTTTGGAGATATATTGCTGTATAAGAGATTTATTGATGATCTTCTAATCATATGGAAAGGAAGTATGGAATTATTGATGTCCTTGTTGGAATCCATGAATGATAATGATCGGAATATTTCTCTAACTTGGGATATAAATAAAGATCGGATACACTTCCTTGATTTGGAGATACTCAATACAGCAGAGGGCATGATCACTAGGTCCTTTTTCAAGGCCACAGATCGGAACTCCTATATCCCGACCACAAGCTGCCATCACAAGCCCTGGCTTGATAACATCCCTAGAGGCCAGTTTATGAGGATGCGCAGAAATTGCACCCTTGAAAGCGATTTTGAGGTTCAGTCTAATAAGCTAGAAGAGATGTTTTTAGATAAGGGATACCATAAAGAGTTTTTAGAGAGAGAGAAAGGTGTGGTGAGAGGTCTTAAGAGGGATGACCTATTGAAGGACAAAATTGCTGATGCGGACAATGATGAGTTCGATGGGACCTGTATAGTGCTAGATTACTGTTTACAAAGTAGGGAGGTAGAGAAAATTTTAAAAAAATATTGGAGTGTGCTCAAACAAGATGCTCATTTGAAAGATCTTTTATCTGATAAACCCAAAATTGTTTACAAAAGGGCGCCATCTTTACGCGATAGGCTGGTACACAACGTAGTGGAACCACCCAGACCGAAACCAAAAATGTTCTGGGACCTAAAAGGTTTTTTTGGTTGTGGGAGGTGCTACAGTTGTATCAGGGTTCCATTCAACACCAAGAGAGTTAAGGAATTTTTTAACCCCCTGAGAGATCAACTACATGTTATAGAAGATTTTATATCCTGCGAAACAATAGGGGTGGTATATGCTATTAAATGCCCCTGTAATCTTATTTATGTTGGTCGTACCACCAGGGCCTTAAAAGACCGTATGGAGGAGCATGTGCGAAACATACGGAAGGGATATGATAGACATCACCTCTCAATACATTTTAAAACAAAGCATAACCAGAGCACGCAGGATATGAAATTTTGGGGATTGGAAGCACCCAAACGTAATTGGAGGGGTTCCAATTATGTCAGAGATATTAGCAAACGAGAATCCTGGTGGATATACCAACTTGGTTCTTTGTCACCTGGCGGATTGAACAAGGAGTTTGATCTCACATGCTTTCTCAGTAATTTTTAATAATTAATGTTTAATAATTTCAATATCTCTGTATTAGTTGGATATTACTGAACCCGTCATTTTTGATTTTTTGAACTGGCGTATATATCCCTTTGGGATCAAATAATCCACAATGCCATTAAGGGTTTTTATCTGCTTCACCTATATTTGCTTAGTTACTATAGACCTTGATTTAAATATTTTAAATTTTTTTTTTTTTTTATTAATATATATACCTTTTTCTGCTGTGCAATATATGACCAATATTAATAGGGGTTTATATTTTTAAAAATTTTTTATATATATATTTTTTCATATATATATATATTTTTTTATCTTTTTTTATTTTTAGTTAAAAGTATTTTTTATTTAAAATTAATTTTTTATTTATTTATCTTATGATGACCACTGATTCGAGAGTCTTCCCCCAATATAAGCTCATATATATATATTTATATATCTTTAACTATTAGATAATAAAAGGTTTCCTGGTATATGATTTTAAGATAACAATTTTTTAAAAATAATGTCTTTCTGCAATTTAATAAATATACGATTTTAATGGGTTAATATTATGATTTTCCTGGGTGACAACCTATTATATATGTGTTTAATGTACAAATATTGGAATTTTATATTTATTCATATCAATTTGTATGATTGGGATGCTGTGCGGTATGCTGTTTTTTCCCAAGCTCCGTCCTGGATTGAGCTAGGTCAAAATCCTATTTGTGGTGGAGGGTCTGTTAGACACAGTGTCTTTCGTTTGAGCTGTTTCTAGCGTCACGTATAAGATAGAGTAATGTAGCCTGCTGACTAGTAGTCTGAGATCTTAGGGAAAATGGCCGCCGGGAGAGTATTTAAGAGATAGAGCGCCCGTCCAATTACATCCCCCTGATGAAGACACGTGACTCCCTGTGTCGAACACGCGTAGGGGAGGGGCCAGGACGGAGCGAGCAGCGTACAGCGGAATATCGAACAGCTGAGCCGGGAAAAGCACATACCCCGCGGCAGACCACACAGTATACCCTTCGGAGCTTTTTGATTGTTTGGTGCACAACAGCACCCACGAAATGTGAGTACCCCCTTGTGGGAAAGTTGTCTTGTTGGAATAAACGTTTTTAAGTGGAATTACACTATATAGTCTCTCCTTGTTTTCATGATTGATGTCTATGGAGCCTAACTGACCCAGAGTGGAGATCGATCTAGCTTACCGCATATAGCCCAGGGGGTGGCTACATAGCGTGTTTTGACACAAGTTAAACACTGTGTCACACGCTCTAAGGTGAGCGCAACCACTGTGGGGGGGCACTGTGGCACACTATTATTGTTTAAAGCACTGGAATTCAGCACATTGGATGACTTGGACGTCTATGGATATTTATGGACACGGAAGCACTTTTTAGTTTCAACTTTGGGACACTTATATAAGAACTTTGAATCACGGCTATCTAAAC
Organism: Lithobates septentrionalis; assembly: GCA_037952835.1. Lineage (NCBI taxonomy): Eukaryota > Metazoa > Chordata > Amphibia > Anura > Ranidae > Lithobates > Lithobates septentrionalis. The sequence continues at coordinate 621,909 of JBBDGP010003583.1, forward strand.
GCAGTTTGCGTTTTTTTGACGTTTGCATGTTGCACGTTATATGAAGCAGTGCATGCTTTTTTATGTTTTCAGTCACCTCTTTAATATTTTTTATGCACGATTGTATATATATATACTTTGGCACTATATGCACTTTATATTGATTGTCCACAGGTTTATACATATGCACATTGCATAGAAGTGATACCATTTACTTTTCCACAGGAGTGTTTGGATATCTCTTAGGTTTATTTTAAATAACTATTTTCTTACATAAATTCATATTTTTTCAGCACAATTATGCACAATGGATGTGAATAGTGAGGTATATATATAAAATTTTTTTTTAAGGTTTTAGGATATTTCTCTGTATGACATATAATCGAGCGCAATGCAAATTTTCTTATGTTTTACTTTTTATGACAATACCATGCATATAAGCCTTTAAAATTAGCACTTTTGATTTCTCCCATAGACTTTTAAAGGGTGTTCCATGGCTTTTGAATTTGCCGTGAACACCCCAAATTGTTTGCTATTCGGCGAACACCCGATGTTCGAGTCGAACTTACGTTCGAGTCGAACTTATGTTCGATTCGAACATCGGGCTCATCCTTATTTATCATCATTTTCCTATTCATATGTGAAGGAGCGGTAGAGAGGGGTCTGACACTCATGGGAGTCATTCCTTTGCTCTCCTGTAGCCCACTCACGTAGACATTATATGCCCTTATTTGGGTATAGGAAATATAGTGTGCACTGTTGAATATTTGAATCATTTAGCTCCACATCACAGGACAAAGTATAAAGCCCTAGAATCATAAGACAAAGTATACAGCCCCAGAATCCTAGGACAGAGTACACAGCCCATGTATCGCAGGACAGAGTATACAGCCCCAGCATCCCAGGACAGAGTATACAGCCCCAGCATCGCAGGACAGAGTATACAGCCCCAGCATTGCAGGACAGAGTATACAGCCCCAGCATCGCAGGACAGAGTATACAGCCCCAGCATCACAGGACAGAGTACATACCTCCCAACTTTAGAACTTGAGAATGAGGGATACTTGAGGCCGATTTAAGCATGCGGCACATCACGCCAAAAAGTGGGTGTGGCAAGACTGTTAACAGTAGAAGGGGCTTAAGGAGCATAGTTAAACAAACCCATCCCCCTACGCCCATCCCTCTCCCCATAATTACACAGGACCCCTTCCTCAACACTACCCCCCCATTGTTACACAGGACCCCCTCCCTCATACTAACCCCATCATTAAACACAGAGGTTATTTGTTTAGGGTGGAGAGGCAGGGAGGGGGGTGTTTAGGGTAGAGAGGCACAAATGGGGGTTATTGTTTATGGTGGAGAGGCAGGAAGGGGGGGGTTATTGTTTAGGGTGGAGAGGCAGGAAGGGGGGGTTATTGTTTAGGGTGGAGAAGTGGGGGGTTATTGTTTAAGGTGGAGAGGCAGGGAGGGGGGTTATTGTTTAGGGTGGAGAGGCAGGGAGGGGAGGTTATTGTTTAGGGTGGAGAGGCTGGGAGGGGGTTATTGTTTAGGGTGGAGAGGTAGGGAGGGGGGTTATTGTTTAGGGTGGAGAGGCAGGGAGGGGAGGGTTATTGTTTAGGGTGGAGAGGCAGGGAGGGGGGTGTTTATGGTGGAGAGGCAGGAATGGGGGTTATTGTTTAGGGTGGATAGGCAGGAGGGGAGGATATTATTTATGGTGGAGAGGCAAGAAGGGGGGTTATTGTTTAGGGTGGAGAGGTGGGGAGGAGAGGTTATTGTTTAGGGTGGAGAGGCAGGGAGGGGGGCTATTGTTTAGGGTGGAGAGGCAGGGAGCGGAGGTTATTGTTTAGGATGGAGAGGCAGGGAGGGGAGGTTATTTTTAGGGTTGAGAGGCCAGGAGGGGGGTTATTGTTTAGGGTGGAGAGGCAGGGAGGGGGTATTGTTTAGGGTGGAGAGGCAGGGGGGAGGTTATTGTCTAGGGTGGAAAGGCAGGAAGGGGGTTATTGTTTAGGGTGGAGAGGCAGGGAGGGGAGGGTTATTGTTTAGGGTGAAGAGGCAGGGAGGAGGGTTATTATTTAGGGTGGAGAGGCAGGGAGGGGGGGTTATTGTTTAGGGTGGAGAGGCAGGGAGGGGAGGGTTACTGTTTAGGGTGGAAAGACAGGGAGAGGAGGGTTATTTTTTTAGGGTGGAGAGGTAGGGAGGGGAGGGTTACTGTTTAGGGTGGGGAGGCAGGGAGGGGGTTATAGTTTAGGGTGGGGAGGCAGGGAGGGGGGTGTTTAGGGTGGGGAGGCAGGTAAGAATGAGACAATGTAATTGAAGCTAGACAAGAAAAGAGCCCATCAAGCCCTTCTGGGAGAGAGGCGTTTAGCTTCAGACAAGAATGTGAGATTCTTATGGTCAGTAAGAATGAGAACCGGCACAGTGGTACCTTCAAGGAAATGTCTCCATTCTTTCAGGGCTAAAATGATCGCTAACAGCTCTCTGTCACCAATCTCGTAATTGCACTTCGTAGGTGACAATTTCTTGGAAAAGTAGCCACAAGGATCCCAGAGGTAGGACGTTGAGACAGAAGGGCGCCAACTCCAGTCTCGGAAGCATCAACCTCAAGGATAAAAGGTAACATAGGATCAGGATGTGCCAACACAGGAGCAGAAACAAAGGCAGCCTTGAGACTTTCAAAAAGCCCTAATGGACTCCGGAGACCAACTTTGTTGGTTACCGTCTTTTCTGGTCATATTAGTCAGGGGCTTGAGCAGAGACGAGAAGTTACGAATAAACTTCCGATAATAGTTGGCAAAGCCAAGAAAATGATGCAGAGGACGTACACCCACGGGTTGGGGCCACTGTAGGACTGCTGAAAGTTTCTCTGGGTCCATCGAAAAACCAGCAGTGGAAATTACATAACCCAGGAATGTAACCTGTTCACGATGGACTTCGAACTTCTCCAATTTACAATAGAGATTGTTCTCTCAGTTTCTGAAGCACACTACAGACATCTGTGTGGTGGCTCTCCAGGGACTTGGAAAATATGAGGATATCGTTGAGATAAACCACTACACATAACTGCAACAAATCTCAGAGGACATCTCGGAGGACATCAATAATAAATTCCTGGAAAACTGCCGAGGCGTTACAAAGGTCAAAGGCATTACAAAGTACTCATAATGGCCTGTTCTGGTATTAAACGCAGTTTTCCACTCGTCGCCCTCCTTAATCCTTAGGAGATTGTACGCCCCTCTAAAATCAAGCTTCATGAAAACCGTTGCTCCCTTGAGGTGGTCAAAAAACTCCGTAATCAACGGAATCAGATAGGCATTCTTAATCGTGAAAGGATTGAAACCCCTATAATTAATACAAGGTCTCAGTTCACCACTCTTCTACACAAAGAAGAAACCAGCACCAGCAGGAGACAAGGATTTATGGATGAAACCTCGAGAAAGCGCATCTGCAACATACTGACCTTATCCTCCAAGACCTACAAAGAGTAAACCCGGCCACGAGGGGGTATGGCACCAGGTTGAAGGTCAATTGCGCAATCATATGACTGGTGTGGAGGCAAACTACCGGCTTGACCTTTGTCAAACACATCGCTAAAATTGCAGTACTCCTCCGGCAGAGAGGAGAGTGAAGAGGTGCACAGGACCTTGACTACCTTCTGGAAGCATGTCTTACTGCATTGTGGTGACCAGGAGAGAACCTCAGCATGGAGCCAATCAAAAGAGGGGTTGTGCGGGGGGCGTGTCCGAACGGCGAGGTGAATGGACGCATTGCAGAGGAGCTCCGCTTAGCCCTCTGCAATCTACTGCCATCCGGCCCACACAAACAACAGAATCTGCCCCAAAACACACCTAACAGCCACTGGGCACTAGAGGAGTCTTTTCTGGGGACATCTGAGCGGATTGGCCGGCAGATTGCCTTGTTTTTAGGCCGCCACAGACGCCGGCCGCCATCTTGCGGCCTACGAGATACACAGAATCCCCGGTCTCGAGTGCCGTGATCGGCGGCGCGGAGGGCGATCGGTGGGCCTGAGGCCGGGAGCGCTGTATCCGGAGTGGACCGGACTGTAAGGGGGCACCAGACAAGGCAGAGAAAACAGGCCCTGGACATCTGCGGCATACAGCAGGCCCGTGGCCTGTGAGGCCTCCAGCATCACCGCATTCTGGCGCCGCAAACGGAGGTAAGGGGGCATATAATTCATCTCCACATATAGTGGCCACCCCCTGGGCATATCTGGCAAGTTCATAGCCAGCTCGGACCCCTCACTGACCCCGGTAACTCTGGAGACTCCCAGTGACGGCTGCCATCTTACCATCCTGTGGCCTAGCGTATAAGACGGGCCCGCACCCTCAGAAACTGTGCCCTAGCTGGACGGTGCTCTCCCCCTTGAACCCATACGTTGTTCCAGCCTTGCGCCCATGCTAATAGGGTGACACCACTGCTCCCGCGGGCCTGCCTTTCCTCCCCAGTCCCCCTCATCCCCGTGGAGGATAGGTTTTGATGGAGAGAGACTGACTATGGATGGCTGACGACCCGCACCCCTGAGTCCCATGCTATCCCGACAGCTACAGGCTATCTCCACAACATAGCACACCCACATAATACATGACGGCAGTTAGCTCACACTCCACGGAGCCTACTGACCCTCAACAAGGCACCATACAGAGGTATCTACTTAGAACGGCGCCGATTGATCCCCGAACTCCCAAAGACAAGATGGCGCCCGGCCGCGACCCAGGGAAGACCAAGACTCCCACCTCCACTCCAGCAGCAGCTCACATGGCAGAGGACAATAATGAGAGACTTCAGAATTCTAAGGGAGAGCCATCAGCCTCCTCTGCGAGGCCAGTCTCATCGCCCGACACAGGCACCGGGGAATCCCAGTCTGTTACGCATCCCCTACCAGGAGAACCCATTAGAACGGAAGCTGCTGCCCTCCTCTCTGCCTTCAGAATGGATTTTGAATCCTGGGCAAGCAAAATGGAAGATTCCCTCCACGTGGAGCTGAACGCTCTGAGGCAACAAGTCACAGCTAACGAGGAAGCAGTATCGGTCTTAACCACTGCTCAGGATGACCACGAGGCACGTATAACAGCACTTGAATCCTCATCCGCGACGCACCTACGGCACCTACGCCACCAGCAACTCCGCATAGAAGACAGCGAAAATCGCAGTCGCAGAAATAACATTAGACTGCAAGGCATACTGGAGGCAACATCTGGAGCAGAATTGAAACCCACTGTCATAACTATCCTCAATAAAGCACTGGGAAGAGAGGCAACATCACCAATTGAGCTGGATCGTGTTCACAGGGTAGGAGGGCCAGGGGGGGCCCGAGATGGTCGCCCCCGCTATGTTCTATGTCGGGTCCACTATTACACTTTAAAAGAAGAGATCATGCGAAAAGCATGGAACTTGGGTCCTGTTGACTTCTTTGGTGCCCCTATTCACCTGTATCCTGACTTATCTCGCAATACGCTGTATATGCGTAGAGTGGTGCGCCCTCTACTTGACCTTATACAGCAAGCTGGAGCTCCCTATACATGGGGTCACCCTTTCAGCATCAAGGTGACACGGGGCGGCAACAGGTTTACGCTCTCTGATCCAGACCAACTGCCCGACTTTTTCCTCTTTATTGAACAAGATCCTGTAGAAGTGTTGAACTGGTTAGACCCTCCAGAAGATAGATCAGGACAGGTGGGACTTGGTTCACTTCCACAGCGCCGCAGACGTCCTAGGTCTAGATCAGTTTCTTCCGGCCCAGGGATAAGAAGACCTACTTCCCCAGAAGATTAACTCAACAGCTAGGTAGAGACTGATGGCTTGTTTTGTCTCCACTGGCTCTTTCCCTGCTCTTTGCCAATCTACTATTTGGCTGGGGTTCGGGTGAGAACATAGATTGAAGTCACTCTTACGCCTCTCATTATGCAGAGCGTCAGGTAATGCGAATGTATACCAATGCTATGTTTTTGTGTTTTTCTTTTTTCCTTTTTCTCTGTTGTTTTTCTAAAGATGTTTTGCATTGTCTCAGATTGATTCCTCTCACCCTTCCATGATAATATATGCAGTGGGGGATGTGTGGCGGGGGTGGGGGATACCTTTCTGGGGGGGTCTGGCACCCGGTTTTAATCAATCTCTGCTGCAGAGAATACAGGTCTAAGGGGCACTACACATGGAGCAGAGGATTGCCCCCACGGGGGGTCCCCCACTCTCCCTACCCTCCATATACCCACATTATTGTTTTGACGCAGTAACTTTCTTTATACACATGAGACAATGTAATAGTTTTATATATACCTCAGGGTTAACTATTTAAATCCAATGCACACACTTGGTTGATTGTTATCATTTGTTGTTGTTAAGCTGCCTTATGCCCCACACGCGTTTTAAATATCAAGTGTGCCATACATACTACTTGCATGCCTGGTATGCTGTCGGGATCACGGCTCAGACCCATTCATCTCGACTTTTTCCCCGCAATAGGACAGGCACGGTTTGTGCCTAAAGCGTGAATTTTCACGCAGTGTTCTGCGTTAGCGAACACATTAGTTTTCCAGACACATCTTTTTAGGTGTCTTTTCATTTATATTTTATTTCTTCCATTACCCTCACGCTCCTTCTATTTTTCTTCCTCCTCTCCCTCTTCCCCCCCCCTTGTTTGTTTTTCTTTTTCTTCATCTCTTCTTTCTTTCTTTTTTCTTTCCTTTTCTGCTCCCTATACCTTTCCTCCATATTTTAATATTTTCTCCCCTTTACAGCTTTTGGCACTCCAGCATGGCTCACATGGTGACTTTGCGCCCACACCTGAAACTTTGTTCGTATAATGTAAACGGACTTAACGTAGCGTCGAAACGTGGGCAAATTCTATATCAGATGCACAAAAGACAGGTCAGCATACTTTTGCTGCAGGAGACCCACTTCCATTCTGACTCCACCCCTTCCTGCTCCAATAGATATTTTAATAGATGGATTCACAGTACCAACCCGACACAAAAATCGAAAGGAGTATCTATTGCGTTTCATAAAACACTCCCTATTGAGCTGCTCGATCATGTGGCGGATCCCCAGGGCAGGTATGTCTTTGTGAAAATCTCCTTATGGGGGACTAAATTTACAATAGCTAACGTATACTTGCCAACACACACCAAGTCCCATCAGCCTTGCAATACCTAAAGATTTTGGCGGGTTTCACGGAGGGCAAGCTCATACTTGGAGGGGACTTCAATACTCCCCTGGATCCACTCTTGGATTCATCGACATCCCGTTCCTCTATATCCTTCCCAAAAATATGGGCCCTAAAACGTGCCATCTACAATATGCATCTCATTGACGTATGGCGAATACTGTATCCGGACTCACGAAACTACACACACTTCTCCAACGTTCACCAATCATACAGTCGTTTAGATTATTTTTTAGTCGAGCACTGCTGCTTAGATTGGTCCCCCAATTGTGAAATAGACCCTATGGTTTGGTCCAACCACTCACCTATATTCCTGACGCTTGCAATCCCCTCTACTCCAATAAAAGAATGGACATGGAGGCTAAATGACTCTCTCTTGACTGAACCAGGGTTTGATACACAGATAGCGGAGACGATATCAAACTTTTTCACAGACCACACATCTGATGACACCTCACCACCCATTAAATGGGAAGCATTAAAGGCGGTATTACGGGGTAGGTTTATTCAAATGGGTGCCCGCATGAAAAAAGAATGCTCATCTGCGATAGCTACGGCAGTACACAAGCTTAGGACGCTAGAAACTACTCATAAACGCTCCCCGATGGTGGAAGTGCTTGCGGAGGTTTCTTCCGCTCGCACTCAGCTTAGAGAGTTATATGAGGCATCAGCCCGCACGTTTGCGAACAAACTAGCCTTTCATCAATACAAATTTCGAGATAAATGTGGTAGATCCCTGGCTCGCACCCTTCACACCAAACAATCTAACACCTTTATACCCCATATAAGGGACAGTTCTGGGAAAACTGTCTCATCCCCTTCTGAGATGGGACGGGTGTTCCGGGACTTTTATCAATCCCTATATAATATACCTGCAGCGAGCACCATTGAACCTCCCTTTACCACAGCGGAAACACAAGCCTTATACATCGAGCAAACTGCACTACCCACTCTAGATAGCGAAACGATAGAGGAACTTAAGGCCCCAATTTCGGAGGACGAGGTTGCCCACGCCATTGCCTCTACCCCATCTGGTAAAAGCCCGGGTCCTGATGGCTTTACTCCAAAATTCTACAAACAATTTGCTCCCCTTCTTACTCCCTTCTTAACAAAAGTATTTAACTCCATCTCTGAATGATCAGTGTTCCCGCCACAAACCTTAAAGGCACATATCACCCTCATCCCCAAACCAGACAAAGACCTGACTGTTTGTGCTAATTACCGACCTATTTCGCTAATAGGAGTAGATTTAAAGGTGTACGCGAAAATATTAGCTAATAGGTTGCAACCATTGTTACCCCGTTTAATACACCTAGACCAGGTTGGCTTTGTGAGTGGAAGAGAGGCGCGCGACAACACCCTAAAAACACTCCTCATTGCGGATTATGCTCGGGCCCACAATATCCCATTGTGCCTTCTCACAGTCGATGCGGAAAAAGCCTTTGACCGTGTCGACTGGCAATTTCTCCGCTTATCATTACAACAACTAGGTCTAGGCCAAAACATGATCTCCAGAATAATGTCCCTCTACACATCTCCTTCCGCTAGGATTAGACTAAACGGCTCCCTATCTCCTAAATTTACTATACACAATGGAACGCGGCAGGGATGCCCCTTGTCCCCCATTATTTATGTGATTGTCATGGAACACCTAGCCATTGCCCTTAGAAACAATCCGGCCATACATGGGGTTAGTATAGGCCCACTACACACTAAAATTGCCCTATTTGCTGATGACCTACTCATATTTGTAACCCAACCGCAAGTTTCCCTACCCTTCATTATGCAGGAGTTTCGGAGGTATGGAGAGGTTAGTAACTTTAAAGTTAATCTTAATAAATCAGAAATCCTCAACATTTCACTCTCAACAGCGGCTCTCCAACAGCTCACGACTTCCTTCCCTTTTAAGACAAGCTCCACATCTATCCGCTATTTAGGAATCCATATTCCAACAGTTGCATCTCAACTATTCTCCAGCAACTTCACCCCTTTACTTACTAGAACTCAAGCGGATCTGACCACATATGCCTCTAAACAGCTCTCCTGGTTGGGTAGGGTGAATGTCTTGAAGATGGATGTCCTCCCTCAATTCCTATACCTTTTCCAGACCATTCCTATCCATATCCCCACCTCATTCTTTAAAAGGCTCTGTCAGATCTTTTCTAAATTCATATGGCAGGGACGTCGACCCAGGATAAAACATGACACAATGATTCTCCCGAAGGTTAGGGGGGGTGCGGGGGTCCCAGATGCCTCTATATACCATAAGGCAGCGGTACTCGTGCGTATAGTGGACTGGTTCCACCACTCTTCCTCCAAACTTTGGGTTCAAATAGAGAAATATCTTCATGAGGTTGATCTTTGCGCCCTGTCGTGGACCCTTACGGCTCGGCGTGGGGACAGCATACTTTCTACTGCTCTTACTCGTCAAACTCTCCAGATTTGGGACCGCATTTACTCAGCGAGTAAATTATCTAAAATCCAGGGCCCAATGACCCCTCTCTTTGGGACTCCGGCCTTCCCCCCAGCAGCAAATAAGTTGAGATTTGGACCCTGGAGTAGGGATAGCGATAAACGTTTAGCACAGGTGTTACGAGCTGACCCATCTTTGAAAACGGACATACCCTTTCGGACGGACTTAGGGCCCTCAACAACGTGGTTACAAAGGGGTCAAATAATGTCGTACATACGTACTTTCTCCTCCATCTCAGAGATACTGGCCGACTCATCAGACTTCGACGAGCTGCTTTTACAACCGGACCCGTCAATACATGTAGTATCACTGTTGTATTCCCTACTACTGAACAAATACGCCCCTGACCTTCCAACATATACACAGAAATGGGAAACGGAGCTACAACACTCCATCTCCCCCACTGATTGGCAAAAAAGCTTTATCTTAACGCATAGGATTTCCCTGGCAACTAAGAACCAAGAAAAAGGATTTAAATTATTAACGAGGTGGTACAGATGCCCAGCGGATATTAAACGGTTTAACCCCTCTCTGACAGACGTGTGTTGGAGATGCCTGTCCTCTAGCGGGACAATGCTTCACATCTGGTGGGCTTGCCCTCCAATCTGGAAACTATGGCAAAAGGTCTTTGATCTTTACAGCAGGCTGATGGCGACATCAATCAAGCCCACACCTGATATAGCCCTATTATCTATACTCCCGGGCCCCCTCAAGTCGATTAAAAAAGATGCACTGCGCCACTTTCTGGCAGCAGTTAGGACAGTGATCCCCCGACATTGGAAAATGACAGATGTGCCTTCCTTGGGAGAATGGGCTGTTGAAGTGGACCAGATAAGAGATCTGGGGCGTCTGCTGGCGCAGGAAGCGGGGAAGGAGGAACAGTTTTCCACCACCTGGGCCTCGTGGTCAATGTTTCGCTATTCTGATGAATTCTCCTTATGGGTCAGAGATACCCCACCCTTACCCGCCGATTAGCCATGCTGGAGTGCCTAGTACTTCAGGTACCATCCTTTACTTCTACTCACGATCTTATTTCTGACTTTTTCTGTTTCCCCTTTGTTAAGTACCGAACCAATCACTCACACATATAGTTAAAGATCATATCCCCGGAATAGTTAAATGATTTGATTATCTATAATAGGTGAATAAAAGATCCCTACAGCATTCTAATTCGTTGAGAGGGAGCCCTCAGATAACACCAACCCGCGAAACCACAAGGTTTAATATATGTTGGCTCCCACTCGCATATTATTCTTCTCCTATATCAAAGATTTCAATATACAATATGATATACCAGTAGTTCACCTAAAGATGCATATTAAAATGATCACTCCTGTATATACATGGTTAAGGTACTCTTCGCTAATCTATGTATACTATCTAAGATGTTACACTGTAAAGAACGGTATTTTTCTGTTATATTCTTTGTGTTCTTACTTTTGAAATAAACTAAGATTGAAAAGAAAAGAGGGGTTGTGCCTCTGTAACCAAGGATAACCAATAACCAGCGGAAACTTAGGTGAGGAAATAACTTGGAATTGGATTATCTCATGGTGAAGAGCCCCTACGGCCATGGACAATGGAACAGTCTCATGAGTCACATGGGCAGGCTGTAGAGGTCTCCCATCAAGAGCCTCAATGGCAAGATGAGTGTCACGCAGCTGCAGTGGAATAGAGCGCTTGGATACAAAGACAGCATCAATGAACAGGCCTGCAGCCCCAGAGTCGATTAGAGCCTGTATCTCATCCGACAACTCAGCCCAAGAAAGGGTAACCGAAACCAGGGGCTTTTCATTCTACATAACTGGGGACGAAACAACGCCACCTAAGGTCTGTCCATGACAGGACCTCAAGGTTCGGGCATTCCCTGGATGGGTAGGACAAGACTTCAAAAAGTGACCTGCCTGGCCACAATAAATGCACAATCTCTACCTCCTCCTAAGGGTTCTCTCATCTGCAGAGAGACGCATGAAGCCAAAGTGCATGGGTTCATCTTCACTGACTGACTCTGTAGCAGGAGGCATGAGAGGTGAGGGAGGCAAGGGTGAGTCTGCAAAGCTCGGAGACAAATGAACAGGAGGCTTCCGCAAGCATTCCTTAGAAGAGAGTCTTTCTCTGAGTCTGGAGTGGTATATCTCGGGCTGCTATCTCATCCTTGATGGTATCCGAGAGACCATGAGAAAAAGCAGCCATGAGGACCTCATTGTTCCAAGCAACCTCTGCTGCCAGAGAACGGAATGCAATGACGTAATCAGCAACACTTCTTGTACTGATGTTTGATGGACATGAGACACTTGGCAGCAGAAGTGGAGCATGCGGAAATGTCAAATACCCTTTTAAAGGAAGCCACAAACTCAGAGTAACTCAAGACAACAGGCATCTACCGTATAGGGTTTGCCCGGGCCAAGGCTCTCTCATAAAGCAAAGATATCATGAAACCTACTTTAATTTAGTCCATGAGAAACGCCTGGGGCAGCATCTCAAAGTATATCTCAACCTGGTTGAGAAACTCTCTGCATTGGACTGGATCACCCCCAAATCGCTGGGGAAGCAAAGCGGAACCAGACATACCACTTATAGAGGTAATACTCAAAGAGGGCGCCTGCACAGAGACTGGAGCAGCATCAGGGATGGCCTGCAACACAGGTTGTACCGGAGCAGCCACAGTGGGAGATTCCAGGTGAGCCATGCGACTCAGGACCATTTGTAACTCCATGGCAAACTGATCCATGCGGTTATCCTGCTCATCTGATCTGGAAAAAATATTGCCAACAAGTGGATTCACTGCATCTTCTGAATTTATGGCCTTCGCCTCAGAAACAATGAGTCAGACTGAGACAGAAGTACAGTTAAATCACACTTGTTTAATAAAAGTAAATAGAACAAACATAGTCAAAACATAGCCAAAGTTCGGTAACCGGAACGGATTGTCAGACAAGTCAGGAAGCCAGGGAACAATGTAGTGGAACAGCAAGCAGGATCTGGAGCCAGAAGGAATGCCAGCCAAGCAAGTCTTTAACAGGAACGCAGGAGATCATTTCTGTGATGTTGACCAAGGCGAAGGCAGAGATCATCTGGGCTGGATGGCTTAAGTAGGCAGGACTGACAAGCAGGATATCATCAACAGGTGAGTCACTGTGGAGAGATAGGAGCTGGAAATTAGCCGATAGTTGAGTAGCCAGCTCAGATAAGGAAGAGCTGAGCCCAGCCCTGAAACAGTCGGAGCTCATTAATTTTATCCAATAAGGTGTAGTAACAGAGTGGTAGTATATCTGGTGATGACTGCAGATAAAGATGCTTATGTACGGTGTTCAAATAAAGGTGCAGTGAAGTGTTCCCAAAGCTGTCTGTGCACAGTGTCCCAGTGAAGCAACAAAGGAAAGGTTATCAAAGATGGGCAGTTGCCCTCTCACCAAAGACCAGACCAAATTGATGCCTTCAAGCTAGCAAATCCCTGATGGACGTCCTGGCTGCGGACCCGCTTGTGATGATCATCCATTGCGGAGCACGACGCGTGGGTTGCTGCACTGTAGAGGTGGTACTGATCAGATGTCCAATGAACAGCAGGCAACACTCTGGATCCCTTCTTGGTCAGGTCGGATGACTGTTGATCGCGTTGTAGGCCGCAACCTCACTCCCCCTGCACGGCAAGATCCTTCACATACGGGGCTAGGAGGAAGAGAGCGTGGGGCGGATCTCTGAAAAAAGACAAGGAATAGGCCCGCCTCTGAGAATATATCATAAAACTATTTTATTACAATCACAATATCCACTGACATGAAATAAAGAGGAGTCGTGTACAGGAACATGATCAGGGCTGAGGAGATGATGATGTAGGACTGTAGCCAGCAGCAGTGTAGCTGATATACAATCAGGTCCAGGCAGGAAAGGGTGCAGATGGCTGAGCACAAACACAGTCTGATGTAATTCAGTGTTCCTGGCAGGTAGTGACTGCAGTCCGGTGAAGAGGGGGAGATCAGTCAAATACTGACAAGGATATCCGTGGGAGGAGGGGGGAAGACGTCCGGGCGGTTGGCTGAGCTGTGCTGTATCTCCACAGCGTTCGCACTGTCCCTGTGTAGTGGAGGGAGAGAAACGGCCATGTGTGTGGATCGAAAGCGAGGCTTGGAGTGCAGACACAGGCCGGCGCCGAGCCGTGCCGTCATCAACATGCAACGCGTTTCTGAACTAGCTGGCTATGGATGGAAGAGATAGCCGCATTCCTTTCTCAAGCATGGGTTTTCAAGACACGGAGGAGTTAGTTATAGGCAGAACAGAGGGCGGGGCCACAGCATGAATGGAGACAGAAAAAAAGGGGCGGATCTCTGGTCTCTTTTAAAGCTCTTCCTAGCAATCTCTCTGGTGATAGCAAGGATCCCAGGGATATGTAGTCCGGGCGTATAGTCATGCAGGCGAATAGCCATCTGATAGAACTACTAGTCCCACAATCTCTACATTGTCAGGCAGGGTCATATCAAGTTCATGACAGGCCAGTAACAACTTAGGGGCCCACCCAGTAGTGTCAGGGGGTGGATCAAGGTCATCCTTTACTAAAGGTTCCATAAAGGAGGCAAATGCTTGACTAGGACAGTGAGCAGTAGGAATAAGTTCATTAGAATTTTCTCCATAGGTATCATACATCAGTCTTTTTGGGGGGCATATTTTGTGCCTCAATCTGATATTTTCCAGCGGTTCTGGTTCAAGCTCTGGTTCAGGTTCTAATTCTACTTCGTTGATGGGAGAGTCGGGGGTTTCTGGCACATAAAGTACTTCATTGGGTTCCATCTCGACGTCCTTACTTCCTCCTAGTGGGTGGAAATCTAGTACTTCAACTTCCGGCACTGGGAGACGTGTCTCCTGATTGTCTTCAAGAGGGGTGGTCCATAACCAATCAATAGCCAATTCCTTTTTGTCACTCTCCTCTTCAAGTGGCATGAGTCGGAAAGCTTTCCTGGCCCTAGGCCTCAGCGTAGGGGATTGATAAGTCTCCAGACAGGAAGATGGAGGTACTCAGACAGCCTCGGATATAGGCAGCAAACAGTTTCGGTGCCATTTCTTCAGGGACCCAGTCTTATCATCTGACCAAATCTTGTATACAGGAAGCCCGGATAATCGTTTACAGACAATGTAAGGTTGAGAGCACCATCGATCAGCCAGCTTATGCTTCCAAGGCACTCCTAGATTGCGTAGCAAACACTCGATCTCCGGGTTGTAGATCCTGAACCCTCACTTTGAGATCAAAGTTTTTCTTGTTCCTCTGTTCTCTGGTAGTGGATGTTTCCTTGGCTTTCTCATGGGTCATTTTCAGATTTTTCTGAAGCCTGTCGACATAGGAGGCCTGAGAGGTATGATCTAACGATGTTATAAAAGCCAGGTCTACTGGTAAACAAGCTTCTCTTCTGAACATTAGTCTGTAGGAGGAGTACCCAGTAGAATCATTTGAGGTGCTATTATAATCATGAACTACTGCAGCTATATGGTCTCCCAATGCTGTTTCTTCTCCGAGGGAAGGGTTCCCAACATATTCAGCAGGGTAAGGTTGAAACAATCGGATTGTGGATCCCCTTAAGGGTGGTAAGGAGTAGTCCTGGATTTATTTATACTTAGGAGTTCACATAGTCTTCTGATTAACTTGCTCTCAAAGTCCCATCCTTGGTCTACGTGTAGGCGTTGAGGCAGCCCATAATGAATGAAGAACTTCTCCACTAGCATTTTTGCTACAGTACTGGCTTGCTGATCATTCCCTAGTGGGAAAAGCTTGAGCATAGTGGGTGAAATAATCTTTTACAACCAGGACTTTACTCCGTCCACTCAAGTCAGGCTCCAAACACAAGAAATCAATGCACACCAACTCCATTGGCCCCTAACTCTGGAGATGGCCCACTGGAGCTGCCCTGCCAGGTAAAGTCTTTCTTTGAATGCACCTGATGCAAGAGCGACAGTAGCTTTCCACCTCAGCTCTCATGAATGGCCAGAAAAAAAATCAATCCCTGACTAACTTGTAGGTTCTGAGACAACAAACAGAAATAAGACTGTATAGTTTTAATAGACAAAGTGCATTAAAAACAATCACATTTAGGTTTCATTACTCAGGCACAGGATAGTCGGGTTACACCAATCTCCGTCACAGCTTCCAGCAGAGGCGGTCCCATCCTGTGAATCATTCTCATGGCCAGCGTCCTGACCAGCAGGGATCTTCCGGCATGTGTGCAGAGTCCAAAGCGAGGCTTGGAGAGCAGCTGGTGGATTACAGGGAAGCACTAGAACACAGCATGTGGTGTGATGGTGTCACAGACAAAATGGTATGTATATACATATCCCTCAGTATATTCACAGTATAGCATTATGAAACAATAGACATGGATCTTCAATGCAAAGATTAACAGGATATTATATAAAAAATGTAAACACTTTAAAAACAGAAAACCATATTATACAATATTAAAGGGGGGAGGGAAAAGAAGGATGGAAAGGGGGGGGAAGGGAAAGGGGGGGGGGAAGAGTGGGGGAGGGAAAGAAGAGGACAAAGAGAGAATAAAGAAAGGAGGGGAGGAGGGGTTTTATTATTATTTTGGGTAGGGTACAAATAAAAAATCAATTTTTCTTTCAAAATTACTCACTATGAAATGAAGAGGCCCACCACCCCCATTATTTGATATATATGTTTTGTGTGTGACATTACATATAGAACATCACCTGAAAAAAGGAGGAGGGGGTTCGGTAAAACGTATGGTTAGACATTGTTTTATAATATAGTGGATATTTCTAATTCTTCGTTAATTCCTCCAGGGTTTAAAGTATCTAGTGAATATATCCAATATGTTTCACGCTCACGAAGTCTATGGAATCTTTCAGCCTCAGAAAGATCTTTTGGGATTTGTTCTATGACCCAGACTTCCAAGCCCTCTGTGGACTTGTTGTGATGTTCAGCAAAGTGGCGGGGGACACTATGTTTAACCTTTACCTGTGTCTATTTTTCTTCGGTGTTCGCTAAATCTTTGTCTAAGTGGTCTTATGGTGTGACCCACATATAACAAGTGGCAAGGGCAAACAAGGCCATAAACTACGAAATCTGAAATGCAATTATAAAAGTCACCTAGAATGTAGTTCTTTCCTTTTGTGGTAAACTTTTTTTTATCATGTTTAAAGAAAGAACATGTTTTACACAAAGGTTTTTTACATTGGAACATACCCTTTAAGGGAATCAAACAGGTATGTGTTGAAAACGTTTTTTGGAGTGGTTTTAATTTACTAGGTGCAATTTTGTTTTTTAAGTTGGGTGCCTTTCTATAGGTTACCCTGGGTGTATCTGGTAAGAGGGGTTTAAGGTGAGGATCTTCTAGTAGTATGTTTTTTTAGGATTGTCTCCATTTTGTTGGAGTCTATGTGAAATTTTGTGATAAAGTGAGCGGATCGATCAGAACTTTCTTTTTTAGTTGTGGGGAAGTCATATTGTTGGTAATGCTTGTATGCTTGGTCAACTAAAGATTCGGGATAGCCTTTGTCTTTGACTTTATTTTTGAGTACTAGGCTCTGTTCCATATAATCGAATGCTTTGGCACAATTGTATCTTAATCGGCAGAACTGTCCTTTGGGAATATTATTGGTCCATTTCTGATAATGACAACTTTTGTAATGAAGCAAAGAGTTGCCAGCCGTGGGTCTAAAATCATTTTCTGCATGTATCTCATCACTTGTATGGTATAGGTCAAGATCCAGAAAAGCAAGTTTTTCCTTATCTGCAACATAGGGGAAGGAGAGGCCATATGGGTTATTATTGCAGTGGGAGACAAATACATCGATGACACCACCATTGCCATCCCAGATGATGATGTCATCGATGTACCTCCCATAAAATATGTTTATGTTTTAAATAGGGATTATTTTGCCAGATGTGTCTATGTTCCCATAGGCCCATGGCTAGGTTTGCATAGGATGGTGCAAAATTAGCGCCCATTGCTGTCCCTTGCACTTGTAGGTAATATTGGTTGTCAAAACAGAAATAATTACGAGTCAGACAAAATCTGCTACAATCTAAGATAAACTCAGCTTGCCCATGACTCATATAGGGATCTTCGGAAAGAAAATGGTCAAGGGCTGTCAGTCCGAAAACATGAGGGATAGACGTGTACAGTGAGTTGACGTCCAACCAGGGGTGGATCCAGAGTCTAGTCTCGGGAGGGGCACTGCCAGAAAATACGATTTTTTGCGGGCAATTTATTGGGGAAATGGCTGGTGTTGAGGCTTCAATCATCACGGTACTATGGTTGTTATGGTCTCAGGATGATTATTTCTATTATTACATTGTTATAGGAAATGAAATAGTTCAACTCACCATAATGCAGAATCAGTGTGAGCCCCGAGTGTGTCACTTGCCACATCGCCTGCCACAAGTGACGGATTGTTACTTGCCACACATTGCAGATTGTCCACTTGCCACGTTACCTGCCACAAGTTGCGGATTGTCGTTTGCTATGTCACCTGCCACAAGTTGCAGATTGTTATTTGCCACGTCACCTAACACAAGTTGCGGATTGTCACTTTACACATCACCTGCCACATGTTGCGGATTGTCCACTTGCCACGTCACCTGCCACAAGTTGTGGATTGTCATTTGCCATGTCACCTGCCACAAGTTGTGGATTGTCATTTGCCACGTCATCTGCCACAAGTTGCGGATTGTCCACTTGCCAGGTCACCTGCCACAAGTTGCAGATTGTCACTTGCCACAAGTT
This sequence comes from Lithobates septentrionalis, assembly GCA_037952835.1. Taxonomy (NCBI): domain Eukaryota; kingdom Metazoa; phylum Chordata; class Amphibia; order Anura; family Ranidae; genus Lithobates; species Lithobates septentrionalis. The sequence goes on from JBBDGP010003583.1 coordinate 640,273, forward strand.
TCGGATTATCCACTTGCCAAGTCACCTGCCACAAGCTGCGGATTGTCACTTGCCACGTCACCTGCCACATGTTGCGGATTGTCCACTTGCCATGTCACCTGCCACAAGTTGCGGATTGTCACTTGCCATGTCACCTGCCACACATTGCAGATTGTCACTTTCCTGCTAAGGTGGGGATTGTCACTTCCTGTGTCCCAGGCAGCAGAGAGATGGTGTCATTTCTCTGCTGCCCACAGCTGCTTGCACAGTAAGTGAGGGTGGAACTGCAGGGAAGGCGCCGGGCAGTGAGAGATGATGTCATCTCTCTGCTCCACCGCCTGCTGATTGGCCAGCTCATCCGCCAAGCCTCCCAGCTGCGTCTGCTCTCTCACCCACCTGCCGAGCCACCCAGCTGGCCATCCACCCACACAGTCAGTGTGACCCGATGGCCAGCTGGGCGGCTCACCCACCACACTGCCCACACACTCACTTGCCCACTGAGCCACCCGCCGGCTCACCCACCGCGCTGCCCGCACACTCACCTGGCCACAACTAATTTCTCGGGGGGGGCAATAGCCCTGTTGCCCCCCCGGATCTGTCCCTGTGTCCAATGACATCCAGATGTACTCACTTTCCCACCTATATAGCTTGAGTAGGTCCAACAGGTGAGTTCCGTCATGAATATAGGATTGTAGGCCCTGAGCTAAAGGTTGTAAATGATGGTCAACATATTTAGATAGACTGAAAGTAATGCTGTCCATGGCAGCAATAATGGGTCTACCTGTTTTTTATGTATTTTTATGTATTTATGGTTTTTATGTATTTTAGGAATGTGATAGAAATACGGAGTGTGGTAATAATCTCTTCGTAAAAAAGAAGCTTCACCTTTATTGACAATTTGCTGTTGAATAGCTTGATCAATTAGCTCATTGATTTCTATTTTATATTCGGGTAATGGGTTCATCCTTAATTTACAATAAGTCAGGCGAGTAGGCGTCGGTTTCCTTAATGTAGTCAATTTGATTCTGAATAACAATCCTGCCACTCTTGTCGGTGGTCTTGATAATCACTTCATCGTTTTTTATTAGAGATTGCAATTCTGCATATTCTCGAGTATTGAGGCGACCAAGATCTATGGTCTGTGGTGTTGTGTAAGAACACATTTTTTTAAAATCTGAGAATACCATATTATAAAAAGTGGTGAGATGTGGACCTTTAGACTGATATGGATAAAATATAGATTTGGGCTTTAGTGTGGAATGTATTACTGGTGGGGATGTGTGTAGATGTTGCGTGTATAGATCAAGTCCTATGGAATTGTTATTCAGAATCAAATTGACTACATTAAGACCCCTTTCACACCGAGACACTTTTCAGGTGCTTTCACGCTAAAAAAGCACCTGAAAAGCTCATGAAAACCGATTTCCATTAAAATCAATGAATGCTTTCACACTAGGGCAGTGGGCTGGCAGGGGGGTGAAAAAACACCCCTCTCCATTGAAATTAATGGAAAGCTCTTCAAAAGCACCTGAAAAGCTCTTCAAAAGCACTCACATGTTTTACTGGCAGTTTAGAAGCGCCTCAGTGTGAAAGGGGCCTAAGGAAGCCGACCGCCTACTCGCAGATCGCCTGACTTATTGCAAACTAGGAACGAACCCATTACCTAAATATAAAATAGAAATCAATGAGCTAATTGATCGAGCTATTCAACAACAAATTATCAATAAAGGTAAAGCTTCTTTTTTTACAAAGAGACTATTACCACACTTCATATTTCTATCACATTCCTAAAATACATAAAAACCAGACAAATCCTCCAAGTAGACCCATTATTGCTGCCATGGACAGCATTACTTCTGGTCTATCCAAATATGTCGACCATCATTTACAACCTTTAGCCCAGGGCCTACAATCCTATATTCGTGACGGAACTCACCTGTTGGACCTACTCAAGCCATACAGGTGGGAAATTGAGTACATCTGGATGTCATTGGACGTCAACTCACTATACACATCTATCCCTCATGTTTTTGAAATGGCAGCCCTTGACCATTTTCTTTCGAAGATCCCTATATGAGTCATGGGCAAGCTGAGTTTATCTTAGATTATAGCAGATTTTGCCTAATTATTTCTGTTTTGACAACCGATATTACCTACAAGTGCAAGGGACAGCAATGGGTGCTAATTTTGCACCATCCTATGCAAACCTAGCCATGGGCCTATGGGAACATAGACACATCTGGCAAAATAATCCCTATTTAAAACATCTTATATTTTATGGGAGGTACATCGATGACATCATCATCATCCGGGATGACGATGGTGGTGTCATCGATGTATTTGTCTCCCACTGCAATAATGACCCATACGGCCTCTCCTTCACCTATGTTGCAGATCAGGAAAAACTTGCTTTCCTGGATCTTCACCTATACCATACAAAATGGTGAGATACATGCAAAAAATTATTTTAAACCCACGGCTGGCAACTCTTTGCTTCATTACAAAAGTTGTCATTATCAGAAATGGACCAATAACATTCCCAAAGGACAGTTCTGCCAATTAAGATGCTATTGTACCAAAACATCTGTTTATATAGAACAGAGCCTAGTACTCAAAAATAAATTCAAAAACAAAGGCTATCCCGAATCTTTAGTTGACCAAGCATACAAGCATTATCTACAATATGACTTCCCCACAACTAAAAAAGAAAGTTTTGATCGATCCACTAGCTTTATCACAAAATTTCACATAGACTCCAAAAAAATGGAAACGATCCTAAAAAAATACTACTAGAAGATCCTCACCTTAAACCCCACTTACCAGATACACCCAGTGTAGCCTATAGAAAGGCACCCAACTTAGAAAAGAAAAATCGCACCTAGTAAATTAAAACCACTCCAAAAAACATTTTCAACACATACCTGTTTGATTCCCTTAAAGGGTATGTTCCAATGTAAAAAACCTTTGGCGCCGCCGCGGCCCTGGCACAGCGCACACCGAGGGGTAATGAAAGACTTAAAGAAGCGGCTAGCAAGAAGGCGCAGAAGCTACAGGGTAAGGAATACCAGAGAGATATAATGTATTATACCCAAAAGATGGGGGGACACCGAGCGCAAGAAGCAGGGGGGTCTGCATCATTGTCCCAGGCAGAAGCACATGAGAGGGGAGAGCAGGACACAGTCTATGCTGACATGCAGGGAGAGGTGGATGAAGCAGCAGAACGGCCCCCTCCTATAAGCACAGATACAGATAGTGAAGAGACTGAGCAGCCAACTCTAGCTGACATACTTAAAGCTGTGCATGTCTGCACGGCTTCCGTGAATATTCTTAAAGAGCAATTTGGAGGGCTGAGAGAGGATGTATCCTTGCTAAGACAAGACCTACAGAAAATCAGAGAACGCACGACTGCTGTTGAAAGCAGAGTAAGTGATATCGAAGACAAACTCCCGCCAGTGGCTCGTGAGGCACATGCGGCCTATCAACTAGCCAAAGATACCAACAACAGAGCTGACGACATGGAAAATCGCATGAGACGCAACAATATACGCATCGTAGGCCTGCCGGAGAAAACTGAGGGCAAGGATGCCACCACATTCATAGAGGCCTGGCTGATCGAGGTATTCGGCAGAGATGCCTTTTCCCCGTTCTTCACGGTAGAGAGGGCGCACCGAACTCCAGGTCGCCCGTTACAACCGGGAGCCCCCCCCAGACCCCTTCTTGCCCGGCTTATGCACTACAGAGACAGAGAAGCGGTGCTGAGAAATGCCAGAGAAAAAGCTAATGTCCAGGTGAATGGGGTCAGAGTGTCGTTCTACCCTGACTTCTCTGCGGAGGTACAAAAACGTAGAGCCAAGTTCTCAGATGTGAAGAGACGCCTACAGGCTCTGCAGCTTCCATACGCCATGCTGTACCCGGCCAAGCTGAGAGTCACCGCCGACAGACAGGCCCACTTCTTTGAATCAGCTCAAGATGCAGCTATGTGGCTTGATCGCAATGAACAGGCTTTAAGACAACGAGACAGAGAAGATGTGGACAGACCTGCATGACACACATAACAGAGGAAGTTTTCTGGTATCCTAACATATAGCTTTACAGTGAATTTATCAATAGCTCACTTATTTCCCCTCCAGGGCTAATATTCTCCGTGGAATCCTGCAGTTTGGTATTATAATTATACCCATTTCTACCTTGGAGAATGTTTTTGCTTTATGCTGCTGGGAACTTTGATATAGTTACACGAACAGTGAGCTATCTTGTGAAGTAGGCAAGAGAAAATGTGTTCTTTCTACGTGAGAGATAAAGCGAGCAAGCCACGTTGGCTATGGTTTCAATTTCAACTGTATGGGCGTGTCCTGTTGACAGCCTGGTTTTGTTTTTTCTTTTTTTTCTCTTTTTTATACGCTCTTTGCTTATGCCAAAGTATACACTACCGAAGATTTCTATACTGGAAATGCTGCATATTACCAATACTGGTCACTGATCCCGCGGACATGCGATTAAGGTCTGTTCTCTTGGTCCGGAAACGGAAAGTGTGGCCCTGGATCACAACCCATACATGGGGAAAGGATCCTCTACTATTGCTTTGCCCGTCAGAAGTAGCTGAGATCAGGAATTGGGTGACCATGGCTCCTGAACTGCCTTACTCCTCAAGATCATGCAAAGATTTGCCAAATGGCTGAACTGCCAATAATTACATGGAACGTCAGGGGCTTAGGTTCCCCTCTTAAGCGAATGATGATTTCCTCATGTCTGAAAAAATATCACCCTATGATTTTGTGTATGCAGGAGACACATCTAACACCTGAAACTAAATGTTGTCTTAAATATACTTGGGTAGGGAAAGCATATCACTCCACCCACACCTCATATTCAAGGGGTGTGAGTGTAATGATACATGGCTCTATAGACTACCAAGAATATGACACATGCATAGATACAGAGGGTAGATATGTTTTTTTGCATTGTAGGATTGGGATGCTAAACTGTATACTGGCTTGTGTGTACGTGCCCCCGCCGTTTACGGTGGCGGTACTAAGATTACTGCTGGCTTACCTTGAAGGCAGACCAGATCTACCGTTGCTGATTGTGGGGGACTTTAATTGCTGGCTGAGTCCTTCCGCGGACAGGCACCCTAGTTCTGGGGTTCCTGCCACGCCGAAGGAATCCCCATTGCTTAGACTGCTCAATGAGGTTGGTTGGATAGACATATGGAGACACAGACACCCGGATGAGAGGCAATTTTCGTGTTTCTCCAAAACTCATGGGACATTGTCTAGAATTGATTTAGCTGTGGGTAACCTGACCATGCTCCCATCCGTCTCGGAAGTGATATACAAGCCACGTAGTGTCTCAGACCACTCACACTTAGTGATTACCATGATTATATCCCCGAAAACAGGGTTACCTATAACTCCATGGAAATTTAATGCCTTCTGGCTAAAATTATTTTTATCCCAGAATGAGATGGAGCGGAGCATGGGAGAGTTCCTTAATAGTCGGGAGTTCCTGCAGTCACCGATGGAACAATGGGATGCCTTTAAAGCTTATTTGAGAGGTTTACTTATTTCAGAGATAGGGAGAGTGAAAAAGAATTCCTCAGAACATAAGGTGGAACTTGAGAGACAGGTTGGGTCCCTGGAGGAGGCTTATATACGCACACCGACAGACTCGGCTAGGGAGGCATGGCAGTCAGCTCAATCTGCGTATGAGCGGTTGCTGTCCTCCACAGCAGAGAAAAAGCTGTTCTTCTCCAGACTGGCATTCTATGAGGAAGGTGAAAGTACAGGGCGCCTTTTGGCTAGGATAGCTAACTCCCAACAACGCTCCCCTGTAATAGGAGCCATTAAAACACCAGAGGGAAGGTTGGTGAGTTCCCCTGACCTTATACTAATGGAACTGGCCAAATTTTACGAAAATCTGTATCTTCCGACGGGGCAATATACCTCGGAGGAACTGACAGACTATTTGGGCGACATTGACTTTCCACAACTCAAGAGGAGTCAAAAGGAGGATCTGGATGCTCCTCTCACTTTGGATGAGTTACAGGACGCATTGGCAGCTTTCCCTAGCTGCAAGGCCCCTGGGGCGGACGGGATTCCCATAGAGGTTTATAAGCAATACGCTGACATCATATTGCCAAAACTACTAATGGTTTTCAATGCTTCCAGGGAGAATAGATGTTTACCCCCCTCTATGACCACGGCCAATATAGTTCTTATACTGAAGCCAGGAAAGGATCCAACAGATCCGGGTTCGTATAGACCTATATCCCTTTTGCAAAGCGATATTAAGCTTCTAGCTAAGGTACTAGCGATGAGGCTGAATGGAGCCATTACGGCCATTATACACCCTGATCAGGCGGGGTTCATGCCTAATAAGTCTACGGCTGTAAACTTAAGACGGCTTTATTTGAATATGCAATCTGCGGCGGATAACCTGGGACAAAGGGCTTTACTCTCATTAGACGCTATGAAGGCCTTCGATAGCGTGGAGTGGGATTACTTGTGGGGGGTGCTTGGACGCTTCGGTTTTGGAGAGGTTTTCATCTCATGGGTACGCCTGCTGTATCACAGGCCACAGGCTGCCATTAGGGCATCGGGGGCTATGTCACACACATTCAATTTGGGGAGAGGCACGAGGCAGGGGTGCCCCCTGTCACCCCTGCTGTTCGCGTTAGCTATAGAACCCCTAGCCATTAAAATTAGAGCCAATCCTGAAGTTGTCGGATTTCGATATGGTGACAGGCAAGAAAAAGTGATGCTATATGCCGACGACACCATGATTTTGCTGGGCGATGTGGACAGATCTCTCAATGCAGCTATGTCAACCATTTTGGAATTTGGACGATACTCGGGACTCCAGATTAACTGGACCAAATCCTCTTTGATGCTTATCGATGAGGGGAGCACTCCCCCTGACAATAGTGTAATACCCCTGGCCACCTCGTTCAGATATTTAGGTGTTCAGGTGACTCCTAGGATAAGAGAATATGGCAGACTAAACATATCCCCTCTGCTGCAGAAGTTTAGAGAAAGGATTAGAACATGGAATTCACTCTGTCTGTCGGTTACAGGCAGAGTGAATTTGATTAAAATGATTCTTATGCCTCAACTGCTTTATGTACTTCATAATGCACCCATGGTAATAACCCTTAAAACTTTCCGGATTATTAACTCCTTGTTCAGACTACTAATCTGGAGAGGGCGCTCTCCAAGGATTAAACTTGAGCACCTCCAACGCCCTAAGGACGAGGGAGGGCTTGCCCTCCCTAATCCCTGGCTCTATTATATAGCTGCGCAGCTGCAGCATCTGATAGGTACAATGTACACTGACGCAGAAAAAGAGAGACCCATAAGTAGCTCCTCAGAAATGGTAATGCTCCATACAGTTAAAAAAGATTCGGTCCCGACGGCCTTGGAAGCTATGAACTTCGGGAAATCCAACAAGAAGTACCCGACCTATGACTTAATACAAAAAATATGGTCTAAAACGAAATATATGCAGGGGGTAACAGGATACACAGACTACAGCCCAATATGGTTTAATGACACATACCCAGAATTAGCTAAGATGCAGAATGGGGCGATATGGAGAAGATATGGGGTGCTGTATATCAGGCAGATTTTCCAAAATGGGAAACTACACTCATTTGAGACCTTACAGAGGTTATTTGTTCTACCACAATCTATGAGGTTTTATTACCTGCAATTAAAACATGCTGTAGAGGCACAGAGTAAATCTGCGGATTGGGTTTCCTCACATACACCGGTGTTTAATGTGATTGCGGGAGCCAATAATACCAAAGGGTTTATTTCACAATGTTATAGTATGTTACTGCAAAGCCTTTTAAATAAACATCCTTTGGGAATGCTTGCTAAGTGGGAGAGAGATGTCGGCCCGTTGGATGGGGATCAGTGGGAAGAGGTGCTACAGGCCGTTCCCACATGCTCTCTGAATGTTGCACACAGGCTGACACAATTGTACATCATATTAAGAGTTTATTATACCCCTCATAGGTTATATGCTATGGGCCTTAGACCCACCCCTATATGTACTAGATGCAAAAGAGAACATGGGGACCTGATCCACCTACTATGGAGGTGCCCAAAGCTTCACCCCTATTGGAAAGGGGTGGTGGACACCGTCAATAGGGTATTTCAGGTCACTTTGCCTACGAATCCCAAGCACTGCTTGCTTAATGTGTTAGATGAATTGGGATGGGAGGAATGTACTAAAGTGGCAATTACCAAAGCTGTATTCCTGGCAAGGAAACTGATTATGAAACACTGGATTTCTGAAGAGCCCCCTGCTCTTAAAGAATGGGTTAACGCTGTAGGGGAAATGTTAAGAAAAGATAAGGTGATATACCAACACAGAGGTTGCCCACAGAAGTTCGAGAAAATCTGGGGACCATGGCTGAATGTTCCGGGGCTTGCCCCGGTGGATTTGGTCGTGGGTAGATTGTTGGGATTTGGGACATGAGACCCTAAGTATTGGATAACTATGGCTACCTAACAAAGGCACAATACAGTATGTGGTTCAATTACCCCTCTTGTTTAGGATGGGGATGGACAAATGGTATTTTTATGCAGTTGTATGCGATGAATAAAATGACACTTAGTGGAGCGGGTGAGGTTTTGGTACAGGTTCAGTTTAATAATGCAGCCAATAAGACACACAAATGTAAAATGTCTGAAAGATATAAGCATTTCAAAATGTAACTGTGAAATCGGTATGTGTATGTTTTTACATGTTTTCTCAATAAAATATTTTTCTGATAAAAAAAAATGTAAAAAACCTTTGTGTAAAACATGTTCTTTCTTTAAACATGGTAAAAAAAAGTTTACCACAAAAGGAAAGAACTACATTCTAGGTGACTTTTATAATTACGTTTCAGATTTCGTAGTTTATGGCCTTGTTTGCCCTTGCCACTTGTTATATGTAGGTCGCATCATCAGACCACTTAGACAAAGATTTAGCGAACACCGAAGAAAAATAGAGACAGGTAAGGATAAACATAGTGTCCCCCGCCACTTTGCTGAACACCACAACAAGTCCACAGAGGGCTTGGAAGTCTGGGTCATAGAATAAATCCCGAAAGATCTTTCTGAGGCTGAGAGATTCCATAAACTATGTAAGCATGAGACATATTGGATATATTCACTAGATACTTTAAACCCTGGAGGAATTGATGAAGAATTAGAAATATCCACTATAATATAAGATGATGTCTAACCATACGTTTTCCCCAACCCCCTCCTCCTTTTTTCAGGTGATGTTCTATATGTGATGTCACACACAAAACATATATATCAGATAATGGGGGTGGTGGGCCTCTTCATTTCATAGTGAGTAATCTTGAAAGAAAAATGTATTATTTATTTGTACCCTACCCAAAAACCTTTTTCCCCCACCCCCCTTCCCCTCTTTATTCTCTCTTTGTCCTCTTCTTTTCCCCTCCCCTTTCCCTTCTCCCCCCTTTCCATCCTTCTTTTCCCTCTTCCCACCCACTTCTTTCTTCCACCCCCCCATTTTGCCCCCCACCCCCCTCCCCTTCTCCTCTATTTCCCCAGCGATAATTTTACTGTTTTCACTACTTATTTATTTATTCATAATGATCTTTAAATCATCCTTTATCTGTAGTTTTTATCAGATAAAATACCCATAATTGTCTATATTTACATGCACATATGTTTATGTATGTTTTCTTGAGATATTTTTAAATTATATATATTTTTCAAGATATTTTTTGGAATTTTTTTTAAAAATATTTTTTTGAAAATATATTTTTATTAGTGTAATTATAGGTATATATATATATATATATATATATTTCTCCTCCCTTTGGATAAATAATGGGAGGTGCATTTGAGTGTGTGCATGTGTACGTGTGCGTATCCACATATGTACATTTATATCCTATGTAGATTAAGAACATATATATAATTTTATAAAATAATATTATCATACCCATAATGAGATTGATCTTTCTTAATTTTAATACATATCACGAATATGTTTTATCGTATGGGTATATTTTAGCATCTTGTTTTTTGCCCATATAACCACGCTTATAGTAATACCTATCTCAAATTGTCCCATCTATTCTTTAATCCATAGCACATACACAATTAATTTAATATTAATATAAAATTGTTTTTCTGTTTTTAAAGCGTTTACATTTTTTTTATATAATATCCCGTTAATCTTTGCATTGAAGATCCATGTCTATTGTTTCATATTGCTATACTGTGAACATACTGAGAGATATGTATATACATACCCTCATAGTGTGTTTCTTTTTTATTCAGAAAATGTAAGCCTCTATGTATATGTATAAAAGTGCTATTTCCATTTTCCCCACTGGGTGGCAGCACAACCAAGGCACATAAAAAGGCTGTACACAGCCTATACAATTCAGCTTGAGAAAGAAGCGTGCACTACAGACACCCCCCTAGTGTGCATGCTCGGAAACACGTCGTCATTTTGTCTGTGACACCATCAGGCCACATGCTTCCAGTGCTTCCCTGTAATCCACCAGCTGCTCTCCAAGCCTCGCTTTGGACTTCCCTGTAATCCACCAGCTGCTCTCCAAGCCTCGCGTTGGACTCTGCACACATGCCATGAGAAGGATTCACAGGACGTGACCACCTCTGCTGGAAGCTGTGACGGAGATTGGTGTAACCGGACTATCCTGTGCCTGAGTAATGAAACCCAAATGTGAGTGTTTTTAATGCACTTTGTCTATTAAAATTATACAGTCTTAACTAAGAGGCGCCTGCTTCCTGTTTGGAGTCTGCTTCGGCTCCCCCTGCAAGGCTGCCCTGTCTGCATAGACTGTTTCCTCACACAGAGCTTAACAGCTCAAAGGATATATGTATGGACTTTAATCTCATGCTATATACTATAGCCTGTGCCACTATCCATTTACTTTAACTTGAAGGTTCTGTCTGGGCCTAAGTGACCATGATCATCATGAAGGGCGGTTAACACTTTTAGTCGGTGTTTCTTAGGGAGGAATAGTTGAAGAACACCCTCTGGCTCCTCAGATGGGCCTCTCCAGTATATCACTCCATCCTCTAAATCGCATCCGTCCCCATTCTTTATGGACTACTTTTCCTCTCTCAATGGAACTATTCAACAGCATCTGAGGGTCTCGAACAGATAGATACTTCTTTATATGATTTCACAACGGGTCTTCCAGTTGATCCCGCCTCATATTTTCTCTTGTCAATTGAGGCAATTCTTGACTGCACGCTTGTGTAAAGACACAGTAATATTTGGGCAGAAGTGACTCCCACAGCTTCAGCTCCTATTGTCCGTCTGTGCTCATGCTCGACTCCTTGACACACAGCCAACACTCCTTCCAGAGGCAAATGGACCCAACTCTTCTGGCCAACATTTGTGGTATGGGGTCTTCGGGAAAGGGCATCAGAGTCCCGATTCCCCACTCCTGGCCGGTGTTTCAGACTGAAACGAAATTCAGTCAGAGCGGCCAACCAACCATGTCCAGTGGCATCCAGCTTGGCTGTGGTTAGTAGGCAAGTCAAAGGGTTATCCGCCTTCACCACAGATAAGCTATGTGACTATCTACCACTGCCAACTTGAGGGCCAAGAACTCCAATTTGTGCACAAGATAGTTTTTCTCGGGGGGGGTGAGGCTGCGGCTCACACAAGCTACCGGACGGAGTCTTCCCTCCGACTCTTGGTACAGCACTCTACCGCGGCCACCTCTACTGGCATTCACATGCAGTTCAAAGGGCTTGGCTGGGTCCGCATAGGCCAGCACTGGTGCTTCCACAAGGCTACCCTTTAGTCGCTTAAAACTCTTTTCACACTGCACCGTCTATTGTTCCTGAATGGATTCACGTGGCCTCCTGGGGCCTCCCTTCTGGGCTTTCTGCAGATCCCCTTCTGTCTGTTTCTGCAAGAGTTCATTCAGCGGTAGAGCAATCTGTGAGAAGTTCTTCACAAATCTCCTATAAGAATCCCAGAAACTACCTCAATTCAGTGACGGTGTTCGGGTGGGGCCAGGAAGTAACAGCTTCAAACTTCTGAGGGTCCATAGCTATCCCCTTGGATGAGACCACGTGCCCAAGATACGCAACCAAGGTCTGGTAGAACTGACATTTTTCTAGCGACAACTTCAGCCCCTCTGTGTGCAACCCCTGGAAAACTTCTAACAGATTCATATCACCCACAGTGTTCTCCATCAATCTCTGAAAAGTGGCGGGGGCCCCAGCTAATCCTTGTGGCATTCGGTCGAATTTGAAGAATCCTAGAGGGCTGATGAAGACCTTTATTTCTTGGTCAACCGGATGCATCATGCATCTGGTAATATCCACTCTTCAGATCCAGCACACTTAACAACTGCAGAGTGTCTTCTATAAGGAGGGTTGTGTACTGGTCTGGGATAGTCCTCCGGTTTAAGGTTCTGTAGTCAATACACATTCGGAGGGACCAATTCTTCTTTCTCAATACCACAATAGGGGAGGCATAAGGGCTCCTGGATTTCTTAATGACCCCTGACTTCTTAAGCTCAGCCAGTTGTTCTCTAAGGTCCTCCAGATCACACAAAAGGGATGCGCCTGGCCCTTTGCCGAAAAGACTTATCTTTAGTTAACTAAATTCGATGTTGTACACTCCTAGCACAGCCCACATCGAAGTCATCTTTGAAGAACATCTCCCATCGGGCTAGTTGGGCTTTAATATTCTCCCTCCATCCCAAGGGTAAATTTGGGCAATGGACAGTGGTCTATTCTCTACTTCCCTTCTGCACTAGGTCATTCCCTGCCACTGGGGTGGCAGCACTCACTTTACCTATCACCATTCGAGGCTTCAGGCTAATTGGGTGGCTGGTGACATTCCTCACACTGACAGGGATTTGCCCTCTGCTTCTCAATAAGGCACTAGTGGGTATAATCTCCGGTACCAATTCTATTCCCACATCTTCTTCTGCTGAATCAGCTTCCACTACCACATACGGGTCTGGCTGGTCCCATGATAGCTTAAGAGTGGCCTTTAAGCAGGCCCTCTCGTCTGGCTGCAATACCTTTTCGTGAGCATCCAATCGCCGCAGTCTTCCTACTCCTTCCACGGGGGCCTTCTTCTCCTGCAACACTTGCTGAAAAGCCTGTCACAGCTAGGGGGTGGATCTTCCCTACTGGAGCGCCCTTCAGGGCCAGTGGAGTGAGTAGTCTCCTCACAAGATTGGTGTTGGTGCCTATCAAAGAATTTAGGCCTGCCCTAGGGGGTCGGGGGCAGACAACAGCCAACATGTCAAAAGTCTGGTTTTCCAGCCAGGAAAGTTTCAAAGGTTATCTTGATGGGTTTGTATCCATCGTATGGGCATTTCTGAGTCCCTATGCCCCAAATCTCTAACTCCTCAAGATTGTATAAAGGGATATGCTTCAAGTACTTGTGATAAAAGTCTTGGTACAGCAGAGTTACCTGGGCTCCCGTATCCAGTAGGGCTTGAGTATAGATGCCCTCCACTTGTATCCAAACTATAGGGGAGGGCCCTACTAGGTTCTTTGGTAGATTCTCAGCTGGTGACTCTATGGTCTGGGCCCTAATAAGCCCCTTGGGAAGTAGGGGAGTTGGTCTAACTTTTCGCTCAGCAAGGTATGCATTGATTTATTGACTCCGGTTCTCCTTCCTCCAGGGTTTAGTTTCTTTTGTTTTCCTTGGCAAGGAAAGGTAAGGGGCAACAGATGGCATGTGCCCCTTTTTTTCTTAGGTCTTTCCTTTGTTTAATTAAGGAGAGGGGCAACAAGAGGCTTGCGTCCCTTTTTCTTCTTAGATCTTCCCTTTGCCTTGGAGCTCAGTTTTCCCTCGGAACGCTCAATTAGTTCCTTCACTGAGGTCCCTTGAAGTTTCCCACTGGCTTTGGGAAGAGTGATTTCTGTAAGGCTTTCAGAACATCTATAAGTAGTTGGGGGCTGATGCCGGCTTTGGGACATTCGGCCTGAAAGTGTCCAACCTCCCCACATCTGTAACATCTCTCCTCTGGTCCTTGGAGAAATCTTGACTCCCCTTGGCGAGTTCCTTGCTCTTGGAATTTTGCTTGGGTCTCCATTACCCGCATCAAGGCACAATAAATCTGAGTTTGGGCTTGAGCTACCTGAGCCATTAGTTCAGTTGGCCCAAGTTCACCTGCTGGCTTATTAGTGTCAGGAATGGCCAGCCCTACCGGTTCAGACCCAGTTCCACTGTCCTCATCTGAGGAACTCATCTCGGCATGAACAGGTCGGGCCACCACTTTCTCTCTATTTCCAGCAATAGGACCCACCTTTTCTCTTCTAATAACGCCTCTTCTTCTCATACTTCGCTTATCAGTTCAGGGTATGTAGGCACCACTTTGGTTCTCTTTAGTAACAACTTTAATACAATCGGGTGAATTGGCCTAGCCCCATGCAGAACCCGGTCTAGGCAAGTTTGGTTAGTGTCTTTGAGTTCAATACCCCTCTTGAGGATAATTTGATGCAGCATTCTGTCTACTCGAGACATGTACTCAGACAGACTCTCCCCTTTCTGCTGGTGGGTGTGGTTGAATTTGTACTTCAGATCTGCGATAGTTTTAAGTCTTCCACATACAGCATACAGAGCGTCTATGTAGTCCATGGCAACACAAGTTTTCTTTCCCATTCACAGATTAGGAATTACATCAGCTGCCGGGCCTCGAAGACTCTCACTGAGCCATTGTCGTTTCACAGCCTCTGGAACACTCCATTCTTCCATGGCCTGCAGAGCTTGACTCGTCCACTAGCCGAGTCATATCTGTGTAAAAAAGAGAGAGGAGGGACATTGGCCCCTTGGGGGTCGGCTCCCACCGATACTGGACCCTTTTCCTGAGCCCTTGATGGGGCTGTTGTTCAGCTTTCTGTACACAGTGTCCCAGTGAAACAACAAAGGAAAGGTTTGCAAAGATGGGCAGTGGCCCTCTCACCAACGACCAGATTGATTAGATGCCTTCAAGCTAGTGAATCCCAGATGGCTGCAGACCCGCTTGTGATGATCACCCATTGCGGAGTCAAAACATGAATTCCTCAGATTGGGACTTTAAACCCGGCCACAAACAGTTTGATGGTAAAAAAAAATTCAAAATTTATTACACATTAATAATATATAGCAACATGAACATGGGGATATACACAACAAACACAAATATTGGGAGCAGAAATGGAAACCAGCTGCAAGGAAAAGCCCAGAGCTTTGTCAGACAATGTCCAATGCACTTCGAAAAACAAAATGCAGATCTTCTTCAGGACCAGATCTGTAGCTTATATCCCAAATGTTGATGCTCCACCCATAAAGACAAATGACATTACTCAAAAATGAAAATAAAGCTATGTCCGTCAGAGCAGGGCACAAGCAACAGAGAACATGAATGACATCAGCCAGGGGTCTGTATATTGTGGGATGGTCTTATTATATAACTTAGTGGTATACCTCTATATAGACCATAGATATAGAGGAGAGGTAGAATAGTACTTTCCCCTTGATGCAGGTCTGGTTGATAGCGAGTGTATATCAAAAGTTATGAAACCATCCAGAACATCAAGGTTTAGAGATGGTTGTATCCATCAGCCAGATATCTGGATGTGCCTTATGGATCTTAAAGTTGGAGTCAAAATGATGTGGCTGGAGATCTGGTTGGTGGTGTCTGGCAAGGTAGAGCAGAGACGCAACACCCGTTGCGGAGCACGAAGTGTGGGTTGCTGCACTGTGGAGGTGGTGCTGATCGGATGTCCGATAAACAACAGACAACGCTGAACACCTTCTTGGTCAGGTCGGATAACTGTCGACCGCATAGTAGGCCGCGACCTCACTCCCCTTGCATGGAGAGATCCTTCACACATGGGGCTCAGAAGGAAGAGAGCGTGGGGTGGATCTCTGATCTCTTTTATAGCTCTTCCCAGCAATCTCTCTGGTAATGCAAGGATCCCTGGGATATGTAGCCCAGGCGTATAGTCATGCCAGCGAATAGAACTACTAGTCCCACAATGCCTTTGGTTGGGCTCACAAATATGATGTCAGTCTAGTAACGCTGGGCACTAGAGGGACAATATGATATAAAGAATGGGCAGGGAATAGCTGTTAATTGCAATTGTAGTCTATATTGCTACACAAGGTTCATACAGGATCATTCAAGGTATTGTCCAGGATCTGTCCCGTATACCCTCAGTGGCTCATCAAGAAGAGACATCGCCAGATCGGACTTCCCTGTGGCGTCACGGGAAATGCCTCAGGAAAGTCCCATCATGTCCCCGTGCGTTATTTAAGAACTGTCAGAAGAGGAGAAGCGTCACACAGTGGGAGCCTCCCTCCATGCCAGCATGGATGCGGAGCGGCCCGAAAAGAAGATGAAGAGAAGAAGATGAAGAGAAGAAGATGAAGAGAAGAGCGGGAGCCTCCCTCCATGCCATGGATGCGGAGCGGCCCGAGGAGAAGAAGGGAAGAAGACGCCGCGGAGGAGATGCTGGACGAGAACACCGGAGGAAGAACCAGAGGAACCAGAAGAAGATGAAGGAAGATAGAAGATAGAAGAAAGAAGAAGCATTTAAATAAAGGAATTGTCAAAAACTGTCTCTTGTCATTTTTAACATTTTTGACAGTTTTTTAGTGAAATGGTAGGGGTACTTTTGTACCCCCTTACCATTTCACACAGGGGGGGAGGGCCGGGATCTGGGGGTCCCCTTGTTAAAGGGGGCTTCCAGATTCCGATAAGCCCCCCGCCTGCAGACCTTCACAACCACCGGCCAGGGTTGTGGGGATGAGGCCCTTGTCCTCATCAACATGGGGACAAGGTGTTTTGGGGGGCTACCCCAAAGGACCCTCCCAATGTTGAGGGCATGTGGCCTGGTACAGTTCAGGAGGGGGGGCACTCTCTCGTCCCCCCCTCTTTTTCCTGCGGCCTGCCAGGTTGCGTGCTCAGATAAGGGTCTGGTATGGATCTTTGAGGGGACCCCACGCCGTTTTTTTTTTTAAATTTTGGCGCGGGGTTCCCCTTAATATCCATACCAGACCTGAAGGGCCTGGTATGGAATTTAGGGGGACCCCCATGCAGGTTTTTTTTTAATTTTGGTTCGGGGTTCCCCTGTGGGGAATTCCCATGCCGTTTTTATCAATGAACTTCTAAGTGTATTGTCAGACCGACAATGCATTAATAGCCACGAGTAGTTTTAAATGACTTTTTTTCCTTTGAAATGTCATTTTGCTGTCAGACTGTTCTAAACACGGGAAACATGCACCCCTTTACAGGCATACTATAGACACCCCCCGGGTACAAAATTTAAAGGGATATTACACTTTTATTGTTTCACTTCAAGCATTATTAAAATCACTGCTCCCGAAAAAACAGACGTTTTTAAAACTTTTTTTGCATTGATCCATGTCCCCTGGGGCAGGACCCAGGTCCCCAAACACTTTTTATGACAATAACTTGCATATAAGCCTTTAAAATTAGCACTTTTGATTATTCATGTTTGTGTCCCATAGACTTTAACTGTGTTTGCGTGTTCGAACAAATTTTTCGCCTGTTCGCATGTTCTGGTGCGAACCGAACAGGGGGGTGTTCGGCTCATCCCTACTCTACATACATCATGTTATTGCAAACGATAAACATGTTCTTTGAAATATAGATTTGTATGAAGCTTTAAAAACACTTCGTTGCTATTAACTATTTATTTTAATTCTATTCTGAAAGCCTTTTTTTTATGTCTCTTGACCAGCACAGCACCAATCAACGCTGTGCAGACACAAGCTTCTTGATCAGCAGAGTACTAGAAACTCCTTGCTCCAAACTTTCCCAGTCAGGAAAGACCTGAGAAATGTCACATGACCTCAGAACAGCAATGATTAAATAAGGTAGATGATTCTCTTATAATAAATTAGTACAGTGGCATGAAGGGCTCTTGAGCCTTTTAGGGAAAGAGAGCCTTGACTGATGGGGGCATGGCCAAGGTATGTCAAGGTGACCGAGGGGTCACTAAGGATTGGTTGTTAGGGAGGACGGGCTGGGCCTGAACTCTGTAAAAGTGGTGCCCCAGGGGATTCTGGGTCTTTTTGGAAGCGTGGTTGGAAGAGCTGGAATCAACCCTGTCCCTCCAGCCATGGACAACGAGCTCCTGTTGGCCAAGGCCTGCGAACTGGCTCTTCAAGGTCAGGCTGACTGGCTCTTCGCCCTCCTATCTCCAGAGACATCTTCACCTACCCCCCCTCCACCTACGGAACCTCATGAGGGGCCCAGGGCTCGAAGACGGGTCCGCCTTCTCGCCTGAGGCCCAGTCCTTTAAGGGCCTCCTACAGACATTCCTCCCCTCCCTGCTCCACTGAACGCTCCGCGGTACAAGTGCCTGCGCTTCCTCCGTTGGGAAGCATGGCACCTCCACCTGCCATCACTGGGGCCCTGCTTGGCGGGCCCCCCCACTATCACAGACTATGCCCCGCTATCACAGACTACGGCCCGGGTCTCCTCACGTTATCCCCACTCGCCGAGCCCTCGAGCCTCGATGAGCTTCGCTCGGGCTACTCCGCATGCTGCCCCTTCCCCTGCCTGCTGTGATGAACCTGGCCGGGCTGGAGCCAAAGCGCTCCCTGGCACTGCGTCGCTTGTGGGTTTCTCCGTCATACCTGAGCCTGCCCCCGCTCCCTCGGCATGTGGGGTGGTAGTGGTCAGGGCGGCATAGAAAGCTCCATGAAGAACGCTCCTTGGCTTCCTCAGTTGCTGCCCACCCTAGCCTCCCTGCTGGCGGTTCCGCTGGGGATTTGGTACCGGCTCTGCTGCCTCCAGTGGATCCTTCTCTACGAATATGTGTTGGGACTCAGCTCAGGCGGTGATGTTTAGGCAAAATCTCCCTGCGCCCAGCGGGGCAGGAGATTCAAGTGTGCCTTGCAGCTCAGCACCGTGTACAATGCTAGCACAGAATCTCCCTGCGCCCAGCAGGACAGGAGATCTGAATATTCCACTGACCTCAAATCAGCCAGGGTTGCTGGTGCAGAATCCCCCTGCGCCCGGATGGGTGGGGGATAGATATTTTCCCCATATTGTTCACGCTGGTATGTTACCTCCTGACGGACGTGGTCTCCCTGCGCCCGGCAGGGCGGGCGATGGTTTTTCCATGGCTGCAATCCACCCGCCTCAGATGCATCGTGCCCACCAACACCTCCCTGTGCCCAGCAGGGCGGGTGATGGTCACGCTGCTCCGTCCTCCCTTCCCTCACTGGTGCACATGCACCTCCATGCGCCCGGCCGGGTGGGAGGTCGCCGGGGGCCACCTGCCACCACTATCCAGCCTCATCTCCCCGCGCCTGACAGGGCGGGAGACTCCTACTCCAGGCCCGGCCTGGCCGGCTGCACCCGCCCCAGGTCATCCGCCTGGAGTCAGCAGGTGATCTTGTTGTTGCTCAGCCACTGTCCTTGGCCAGTCGGACTCCTCAGGGTCGGTGGTCGGACCCCCTCCCCTGGACCTCTCCATCAGTCATCACAGTCCTGCCGCACCAGGCCCCACTGTTCCTCCAGGTGATGGTCATCTCGGACTCCTGCCTTCCATGGCCATTCCTGAATCGGATGCTCCAACGGGTCCTTCTGCTGGTCACACTTCATCGGCTCTGCCTCCGCGCATAAGTGAGTATGACTGTTATTTAATTTGGGGTAGGTCGACTGACGCTTCCATATCAGGCCCACCAGAGGAATGCATAGCTTTGGTCATCAAATCAGTTCTGTCCAGTATAGGGGTATCGTGTCTGGCGTCTACCCCTCCCCCCATCTCTGGTGGTGCTTTGTGGGCAGTTGCGCCGACTGGTACGCACTTGCTGGAGGAACTAAAGGAAAAGATATGGCGAAGCAAATTCGTCAACTTCCTCGCTCTCGTACCGCTGGAGAGGGAGATGATCGACAAATCTTGTCGGATCGATGTATTGGCGCAGGGAGACAAGCCAAAACAACTTCCTAGGACATTCGGGAACTGGCTGCAAGGGTTCTGCGCTTATGCGGGAGTGCTCTGTGAGCGGTTCCTGGAGTTGGCCACTTGACCTTATTTGGGGTGCATACAAGGTTTACGGGGGACAGTGTTGGTTTCACCACGACACCCAGTTTCACCAAAAAATGGCGGCGCGTCAGGAGCTTCATTTTAATTGTCAGGACGGTAGCCTGTGGTTGTTGCTTATGTGCCCCCACAGGCCTTCGTCCTTTCAGTCCTCGGCCAGCGCTTCACCCGGAGCATCAGCTGCTCCAAAAAAGGGTATTTGCTGGCTGTTCAATGAAAGCCACTGTAAATGGTACACCGCCTGCCGCTTCAAGCACGAGTGCTCTAGTTGCGGGGGTGCACACCCCGCCAGCCGGTGCTTCCGAAGGGGTAAGCAACCACTTCCCAGGACAGGAGCCAAGCCTGACCTTTCTAAACTGGAGGACGCCAGTAAACGTCTTAGAGATGCTTCCCTGGCTAGACTGGTACCCCCCTCATAGGGAGGCCTTGATCCTGAGAGATGGCCTGGACCGTGGTTTTTGGATACCCTTCTCCCCATCGGACACACTTACCATGACACCCAATTTGAAATCTGAAGTTGAATTCGAGTCTGTCATGGCCGATAAGCTTCGGAAGGAACTGGAGTTGGGGTGTATGGCAGGCCCATTTGATCTCCCCCTTACCACAACCTGAGGTTGTCCCCCCTCGGTGTGGTCCCAAAAAAGTCGGGGGGTAAATTCCGCCATATTCATCATTTATCCTACCCTTCTGGCTCCTCGGTCAGCGACGGCATTGACAAGGAGGAATCCAGGGTCCATTACACCTCTTTCGATAGGGCGCTTCAACTAGTTAGGGCGGCCGGCCAGTCGGCTTTGCTGGCAAAGGCGGACATCGAGTCCGCCTTCCGCCTCCTCCCGGTCCACCCGGACTGTTTCCACCTCCTGGGCTGCTACTTTCAGGGAAGCTATTTTTTATTCAGCAGCTTCCTTAAATGGGTAGTCGCCCAGGAGGCTGGTGTTCAGTCCCTACTGCACTACCTAGACGATTTCCTCTTCATAGGCCCAGTGGACAGTGGTCGGTGCCAGAGTCTCCTCTCTGTTTTTCAGGACACATGGTTCGCCGCTCCACTGTCCGCTGACAAGACCGAAGGTCACGTGACAGTTTTGGCATTTCTAGGCATAGAAATAGACACGGTGTCGATGGTTTTTCGGCTGCCTAACGACAAGCTAGCCAGGCTCCTTTCATTGGTCCACTTGGCAAAGGGGGCCAAGAAATTACAGTTAAAACAACTTCAATCATTGCTAGGTCACTTGGTCTTTGCCTGCAGAGTCATACGCATGGGAAGAGCCTTCTGCAGGTGCCTGGCGTGGGCCATGAAAGGGGTGCTGCCCCTCACTACTATGTCCAGATCACCAAGCCCATGTGTGACGACTTGGGGATTTGGTTATCCTTCCTTCAGTCCAACAATGGACAGTCTTGTTGGCTGCTAGAGGAAGTACCGAACCCACAGCTGGAGATATACACTGATGGGGCAGGCTCCTGTGGCTTCGGCGCCTTCTTTCAAGGGGAATGGTCTGCCGAGTGTTGGCCGGCCTCATGAGCCAGCATGGATTTGTTGCGCAACCTCACCCTTCTGGAGCTCTTTCCGATCATTGTTGCCATTGAGCTTTGGGGCAAACGGTTGCGCAATCATCAAGTAGTCTTCTGGTCTGATAACATGAGCGTGGTGCAGGTAGTGAACAAGCAGTCAGCCAGTTCCCCTCCAGTCATTTCGTTACTGCGGTTTTTGGTTTTAAAATGCTTACATTTTAACATTTGTGTTGGGGGCTAGGCATGTCCTCGGAGCCGCTAATGATATTGCTGATGCTCTCTCCCGTCAACAGCTCATTCGTTTCCGCTCCCTGGCTCCGTCGGCTTCCCTGTAGGGCCTCCCCTGCCCAGCCCACTTGTGGAACCTCGTTTCCGGTGCTTACTAGACCTCCTTCAGACGTTGCTTTCCCCGTGGATGTGGGCATCATACTGTCAGGTGTGGCATGAGTGGATACAAGTGTAAGGTGGTGAGTTTTCAATTTCTTCGTCAAATGACAGACGTATGGCTTTGTTTGCTTACCTAGTTCATTTGCTGCAGAGAGGAGTTTCAGTCCACTGTTTCCTCAACCATGTCGGCGTTGTCCTTTTGGTTCCAACTTCTTGGGTGGGAGGATATCACCAAAGCATTTCCGGTTTGACGAGTACTGCAGGGTTGAAAACGGGTTACCCATTCCCCCGATTCAAAGCGCCTGATTTCCCTCCAGATCCTCTCTGGTATACTTTCTCTGTTGCCGTCCGTGTGCTCCTCTGTGTTTGAGACCCTTCTTTTTCGGGTGCCCTTTTCTTGGGCGTTCTGCGGTGCCTTTCGCATTGGCAAAATGGTTTCTAAATCCACGTCGTCGGCGGATGGCATCCTGATGGAGGATGTTTCCTTCTCTGAGCGCTGACGGTTTTGTTGCTGACCTCAAAGACTGATAGTTTCGGCAGGGGCCGAAGGGTAGTCCTGTACCCTTGTGGTGGCCCATTTTGTCTTGTGTCGCTGGCCTCTCCTTTTGTGTCCGCGCGCCCCCCGTCCCCCACATTTTTCATTCACACCGAGTCCTCCTCCCTGAGTAGATTTCAATTTTTACGGGTTTTCTGTCCTTGCCTCAAGGTTATGGGCCTCCCTCTGCGCGATTTCTCAACCCACTCATTCCGCATCAGTGCTGCGACCGCCGCTTCTGCCATGAGTTTCTCTGATACGGAACTTCAGTGCCTGGGTAGATGGGAATCATCTCATTTTTCATTGTACATCCTCCCACATCTGTTGTGTTAAATTTTCAGGTTGTCGCCCGGCTCTGATATGGATACTTGGTGATTCCTTCATCTACTGGGCCGCTCATCGTGCGGAAGTTCAGACCTACGGGAGGAACTTGGGCTTCGCCTATGATCTTGCCAGGAGTGCTGGCTCGGGCTACGTGGGTTACGTTGGCCTCAGGTCCTTCCGGAATGTCAGCAACTTCAGGCTCATGTTTCCGGTTCTATCATCTTGGTTCTTCACGCTGGCAGAAATTACGTTGGTTACACGCGTTCCGTGGACTTCTTTTCCACTATCAAGCGAGACATTGCCCAGTGTTATGCCATCTTTACCAATTTGATTCTCATTTGGTCTGAAATTGTGCGCGGGAGATCCCTGGCCCCCGCCTGGAAAGTTAATGCTCAAGTCGCCAAGTTTGTTCGGCAGATCGGCGGGTTCGTGATCCGACACAAGGATTTAGAAGGCACCAATGATGATGTACTGAGAACGGATGGCGTCCATATTGGATTGGATATCTTTAATCTTGGCCTTCAACTGGGTGTAGACCGGGTGCTGGCTGCTGTGGGGCACCCATCAGTTGTTTACTGACAGGCGGGTGGCGGTTTTCTTGACCTTGCCAGCATAAAATGGCTGTAATGGGATATACCCTTGATGGAAATGGGAAGTAGACAGCCTGTCCAGCACATAGTAAGGACAGGCCTCTCCTTATCTCCCTCCTCTTTTGGAATTGTGTGCTCACAGTACAACTGTGACCGGCACTGTTTGAAAATATTCATATGATATGTGTTGGATTTAATAAAGCTGTGGCCTTGCCCTTTCCAACTTAATGGTTGTAAGTGTTTTATTTAATGGGGTGAAGGGGCAAGGGATAAAAGTTGGCCATGTTACAGTTAATGGTACCTGGGTTCATTGCACCTCAGCAGTCATGATCTTTATACATAAATAGAAGGCATAATTGCAATTAAAAATTGTATGTTTAGTATCACATTTATTAATGTGAGAATAAAATGGTGGCTGTTGCAATTTTTTGTCACAAGATATTTGCGCAGTGGTCTATTAACTACATAAAGACCGCCCACCACAGATATACTGTGGCAGGGTGTCTCTATTGCAGGGTGTCTCTATTGCACAAAATGACATACCTGTACGTCATTTCATGTAATAGACAGTGGGGGCGCGTGCGCGCATTGATTGGCCAGAGGGGGAGCCAATCAACGGGTCTGGCAGATGCGATGTCTGCCAGGACCCACCGATCGTTCCCCAGAGAGGCAGATCGCCGTTCTGACAGAGAAGAACACAGTGTTCTTGTGTTCCTGCTGAGCAGGAACATGGATCTCTGTGTTCACCCAGTCAGGCCATCAGCCACACAGTAAGACCCCTTTCACACTGGGGCCGCTGCTACATTCACGGTAAAGCACCTCTCATTTTAGCGGCACATTACCGCTGTTTAAGCAGCACTTTTCGGCCGTTAGCGGGGCATTTTTAACCCAAAAGAAAGGGTTAAAAACGGCTGTGTTGTGGTGCTTCCATAGCGCTTTTCGGGCACTTTGGAAGCGCTGCCCATTCATTCCAATGGGCAGGGCGTTTTGGGAGAGCTAATACAACGCGGGCCCAAAAGATGCTGCTTGCAGGACTTTTCAGAACATCCCGCAAGCGCACCACCCAAGTGTGAAAAGTCACACTTGAATGAATGGGAGGCGGGTTTCAGTTGCTTAGCAGTGGCTATTTCCAGCGCTTAAGTCCCTGAAAACCACCCCAGTGTGAAAGGGGTCTAAGAAAGCGCCTATTAGGGACACACTTAACCCTTTACGTGCCCCTGGTGTTAACCCCTTCCCTGCCAGTGTCATTAGTACAGTAACAGTGCATATTTTTAGCACTGATCACTGTAATAATGTCACTGGTTCCCAAAAAAGTGTCAAAAGTGTCAGTTAGCTGACCGCTGCCATTACTGGTAAAAAAAATAAATAAATAAAAATACTATAAAAATATCCCAAAGTTTGTGGATTCGATAACTTTTGCACAAACCAATCAATACACGCTTATTGGGATTTTTTTAATCAAAAATACATAGCAGAATACATGCTGGCCTAAATTGATGCAGACCTTTGATTTTTAACAATTTTTTATTGGATATGTTTTATAGTAGAAAGTAAAAAAATAGGATTTTTTTATAACAGCTTACCTGTAAAATCCTTTTCTTTCAATGGACATCACGGGGCATGGAGCCTCAGTAATTACTGATGGGTTATATAGGTATCACTAGGTGACTGGAGACTGGCACACCCTATCAGAAAGTTCAACCCCCTATATAATCCCTCCCCTTGCAGGGATACCTCAGTTTTGTAGCCACACAATATAGTGTATTAGAAGAGGGGCGGGAGCTCTGTGTCCCGTGTTGTCCATCGAAAGAAAAGGATTTTAAAGATAAGCTGTTATAAAAAATCCTATTTTCTTTCTCGAACATCACGGGACACAGAGCCTCAGTAATTAGTGATGGGATGTCCCAGAGCAATGCTGTCTGAGGGGGGGAACCATGACTAAGCAGGGTGCAATCAGACCTGAGGACCCTGTACCGCTGCCTGCAGCACACTATGCCCAAAGGCGATATCCTCATGCCTTCTCACATCCACCTGATAGAATCTGGTGAATGTATGGACTGAAGACCAGGTTGCGGCCTTGCAGATTTGAGCCCCAGAGGCCCGGTGATGCACTGCCCAAGAAGCACCAATAGCCCTTGTGGAATGTGCCCTGATCTGAAACGGAGGAATCTTCTCTTTCAAACTGTAAGCCTGAATAATCAACTGTCGAATCCATTTAGAAATGGTAGCTTTTGACGCTGCCTGTCCTCTATTGGGACCCTCTGGCAGCACGAACAAAACATCCGTTTTGCGAATCTGAGCAGTTGCCTCCAGATAGGCCTTGACTGCTCTTACTACATCCAAAGAATGTAGTGATCTCTCTTCCGGAGAACAGGGATCTGGAAAAAAGGAAGGCAGAACAATGTCTTGGTTTAAATGAAAATCTGAAACCACCTTCGGTAAAAAACTAGGATGAGGGCACAGTACCACTCTATCCTTGTGCACAATCAAATAAGGCTCTTTACAGGAAAGGGCTGCTAATGCTGATACTCTTCTAGCAGAAGAAATGGCTACCAGAAAAATTAACTTCCTTGTCAACAAGACCAAAGGAATCTGACGTATTGGTTCAAAAGGCTGTATCTGTAACACAGACAGAACCAAGTCCCAGGGGTTTAGGGGCGCCTTAACTGGAGGATTAAGACGCGTCACCCCCTGTATAAAGTTTCAGACCAAAGAATGCGAAGCAAGTGGCCATTGAAATAATACTGATAAGGCCGAGACCTGGCCCTTGATGGTACTCAAGGCCAGCTTCATCTCTAAACCCAATTGTAGAAAATCAAGAATTCTACCTATCACATATTTTCTGGGATGCCAATCCCTGGATTCACACCAGGATACATAAGCTTTCCAGACTCTATGATAAATCATTCTGGAAGATGGCTTCCTTGCATTGATCAAGGTAGATATCACAGGACCTGAAAGCCCACGACTCTTCAGAACGTGGGTCTCAATAGCCAAACCGTCAAATTTAGCGTTTGTAAGGCAGGATGGAACACTGGACCTTGAGATAACAGGTCTGGGCGTACTGGTAGTGTCCACGGGGAACCCACCGTCATCCTTTCTATTTCCACATAGCTTGTCCTTCTGGGCCAAGCGGGGGCCACCAGAAGTACTGACTTCCTTTCCTGCCTGATCCTGTGAAGGAGTCGTGGCAGTAGCAGAATAGGCGGGAATGCATAAATCAGTGAGAACCGATGCCACGGAATCACCAACGCATCTGTCCCGCATGCAAGAGGATCTTTTGTTCTTGCCACAAATCTTTTTGTTGAAATGGGATGCAAAGAGATCTACATCTGGCACCCCCCATCTTTGGCATATGGCCCAAAAGACATCGGGGTGCAGAGACCATTCCCCTGGAAGTAACTGCTGGCAACTTAAATAGTCTGCCTGCCAGTTCTCTATCCCTGGAATGAAAACTGCCGATATGCATGGCACATGTTTCTCTGCCCAGACTAAGATCTGGTTCACCTCTTTTTGAGCAGCTCGGCTCCTGGTGCCTCCCTGATGATTGACATAGGCCACTGCTGTGGCATTGTCGGACTGGATCCTGACCGGGCCACCCTGTAGCCTGATAGTCCAGGCCTTTAGGGCTAGATATACCGCACGGATCTCCAGAATGTTGATGGGTAAGGTCCTCTCTGTTTTGGACCATACCCCCTGAACTGCAGACTGTTCCAGAACTGCTCCCCAACCCGACAGACTGGCATCTGTTGTTACCACTGTCCAGGTAACCGGCAGAAAGGTTTTCCCCCCTGCAGGTTTTCGGGTATGAGCCACCAATTGAGGCTCTGACGCACCGCATGAGACAGGTGCATCGGAAAGTCTAATGCCTGAACCTTCTTGTTCCAGGCCAACAGAATACTGTGTTGCAGCAGTCTTGAATGAAACTCAGTATAAGGAACTGCTTCGAATGAAGACACCATCTTTCCTAGCAGCCTCATACAGAGGCGGACAGAAGGACCCTTCTTGGTCCTGACTGTCAGAATCAGCTCCCTTAAAGCAGTGATCTTTGCCTGAGGTAGAAATACTTTCTCCTGGCTTGTATCTATGATCAGACCTAAATACTCCAGTCTTCTTACTGGTTTTAGGAAAGATTTTTCTAGGTTGAGGGTCCAACCTAGGTGTTCCAGATACTTGACTGTGGTCCTCAAGTTCCCGTTCAAGGAGGCTACCAACCGGTCTATCAGGAGCAGGTCGTCTAGGTATGCTATGACAGCAATACCCTGAGCCATTAATCTGGCCATAGGAGGGGCCAAGACCTTTGTGAACACTCGAGGTGCAGTGGCTTTCCCAAAAGGCAGAGCCACAAACTGGAAATGGCGCCCTCCTATCTCGAAGCGCAGAAACTTCTGATGAGCAGGAAAAATGGGCACATGCAGATATGCATCTCTGATGTCTATCGATGCCAGATATTCTCCTCCCTGCAGGGTGGAAACTACTGTCCAAATTGATTCCATGCGGAAGGTCTGAATCTTTAGGAATCGGTTCAGATCCCTTAAATCCAGAATGGGTCTGACACCCCCATTTGGTTTTTGGACCGTAAAAAGGTTGGAATAGAAGCCCAAACCTTGGTCCTTTGCGGGAACCACCATAATGACCTCCTGCAACAAAAGTCGCTCTAACGCTAGAAGGAGCGACTGCTTCTTCTGTGGATCTCTGGGGACACTTGATCTGAGGAAACGAGGAGTGGGAAATTCTTGAAACTCCAGCTTGTACTCTAAGGTTACTGTGGAGATTACCCACCTGTCCTGGAAGTCCTCCTGCCAGAGCTCTGAGAACTGTCGCAGTCTTCCCCCCACTCGAGCGAGCGGGGGCGCCCCTTCATGAAGATGTCTTAGTGTTTTGCCTAGTAGGCTTCTTCCCCCAGGACTTCTTTTGTCCCTGGGGTTGACTCTTGTTTCTGGACCCAGACGGAGGAGGCCGTTGAGACTGCCTGGAGGCTGAAGACCCTGGTGCTGCGGAAAGAGTCAGTTTGAAAGAGGGACGCTTACTCATCTTCTTAACAGGTAAGAGAGTGCTTTTCCCAAAAGAGATTCTCTTGATATAGTCATCATAGTCTTCTCCAAACAACCTTGCACCACGAAATGTAAACCCAGCCAGCAGTTTCTTACATGGTGCTTCGGCTGACCAATTTTTCAACCATAGGATTCTACCTATATGCACCAACCCCAGTGAAAGACGTGAAGTTTGCACAATAGAATCTCTGATGGTGTCAACAACATAACATAAGGCCACAGGAAGGTTAGCCAACCCCGGGGCCTGCTGTTCAGGTAAAACTTTGATGACCTGCTTAACATGGTTTCTTAAGTATTGACAGACTCCAATTGCTGCAACTGCAGGTTGAGCCACTGAACCAGCCAAGGAGAAAACATCCTTCAATAGGGATTCCATCTTTTTATCAACAGGATCCCTGAGCATCTGAACATTGTCTACAGGACAAGTCAGACTATTATTAATGGAGGAAATGGCCGCATCAATGGCTGGTATTCCACACATTTTAATAAACTTTTCTTCCATCGGATAAAGTGTTGAAAACTTTTTCGGTAGAAAAAAACGCTTATCTGGGTGATCCCACTCAGAATAAAGGAGCTTTTCAAGTAAATTATGAACAGGAAAAGCATGTGTAGTTTGAGGAGGTTTCAGTAACCCTAAAGAAGAAGAGGGTTCTTTAGCTGATTCAGATATGGGCAACTTAAATGTGGAGCGGACCAATCCAGTAGGGATCTGCACTAAGACTTTCTCCTCCTGGGAAGTCGCAGAGGGCCCCCTTTCCACCTGATTCCTCTGAAGAGGAATCATACATCCCATCCTGATCCTCTGAAAGGGATTCATCTCCTTTATCCCAGAGCTCCTCTGCCTGAGGGTCTTGGGAAACAGAGGAAGGCCTAGTGCGTTTTCTTCCACTGAGTGAAGATGTAATCATGGCCATTATTCTTTCCTCTAAACCATTAATAGCTGAGGAAAAAACCTCCTGTGTAATGTATACAGGGGCTGAAGTGCCGGAGGCAGGTGAAGCCCCTGACCCCAATGGCTCCCCCTGGCTAGCCGTCCCTGGCCCCTCAGGGGGGAAGGATGCTGCAGAAAGGGGGTCCTCAGAACCTGAACGAGATCCCCTAGAGTCTCTGGTTCTTGGGGTGTTTGAACCTCTTCTACCCATAGTGCAAAGCAACAAGGTTGAGGTATCACAAAATGAACACTGACTGCTGAGCAATGTAGTCCGGCTAAAAGCCTTGCTACCAAATGCCCAGTCTTAGTAAATTACCTTAGTAAATGCTGCCTAGGAGAATGCCTGTGTCCCACTTTACATGCGACCGTCAGCTCTGTGGCACTCCGAAGGCTGTGTGCACCTGTACAGAGTGCTTTTAATAGCCTGCAGCTGGCCTGTGTGGGCTTCTGAGCACGCTGGACGCTGTGCTGATGCCCTGCCCCCTCCTCTACCGCCCCCGCCCTCGTATTTCGAAAAAAACTAGCGCTTCCCGCGCTGGCCGACCCTCTGGAAACAATATGGAGGAAAGGCTGGGGGAGGGGGAGGAAGGAGAGAGGCCAGTAGTGATGGGCCTGCCCCTGCAATGGCGGCAATGGCGGTGATAGAGCGGTGTACAACCACCTTACAGACACATGCGGCCTCTCCCTAGCCTGGGGGGAACATTCCTGAGGAGAAATCCCCCCATCCCTTCCTACCTGGAGCCAGCCGGAGGAGCTTGTGTAGCGTGGAAACACTGAGACCGACATCAGCATGAGAAGGTATGTGCTCTTGGCAGCCCCCCGGTGGTCACAATAGGCATAGCATGCATTTACCTTAAAGGAGAAAACCTACTAGAATTAAAAATTCTGTGGAATCTCCTCTTACCTTATCCAGCCGCAGGGTTCTGTTATACAGACCCAATCTTCACCTCTCACGATGGGCTCCGTTTGAAAAAACCTTCAATGACTGGGGCCCCCTACGAATAGGGGGATCCACAGTTCTGGCCCCATAAAGCACCTGGCCAGAAATAAGGATAGAAAACCATTTTCTGATATGCGGGGTCCAGCTCTCTAAAAAGAGAAGCGTTACAGGTAAAACCTAGTTTCTTCGGACACGAGGCCCGGGTACCATCCAATTCGGCCTAGAAAGACAAGCACATTTTTTTAATAAATGTTTTTTGTTTACAAACAATTTTTATTGTTGCAAAGGTCATAGTTTGGTACAAAAACAGAAACATAGATACATCCAATATATGTTGACTCTGTTAAATTGATGATAGGCAACTCCTATCCTCATATTGATTAGTGGTTCCAAATTACTAATAACTACTGCAGTAGGGAACAGACACAAAAGATACGCTCAGCATCTTTCCAAATAACTGTTCTGCTTTATTATGATGCAATTGAAGGTTTTTATGCACATGATTACGTAGGTATCACATTAATATTACAATTGTAGGTTTATCGTAACAAGGGGCGTTACATAGGCAGGCTTATTCTAATTAGGACTCGAAAGAATGTAAACATTTACTGAAAACATTATTAGTGCTGTTGCACAGTGAGGGCAATGTGCAATACATACAAAATACAATACAATTATATACAGAACTTACAAATTTCCATTACAGTCTCCCCTCTTTTGATCAATATTTTGATCACTAACCATACCTGCTATCACCTTTAACCTGGAACCTCCACACGCTTAGGTAGAGGTAGTCCTGGCCAGAGAGGCAAAAAAAAAACTCCATTGTGGAGAAAATAATAGCTGAGCAACTTTTTCATTACAAAATGACTTTTCATTGTGAAAAACAAATGATTGATAAGACATATTTACAGAGTACTGGCTGTACACTCCTGTGGCCAGAATGGCCTTCTAGCTGAATTGTGGTCATGCTGACTTATCAGCATATGTAAACACAGACAATTCTACATAAAATAGAAGACGTACAAAAGACAAAATATGACTTCAACATGGCTAAACTACTTTTCAAATATATATATCCCTTACAATTAAAGTAATTTAATCAAAAAGTACCCTAGACTGTGATCACAAGAGGGAAACAAATCAGACACAGAGATTTCTTTAATTTAGTCATTTTTGCAGTGTCTGGTGTGGATCCAGGTGACTTTTCCTTCACGTTTTGCAAAAACTGTACATGAAATAGATGCTGTATTGAGTCTCCAAACATTTCCTTATATATAAATGTCTCTTAACAATCCACAAGTCACCTGGCTTTAGTTTTAGATCCTTCCAAACTTTTAGGATCTGGAATTGGGGAGAAAACACATAAATGAGTTTGTCAAAAAACCTTAAAAGATCAGCAACATTCTCTGTGAGATCCGAATGAAGGACTTCAGCTGCTGAGACAAAATATAAGCAAGTGAGTAACACACTCCCAAACAAAATCCCATAGGGAGAGAGTCCAACATCCCCCTTAGGGGCTTGATAAAATATAAGAAAAACATTCAGGCAAAAGTTTTCTAGTTTCTTACTCTACTTTGTCCGATACATTGTAGACAGTAGGGGGTGTAAAAATAAAACCTTAAAACTTCTATTAAGGACTCTCCTATAAAAAATTATTTCCTCTGTTACTCTCTGTACTTTCTGGCACTCTGTACTTAAAAGTACTTCTGATAACACTTTTTACTGTGGCCTTTGCAGTAGCATTTGCCTCTGGACATCCAAAAAACATGTCCATACAGACCAAATGCATACTTGTAAGATCCTGACTTGGGCATCTGGATATATCTTTTTTGTGATCTTTGGAAGGGATGTTCAGCTTTTGGTAACACCTTTGGTAACAGGTAAAACAAGAAGTGGTATGTTATAAAAACAACTGTGGTGAACCCTGGCTCTATCCTATGCTCATTTACTAAGGCAGCCATAACTTCTTGTGACTGATGACTCGGTTCATGTGTCAAGCTGAAGGAAAAAGAGTGTCTGGCAGACATAAATGATCACCTTTTCCAAAGTCCTGTTTCATAAGAAGTTGCCCCCTGTGGACCACTTGTTCTTCTCGTTCTGGGGTCCTTAAAGTTGAATTATTAATCCCAGCTATACTGGGCCAGAACTAGGGTGGAATCTGTGAGTTGCACAGACCCATCAAGTGTCCGGGGCTGTAAATGCAGCATCCTTAGTCACCTGGTCTGATTCCATGTGTGAAAGTTAATATGGCTACCTCAGCAAAAACCTGGATGGCTGAAAACAGCCGATCAAATTAACTTGGCATGCTTGGTTGGTTTACCTGCCGAAGTAAAAACAAACTTCTGGCCCTTTAAATGGAACCAAAAGCTCTCTATATCTCGACTATCTATATAAATATACACTCTTTTTATAGCTCACAGGCTTTGCTAAAACATGGAGCTCTGCTTCTTGAGCTGGGGAAAAAGGATCCAATGACTTTGAATACAGAGTATCCTTCTGGGTGATAAACTGCATACTCAAATCTACAAAAAATGTAATATCTGGGTCTTCAGGGAATGTGTCCTGCACTGGGCTCACAGCAGCTGATTCCTACACCATCAATTTAACACACATGTCTTCCTTTGTCTCCAGCCTCCTCCAATAGAGGCAATAAGGTGGCTGGATTCAAATGTACGCATTTCTCATTGTTAGATTTGTACATAAACAAACTCATATTTTAAACCTTTCATTAGACAAACATTTAGTTATCTGTATATTTGCTGCGCAGAATGTCGGACCATTAAAAATTAAATGTTTGACCAAAACAATATCTAACTTTGTCTAATAGCACCTTTGCATAAAAGCTGCAGCTCTGATATATCGTAATGAACCCTTCATTACTGGGTCCAGCTTGCATAAATATATTACAATGGCTTGTTTTCTATCATGCTATTTGTGTAAGAACTCCAGTTTCATGTTTCAAAAGACAACTTATTCCTGGCAATATTATAATAAATGATAACAATACCCTGCGGTCATGGAGAGATGCCCATAAATCCAAAATATTCTTGCTTTTATACCACTGTACTTACAAGGAAAAGGGGCACATCATTTCACAATCCACACATTCTGCTTTGGATTTCAAAAATAAAAACAAAAGGATCAACAATCTGTATGATGGACCAGAAAGCATCAAAAACTATAAAACTGGCTGCAGGTGGCATCTATCCTAACAGGATGTGTGGACTTGATGTGATGGGTCTGTTATATTTAAATTCTATTTATTATTACTCTCACATCATGGACCGCACATCAAGTTATTATCAAAAACCTTAAAATTTCATTTTTGTAGAAGAACTTCTTATGTATCCCATCAATCTTGGCTTTGTTAAATATTATGGCAGCTTTATTCAAAATAACAACCTCATCTTAATCTTTTTTTTCTCTCAGGGCTTATTCTATAAATGTAAAATTACAAAATTGTTATCTTAATCTAAACTAATCCCATTTTTACAAATTTCCCCAATAACCTGGATTTCATTTCCAACCAAAGGTTGTCTAAACCAGTTTCAATATATCTATATTATTAATAAAATTGTTAAACTCATATTAGAAATGAATACTCATTACTTAATTTTACTTAATTTCCCTTTTTTAAATGCCCTGTTTCCACTTTCAAAGGATATTCAATTTGTGTAATACACGGTTAAATGTAACCTTCATTTTACCATGTTTGGAAAACAGATTCAAAATAATTGTGATCACATTGTTTACCATTAGATTCGTTAACCCGGCACATTTTGTTATAAATGTTTTGTCTAAAGAACTGGAGTTGGCATGGTGTCCTTCCAACTTATCACTGACCTCTCATCTCAGCCACATTCGTTCATGAGAGCACAAAGGAGGGGGTCACATCTGCATACATGGCACACACAAGCAATAGAACTAAAGGTCCCAGCATTCGCACACACATACACCAATATCTCTCTAAAATCGTTTACATTTAACTCTCATTAATATTTACCTGCATAAATTCTGCATTCCTTATTTTGTTCAGATATCTTTTATATGTAGCTTCTATGATCAGACGGGCAGCCAGAGTGCTCATCCCATCTTCCCTCTCTGACAACATATAAAGTATTCTGTTTTAATTCTCATTTCTCTGTTTCTGACTCTAATAGTTGTAGTGCCTGACCCCAAATTCATCCCACAACTTAACATGAAAATGTCCCTTTTCTGTCTAGTGTTAATGTCACCCTTGATCCATCCTGCTCACATAGATAGCTGTTTCTTTAGCTATTTACTCTGCATGATTCTTAGTCCCTGTGGACTTTGGTAACCCAGTTACCCATTGTGGATCCCATGTCCACTCTAACCATTAATCTAGGGGCTCAGTATAGGCGGAACCGCACCTTTGGTTCATATATAGCGCTCCTCTTGCGCTGGGCATTTTTGAGGGTCTCTTACCCTTCATTCCCTTACTTAATTCAATGCCCATAATGACTGGCCAGTCTTCTCTCTTCTCTACATGTGCCTATACCCTCTTGCCTCTAAACTACTTTATCTAGCAGATTTACTACATATACCTGTGAACAGCACTATTCTTCCCTTTCTTATCTATAGCACTCCAATGGACAATAGACAGGGATAACATAACATATAACCACCAATCAATACAGTTCGATTAAGGGGAGTAAAATAGGTACCCTTTGTCCCGAAAATGCCTTACCGATCAAGGAAGTCTGATAACTCAAATGTAAGCAAAAGGCTTACCTCAGCCGGCTGATTATCAGAAATTCCCGGATCGTCTCAAGCTCCTCGTTTCGGATACTCAGGGTCACCTGGTATCCCCTCCTAAGGCAAAGCTCGCCATTTCTGACTCGGTTAAATTGATGATAGGCAACTCCTATCCTCATATTGATTAGTGGTTACAAATTACTAATAACTACTGCAGTAGGGAACAGACACAAAAGATACGCTCAGCATCTTTCCAAATAACTGTTCTGCTTTATTATGATGCAATTGAAGGTTTTTATGCACATGATTACGTAGGCATCACATTAATATTACAATTGTAGGTTTATCGTAACAAGGGGCGTTACATAGGCAGGCTTATTCTAATCAGGACTCGAAAGAATGTAAACATTTACTGAAAACATTATTAGTGCTGTTGCACAGTGAGGGCAATGTGCAATACATACAAAATACAATACAATTATATACAGAACTTAAAAATTTCCATTACAATGTCAAGTATGTGCTTAATATAAGGTAAATGGTATATATAAAAAAGAACTTAGCAATAAAATGTACGAACAATAGTATTTATATCTAAGAAGTTGTTTTTCCCATAAGGTATGTAAGTTACATCACCATTTAGTACTAGGCTGATATTAATTATTTGGCTACATTAGGTGATAATCAGGGTTGTGGTATATCCCAAGGAGACCATTTTTAAAAAAAATGTGCATAGTTTCAAAGAGAGAATGGTGGATACGCTCTGAGAGTTTTATTTGATCCATTCTACTCAAAACTTGCCAATTAAACGCCATCATCCAGTGGATTGAGTTGAACAGTGTGTGAACTAATCTAATATGCTGTATGGGTATATTTGGTATAGGAGCAAACAATAAACATATCCTAGGAGTGAGAGAATTTTTTTTGCCTATGATATGTTCAATATTAGCTGCTACTTGTAACCATACGGGATTCAAAATTTTACAGTTCCAGAAGGTATGTAAGATGGTGCCTTGATCTGGGCATCCCCTGAAATAATTGGGAATACCGACGGATAAAATGAGTTTATTTTAAAGGGAGTTAGGTACCATCTGGTGTGCATTTTGATGGCTGTTTCTCTCAAAATTGAGTGAGTACATTTTAGTAGGTTTTGGATCATAGTGGTCCATTCTGGTAGTGTAAATGATTGGTCCAAGTCAATTTCTCATTGCAGCATTGGTTTTGACTTTTCTGAAAGAGAAAATTCATTTAAACAGCAATAAATACCAGAGAGAAAAGCCCTTATCTCTTGGTGAGTCAATGCAAATTTGTTCAAATGGAGAATAAGGGGTATGTAATGTTAGAGAAAAGTATTTTTGGTAGAATGTTTTAATTTGAGTATAGTGGGGTAATTCTGAAATTGGGAGATTATATAGTTTGCATAAATCTGAAAAAGGGTGAAATTTGTTATTTATGGATAGGGATTTCAGAGTAGTGAGGTTGTATAATTTCCATATACCGAATGTATTACTATTCCTAAAGACCGGAGACAAGCGGGGGTCTCCTATAAATGCTGGGGGGGGGGACATCAAGTCAAATTTATCTTTGTAACAGTGCCATAACTGATATGAATGGGCCACCACCTTATTTAAGGGAAAGATCTCTCCAGGTTTAATCGACTTGGACCATAATATTCCTTGAATGTGGAATGGTATAATTGATTGTTCTTCAAAATTAACCCAGGCCACTTGATATGAAGGAGCAAACCATTGAGCCAACTGTGTAAATCTTGCTGCTAGGTAATAACATCATAAATTAGGAAGGCTCAAACCACCATTGGATTGAGATCTGTGCATAAGAGAGTAAACAAACCTCGTTTTTTTGTTGAGCCATATAAATTTGTTAATTTCTCTTTGTAGGGAGTCTATCTTATTTTTTGGGACCAGTATGCGTAGAGCTCTAAAGTGAAATAGTAGTTTAGGCAAAGTCACCATTTTGATAGCCGTTATTCTCCCCAAAAATGAGATGTGATAGTTAGACCATAATTTTAGTAGTGTTTTAATATTTGTGAAAAGCGGTAGAAAGTTTGGAAAAGAGTTTTGATGATGGGTTAAGGAGGATGTCCAAATATTTAAAAGAATGTGATGACCAGGCGAAAGAGAAACTCTCCTGTAAAGATGCTGTTAACAGTGGTGGAATATTTATAGGCATCACAGTACATTTTGATAAATTAACCCCTAGGCCGAGATCTTGGAATATTTCTAGTTCTTTAATAAGGTTAGGAAGGGAAATTAAGGGGTCTGAAAGGAATAGCAAAACATCATTGGCGTATAGGCTCAGTTTAAATTCTATAAGGTCTTTGGAATAGCCTTTAATATTGATATTATTTTGTATGGCACAGGCGAGGGGTTCGATGGCCAGGGCAAAAAGGAGAGGGGAAAGGGGGCACCCTTGTCTAGTACCTCTACCCAAAGCAAAGAACTCAGAGTTTTCCCCAGGGAGTCTAATTCTAGTTTGAGGATTTTGATATAAGGCTCTAAAGCCATGCATAAATTAATTACAAAGACTGTATTTGGGGAGTAATAGTTCCAGGTATTACCAACTGACACTATTAAAGGCCCAGGGAATATCAAGGCTGAGTATAACTTCTGGGTTTGCATGTAAGTTAGCGTCCTGTACTATATTTGTGACCAGCCTAAAGTTGTCTGTAATCTGTCTGCCTGGAATAAAACCCGTTTGGTCTGGGTGGATTAATGAGGTGATAACCGCAGCCATTCTATCCGCCAGCAAATGGCCGAAAATTTTGAGGTTGTTATTTATAACGGATATTGGGCGGTAATTCTGTGGAGATGTGTGATCTTTATGGGGCCTGGGTAATAGACACATATTGGCTAGAAGCATTTCCTCTGGGAACTTATTGCCTTGTAAAATATAGTTGTTTAGATAAATGGGGGGCCAGAATGTGGGAGAATTTTTTTAAATAAAGGCTAGAATATCTGCCTGGACCGGGAGCTGTGGAAGTTTTTAGGGACTTAATAATTTCAGTTATTTCTATAGCGGTGCATGGGGTGTTCAGTTTTTCAATTTGTTAGGCGGACAGAGTGGGTAGTAAAATATCTCTAATGGGGCGTACACACGGGCAGACTTTCCGACCGGACTGGTCCGACGGACTTTCCGACTGACTTTTGACAGACTTCCGACGGACTTGCCTACACACGACCGGACTTTCCAGCAGACTATGTCCGTCGGTCTTCCCGACGGAGTTACGACAGACTTTCCGAATGAATGGACTTGCCCACACACGAACAAGTCCGTTCATTTTGAACGTAACTCGGGTACGACGGGAATAGAAAAGGAAGTCAATCTCGCTGCTTTTATCGGCGAGATTGACACCTTGCGAGCCCTGTCGTGGGGCATACCAGGCCCTTAGGTCTGGTGTGGATTTTAAGGGGAACCCCCTACACCTAAAAAACGGTGTGGGGGTCCCCCCAAAACCCATACCAGACCCTTATCTGAGGACGCAGCCCGGCCGGTCAGGAAAGGGGGTGGGGATGAGCGAGCGCCCCCCTCCTGAACTGTACCAGGCCGCATGCCCTTAACATGGGGGGTGGGTGCTTTGGGGGAGGGGAGCACCCTGCGGCCCCCCTCTCCCCCAAAGCACCTTGTCCCCATGTTGATGAGGACAAGGGCCTCTTCCCCACAAACCTGGCCGTTGGTTGTCAGGGTCTGCGGGTGGGGGGGCTTATCGGAATCCGGGAGCCCCCTTTAATAAGGGGGCCCCCAGATCCCGGCTCCCCCACTCTATGTGAATGAGTATGGGGTACATCGTACCCCTACCCATTCATCTAGGGAAAAAGTGTCAATAAAAAAACACACTACACAGTTTTTTAAAGTAAATTATTAGACAGCTCCAGGGTCTTCTTCCGACTTCACCACTCCATCCGGCCTCTTCTCCCGGTGTCCGGTTCTTTTGCCGGCTCCTCCGTTATCTTCTGCCGCTTTTTTGCTAGCGGTGGCCCAGACTTCTGCATCATCTTCTTCCATCTTCTTCCGATGTTGACACAATGCTCCCTCCCGCTGTAATGCTGTGTAAGCACTCCGCAATGACTTATATAGGTGGTGACCCCGCCCCCTTATGACATCACAGTCCCAGCATGCCCCAGGACGTCATAAGGGGGCGGGGTCACTGCCTATATAAGTCATTGTGGAGCGCTCACACAGCATTACAGCGGGAGAGAGCGTCGTGTCAACATCGGAAGAAGAGAATGGAAGAAGACGACAAAGAAGACCGGGTCACCGCTAGCAAGAGAGCTGCAAAAGTGCAGAAGATAGCGGAGGAGCCCGGCAGAAGAACCGGAGACCGGGAGAAGAATCAGACACCGGGAGAAGAGGCTGGGGAGACCCCCGAAGTCGGAAGAAGACCCCCGGAGCTGCCTAATAAATTACTTTAAAAACCTGTGTAGTGTGTTTTTTTATTGACACTTTTTTCCCTAGGTGAATGGGTAGGGGTACGATGTACCCCATACTCATTCACATAGGATGGGGGCCAGGATCTGGGGGCCCCCTTATTAAAGGGGGCTCCCGGATTCCGATAAGCTCCCCACCCGCAGACCCCGACAACCAACGGCCAGGGTTGTCGGGAAGAGGCCCTTGTCCTTATCAACATGGGGACAAGGTGCTTTGGGGTGGGGGGCCTCAGAGCGCTCCCCTCCCCCAAAGCACCCACCCCCCCATGTTGATGGCATGCGGCCTGGTACAGTTCAGGAGGGGGGGCGCTCACTTGTCCCCACCCCCTTTCCTGACCGGTGGGGTTGCATGCTCGGATAGGGGTCTGGTATGGATTTTGGGGGGACCCCACGCCGTTTTTTCAGCGTAGGGGCTTCCCCTTAAAATCTATACCAGACCTAAGGGACATCATCGCCTCCACCTTGCGCTCGCCACAATAGGAAAATTTGTTTTCCTATTGCAGCGAGCGCGAGATGTAGTACCCTGCCCTTGCGTCGTATCTGGTCCGTCGGGCCAGCATGCAGACAAATGGGCTTTCCGTTAGGAACTGAGTCCGGCAGAGTTACGACGTAAAGATTTGAAGCAGGTTTCAAATCTAAAGTCCGTCGGAATTCTGACCGAAACGGTCCGTCGGAAGTCCGATGCATTCCACACACGGTCGAATTGTCCGCCGGATTCAGTCCGTCGGACCAGTCCGGTCGGAAAGTACGTCCGTGTGTACACGGCATTAGCCATTCTTGAGAAGAATGTTTTGGTGAAGAATTGGGAGCAGATATCAAATTCTTATAGAAATCTGAAAAAATCTCTAACTTCTTTAGGGTGAGAGACTAAATTCTCGTTGGAATTGCATAATTTGTACACATGTGGAGGGTTTGTAGATTGTTTTAGCTTTCTAGCAAACATTGTAGAGGCAGAGTTGCTATATAATAAGAATTTTGCTTTGGACCATCTCAAGGTTTTTTCTGTGTCAGCAGACAACAATGTGTCTAGGGTTCTTCTTTTATGTTGGATTTGATTATATAAGTCAGGAGAAGGGGATTGGAAATGTTTGTAATATAATTTGTCTAATTCTTTAGTTAGGGTATTAATATCCTAATTAATCAATATTAATGTTGATTTATTTTTGGCTGAGGCGATATTAATCAGGTGACCTCTCATAACCGCCTTGTGTGCTGTCCATAAAGTGGTAGAAGAAATGTCGGGAGTTATATTATGAGTAAAGTAATCTTCCAATTTTGTTGAAAGTTGTTGGATAATAGTGGGGTCTGTTAAAAGAGAGTCATTTAGACGTCACTTATAAGGGGTACGTGTGAGAGGTAGTGAATGTGATGGTCAGGCCATGGGCATGTATGGATGTCTGCATTAGATGAGTTAGCCAGAAGGATTGGGGTTCCAGAAATATAGTCTAATCTGGCATAGCTTTCATGTGTATGAGAGTAAAAAGTATAAGCCCTTATACCAACATTATGAGCTCTCCATGTATCTATTCATTGAAGGTTATGTAGAGAGCGGGTAAGAGTTTTAGGGAATGCCTTTGACGAAGGGACAACTCTACTTCTATCGAGAACAGAATTTGCTGCCAAATTGAAGTCTCCTCCGATTATTAAGTGGGTGGAATGATATCTGTCCAGAATATCAAAAAATGTTTTTAAATAAATGTAGATTGTGCTTCATTGAGGGCATAAATTGAGGCAATAGTGATTTGACGACCATTGAGAATGCCTTTCAGGATCAGGAATCTACTTTCCGGGTTTTTGTACATGTTTAGTATTTCCATGACTAGTGATCTCATTTTAAAAATGGTGGTACCACGAGTCTTGGAAATGTAGTCTGTACAATAATGCTGGTTATAAGACCTGTCAAAATATTGTGGTTGATTATTGGTGGCAAAGTGGGTTTCCTGCAGTAAAATAATATCCGCTCCTAATCTTTTATAATTGCGGAATGCTTTTTTATGTTTACTGGGCGAATTGAAAACTTGAACATTATGCAATAACACTTTTAGTCCCATTGTAGTTTTCATAGATATAGATTGGTCTGATAATTAGGGATGAGCCGAACACCCCCCGTTGAAGTCTATGGGACTCGAACGTTTGAAATCAAAAGTGCTAATTTTAAAGGCTAATTTGCATGGTATTGTCCTAAAAAGGGTTTGGGGACCCGGGTCCTGCTCCAGGGGACATGTATCAATGCAAAAAAAAGTTTTACAAATGGCCGTTTTTTCGGGAGCAGTGATTTTAATAATGCTTAAAGTGAAACAATAAAAGTGTAATATTCATTTAAATTTCGTACCTGGGGGGTGTCTATAGTATGCCTGTAAAGGGGCACATGTTTCCCGTGTTTAGAACAATCTGACAGCAAAATGACATTTCAAAGGAAAAAAAGTCATTTAAAACTACTCGCGGCTATTAATGAATTGCCGGTCCGACAATACACATAAAAGTTCATTGATAAAAACTGCATGGAATTTCCCCACAGGGGAACCCCGAACCAAAAATTTAAAAAAAACCTGCATGGGGGTCCCCCTAAATTCTATACCAGGCCCTTCAGGTCTGGTATGGATATTAAGGGGAACCCCGCCCCAAAATTAAAAAAAATGGCGTGGGGGTCCCCCTCAAAATTCATACCAGACCCTTTAGGTCTGGTATGGATTTTAAGGGGAACTCCGCACCAACATTTTTAAAAAAATGGCGTGGGGTCCCCCCAAATAATCCATGCCAGACCCTTATCCAAGCACGCAACCTGGCAGGCCGCAGTA
This sequence comes from Lithobates septentrionalis, assembly GCA_037952835.1. Taxonomy (NCBI): domain Eukaryota; kingdom Metazoa; phylum Chordata; class Amphibia; order Anura; family Ranidae; genus Lithobates; species Lithobates septentrionalis. The sequence continues at coordinate 682,532 of JBBDGP010003583.1, forward strand.
AAAGAGGGGGGCGAGAGAGAGCCCCCCCTCCTGAACCATACCAGGCCACATGCCCTCAACATTGGGAGGGTGCTTTGGGGTCCCCCCCAAAGCACCTTGTCCCCATGTTGATGGGGACAAGGGCCTCATCCCCACAACCCTTACCTGGTGGTTGTGGGGGTCTGTGGGTGGGGGGGCTTATCGGAATCTGGAAGCCCCCTTTAACAAGGGGACACCCAGATCCCGCCCCCCCCTGTTTGAAATGGTAATGGGGTACAAAAGTACCCCTACCATTTCACAAAAAAAGTGTCAAAAATGTTAAAAATGACAAGAGACAGTTTTTGACATCTCCTTTATTTAAAGTCTTCTTCTTTCCATCTTCTTTCTTCTATCTTCCTTCGGTTTCTTCCTCCATCTTCTGCTTCTTGCTCAGGTGTTCTCGTCCGGCATCTTCCTCCGCGGCGTCTTTTTCCCTTCTTCGTTCTCGGGCCGCTCCGCATCCATGATGGGAGGCTCCCGCTGTGTGATGCTTCTCGTCTTCTGACGGTTCTTAAATAATGGCGGGAGGGGCCACCCCGGTGACCCCGCCCCCCTCTGATGCACGGGGACTTCCCTGTGGCATTCCCTGTGACGTCAGAGGGGGCGGGGTCACCCGTTACGTAACGGCTTTACCTACCCACATGCTTGTTTTAGAGTGGTGCACTGATGCACCCCGAGAATGTGAGTACCCCATTTGGGGGAGTGTTTTATCTGACTTTGGAATAAAGAATTTAAAACGTTATTACACTATATGGTTCTTTCTTTTTATCCATTCATTGTTCCTGTGCTGAGCCTGTGATCCTGTGATCCGCACAGAGCCCGGGGTGGCTCAAAAGCATTCTCTGACTTTGTTTAACTACTTAGTCACATACTCTGAGGTGAGCGCATTACCTTGGGGGGTCACCTATATTGCACCATCGCATGACCTGTGGCACGTGGAGATATATAAGCACGTTTGAATATACCACCATTGAAGATTTCATTTAAGCACTTTTATTATTTATGTGCAGGACTTTTATTTATATGCTTATATTCATGTAGTTCAATAAGGAATATTATGTATATGAATTGTGTGGCACTAAGCACTTTGCAATTTGTTTGGCACATGGCACTTTTTGTTATTCGTTTGCACCTATGATGTATATCTACAGCAAATGTGGTTTCATTGGATTGATATTATATGTGTAACTTGTATTGTTTGCCTATGCACATAATATTTATCAGTTTTGTGATAAGGTTATTTAGTTTATTCCACAATATTTAGTGTGGTATACACCTCTATACACCTTTTTTATATATGCACAACACTTTTTTTGTGTCACATTAGGGGCACATGTAGCACACTTTAGCGCAGCATTATCTTTTATTTATTTGCTATTTACACGCAATATGAGACGTGTTTCATGCATGCAGCTGAGTAGTGCTTATACTTAGCACCAGGTTCAGTGTGGCTCATAGGACTTTTTTCTTATACTACAGACACCCCCAGGTACGAAATTTAAAGGAATATTACACTTTTATTGTTTCACTTTAAGCATTATTAAAATCACTGCTCCAGAAAAAATGGCCATTTTTAAAACTTTTTTTTTTGCATTACATAGTTACATAGTATAGTTACATAGTAGGTGAGGTTGAAAAAAGACACAAGTCCATCAAGTCCAACCTATGTGTGTGATTATGTGTCAGTATTACATTACATATCCCTGTATATTGCGGTCATTCAGGTGATTATCTAATAGTTTCTTGAAGCTATCAATGCTCCCCGCTGAGACCACCGCCTGTGGAAGGGAATTCCACATCCTTGCCGCTCTTACAGTAAAGAACCCTCTACGTAGTTTAAGGTTAAACCTCTTTTCTTCTAATTGTAATGAGTGGCCACGAGTCTTATTAAACTCTCTTCTGCGAAAAAGTTTTATCCCTATTGTGGGGTCACCAGTACAGTATTTGTAAATTGAAATCATATCCCCTCTCAAGCGTCTCTTCTCCAGAGAGAATAAGTTCAGTGCTCGCAACCTTTCCTCATAACTAAGATCCTCCAGACCCTTTATTAGCTTTGTTGCCCTTCTTTGTACTCGCTCCATTTCCATACATGTCCCCTGGGGCAGGACCTAGGTCCCCAAACACTTTTTATGACAATAGCTTGCATATAAGCCTTTAAAATTAGCACTTTTGATTATGCATGTTCGTGTCCCATAGACTTTAACGGTGTTCAAGTGTTCAAGCAAACCCTATAGAAAATATCCATGTTGCATTGTATATTGTTAATTCGATATACCGCCTTAAGGAAAATACTGATTTTTTGTTAGACCTTTTCAACAACTTATAAAAATAAAGTAATTCAGTAATATTATGAGAGATATTATGTATAACTTGGGGGTCAGGGTGGGGAACACCGTCTGACCAAGAATAATTTTGATGTGGACAATAATGTCCAAAACTCACAAAAGGAGACCCATCCATTGAAACAATAGATAGCATGAAAAATCGCATAAAAATTACTACTGAACCGTGTTTTGGGGACCCTCTGTGAGTAGGGGGACAAACTAACTGAGGCGGAGCAGATCAGCGAGGATACTATATAACAAAAATGTAAATGCATGCTGTATATCATATTTTGAAAACTGGAAAAAAAAGTTAGAATGTATAAGTTTGTATAAAAAGGAGCAATGATATACCAACTAAAGTCATTTTAAAGTTGTAGATCAGCTGTTGACTTTGAGCTGTCAATTAAACTTGCAAACTTTCAAAACTATAATAACTTTTCTTTGCACTTGAGAGGGAAAGTGGAAGTCTTTAATCATTGTTTCTATTTAATTCCTGTCTTTTCCATTTTGTTGTAATTTTAATGAAGGAAATCTATACTAGCCAATGGACGGAGGCATCCTAATCTTCAGGCATCCATATTTCTTAAGGATTGTTGCCATCTTTGATCCCGATGTGTGGTTGGGGTAGCCCAGATAGGTAAAGTATGGGGAGTAGTTGGGGGACTTGCAACTGCAACCGGATCTAAAAGACCCAACTTCACCAGGAGAACCTTGCCTTCTGAGACATTGAAGACTGTGTAGATAGTGCCATTGTATGGTACTGTTAATTTAAATGGAAATCCCCACTGGTATCTAATATGAGCAACTTGTAATACAAAAGTTATTTGCTTCAATGTGTGTCTCTTTTAAAGGATAGCTTGGGAGATTTTGGGAAATATTTGAATTTTTGCGCCATCCAATTCAATGTTGTGCATATTTCTGGATGCTCTTAATATGCTTTCTTTTGTGATGAAATCTTTCATGCACAGAATGATGTCACATGGAGGTTTATCTGGAGGTCGTTTAGGACGCAAGGCTCTATGGATTCTGTCACATGTAAATGAGGATGGGGGTAACTCCGGAAGGAGATTGTGGAACAATTTGGACACTGCAGACATCAGGTCAGAGACTGATTCTGGGATGCCACGAATCCTTAGGTTGTTTCTGCTGTTTTGATTATAAAAATCTTCCACTTGTGATTGTAAATATGAGTAGTTTTCAGCTAAAGATCATAGTCTTTTCGAAGATCATTATATGCAAGTGATAGTTCATCATGTTTGGTTTCTAGAATGTCTGTGCGTCCCCCCCAGAGTTGCTATTTCTTGTGTGAGTGTGCTTGTTGTTTTTTGAAGCTCAAACTGTATTTTATCAACAAGCTTTTCATAAATCTTGGTTAAGCTGGAATCCAAATCAGCTTTTGTGAGCTGAGAAGAATATTTACTGTTTTGTGTGGAGGGTCGCCTGCTGTTATTGGAGACTGTACAGGCTGTGGGGAACTGGTGCCCCTTTGAGCCATTTTCTTCTGCTCTTTTTTGCGCAGCAGATATGTGGTCAAAGAGTGCTGTTATGACTAGCGACGGTGCGTCTTCTTGCCCGATGGCATGCACTAGTGTGAACTGCAGGAGGGGATTATGGAAAATATCGTGATTTGTGGTGGTTTCTCCCTGTGATGTGTATTATATCCTTGCTGATCCAATTGCGCTCCTTAATAGAGATGGCGATCTGCATCGCAGCGTCTATGAGCCCCCTTTAGGATGGTAACGTGGCTTTAGCTCATCTTATCTCCTACATTTTGGTTGAGGTGGTTATGAACCACAACCTTAATGAGGGGTTACAAACTGTCTGATAAGGGAGCTGTGGAGCCCTGTTGGGGTAAAGTTCAGGTACAAAAAATTTTTTTCCAGGGAGAGAAAATATTTGGGGTGTAGACGCTTCTTCTATGAAAGATGCTAAAAATTGCACTTCCTGAGGCAGTGGAGGAAGAGGGGGTTCTTTGATGAGGACTATGTCTGCTAAGCAGATATGCTGGGCGGTTCTGTTAACTTCGCATGGGGCGATCCAGGCTTAGGGGGGTTAGAGAAGCCCCAGTAACCCTGCAGTCAGGTGCAGCAAGATGGCCGCTACACATGGTTATAGGGACAGGGCCCCGGCCGCCATCTGTGCTATCAATGCTAAGGGGACGCCCGTAATCCTTGACCGGAGTCTCACTCTGTACGGTCGGGATGTTCCTGGTATGCTGCGAGGTGTGTGTCTGGCTTAGGAGAGATGAGGAGGCCGCTGGTGTGCGCCTGGGTGTAGCAAGATGGCAGCGTCTCACCTTTATCCCTGATGTTAATTCCGGATGGCTCAGGAGTGGCGTCTCGGTGGCCGCGGCCTCGATACTAGGCCAAACAGCCGAACGGTTTGTGAGGAGAGAGACAGGTGCCGTAGAGTAAGAGGCGATGATAGTGCTGCCGCTGGGTGAAGCAAGATGGCCGCCGCTCCATGTGAACAGGCCGGAGACGCGGACTGTCCCTCAGATGGCTGCAACAAGGATGTGCGCTGCACCAACGGCCCCAGGTGGCTCCCCGACAGGCTGGGGGACACAGGGGTCCATACAAAGATCCGTGCCGGGCCATTAGAAACCGCAAATCCACCAATGTGTCTCCGGAATGCAGGAGCTCACACCTCTGCTCCGTTCAACATCCGGCCATGCCCCCTTTTTAATAAATTTTGACTTGATATACAAGCGATGTCTTGATTTAAGAGTAGCGTCATGTCACAACTGCGTATAAAAGAGAAGAGAGGAGCCTCTACGTGTAGCAATATGGTTACATTTAATGAAGGTACAACATTTAGCAACATATTACTACACTTAGAGGTGCCTCTCTTCTCTTTTATACTCTGTAGCTCCTGCTGGATTTTTCTTCTAATCCATCCCCTAGTGGAAGCTGCCATTTGTGGATGGACATGTTACTGTTACACAGCCTATCACATTACAATAATCTTTTTATATGGACTATAAACTGAAGAACCTATGAATAAATGGTTGCGGAACAAATCATCTGAGTTTCCATTATTTCTTATGGGGAAATTCGCTTTGACATACTTTGTGCTTTGGATTACAACTTGTTTCCAGAACAAATTATGCTCGCAATCCAAGGTTTTACTGTATTTCACACAACAACCATACTCACTTGAGGTATCAGTTTCCCATGACTTGGTTCAGATATAGAAAAGTATAAATTTTGTATTTTATACCATATTGTCCTGAAGTCTGGCAGCATATACTGTAACAGCTAGTCTTTGTTGCCATGGATATGAAAATATGGTAAGGATCAGAAAGAAAATGAGCACATTAAGGCCTCTTAGAATATTATAACTAATATCAGTAATTCTCAATTGATAGCTAGAGCTGTCCTACTTTCTTGCTTCTTTACATAATTTAGCATTTTGTGAAGACAGTTTAATGGATCTGCACACCGCATCTGCAGATATCTGTATCAGCATTAAGTCTGAGAGATGAACTCAGATTTTGGTTCTAATGACAGTCTAATACACACAGTCAAGTATTCCTTTAATACAGTTTAGCGATGGGACCGCAGGCACCTGGCTAAAACAGCAAACATGCATATATAGTAAACAAAGAAAAAACATGTCACAGATAAAAACGTGGATCAAAATAGGCCGCGGCCTGGTTTATTGGTTTAAATCAGAATTTTTTATAACATCATAAACTTTATTTACTTCAATTAACTTTATCAACCAAAATCATCCAGAAGCTCTTTGCGATTACTCCTCTCTGGTGACTGGCGAAAAACCCTGTCAGGAGGCCCCCTAAATAGCCCCCTAAAAACCTTCCAGAAGGTTCTAAAGGTTACCTGGCCCTAACTGACCAGTCCCCACTTGACCTCCTAATCTTCTGGAAGCTTCCAGGTCATGTGACCTTATCCCACCTGTTAGAATAAGCCCCATTCAAAACCTTTTAATAATAATTAAAGTGCTACCCCCTTTTTCCCCACATGGGCGCCAGGCTAAACCTGCAAACATGCATATAAATGAACAAAAAACACACCACACATAAAAAAATCTGATCAAAATAGGCCGTGGCCTGGTTTATTGGTTTAACTTCCCGCCTGGCCTATAGCAGAATGACATCCGGGAACTGGTTCAGTTATCCTGACTGGGCGTCATATGACGTCCAACAGGATAACAAGCCAGCACGCGCCCACGGGAGCGTGCAGCACGGCGATCACACACACCGCATTTCCGATCTGCCAGATGCTCTTTACCACATGGTCAGCTGTGACATCGGTGGGTCTCCTGTCAGTGGGGGGTGTGCACTGATACTTAGCACATTGATTATCAGCGCAGCCCCCATCAGAGGTGCCCACCACAATGCCCATCAGTGCCCACCCAAATTGCCAATCAGTGCCCATCAAATTGCCAATCAGTGCCCATCAGTAATGCCTGTCAATGCCCTTCACAGATGCCAATCAGTGCCCATCAGTAATGCCTGTCAGTACCTTCTCATCAGTGCTGCCTATCAGTGACATAAATTAGTGCCCATCAGTGCCGCCGATCAGTGCCACCTATTAGTGCCCATCAGTGCCGCCTATCAGTGTCCATCAGTGCTGCATATCAGTGCCGCCTATCAGTGCCCATCCATTATACATATTAGTGCCTCCTCTTCAGTGCCCATTAGTGCCCGTCATTGAAGGAGAAAACTAAATTTTTTGATCAAATACCACCAAAAGAGTCTATTTGTGGGAGAAAAATTATAAAAAATTAGTTTGGGTACAGTGTTGTATGACCGCACAATTGTTATTCAAAATGAGACAGTGCTGAAAGCTGAAAATTGTCCTGAGCAGGAGGGGGGAGTGCCCGTATTGAAGTGGTTATATTAGAATTATACATACCTTCAATACCACCTTCAAGGTCAATATGGCGAAATAAAATTCATAAATCTGGAACAAGGAACTTTTCTAAAGCTCTGTAACAGATTCCAACCATTTTAACCACTTCCTGCCCGGCCAGCACATTGATTATCAGCACAGCTCCATAAAATGTACCCATCAGCTGCCAATCAGTGCCCAGCAGCTGCCAGTCAGTGCCCCATCATTAACTCCTGTCAGTGCCCAATAAAGTGACAATCAGTGCCCACTAGGGATGAGCCGAACACCCCCCCCAGTTTGGTTCGCACCAGAACCTGCGAACGGACCGAAAATTTGCACGAACGTTAGAACCCCATTGACGTCTATGGGACTCAAACGTTTGAAATCAAAAGTGCTCATTTTAAAGGCTAATTTGCATGGTATTGTCCTAAAAAGGGTTTGGGGACCCGGGTTCTGCCCCAGGGGACAGGTATCAATGCAAAAAAAAAGTTTTAAAAACTTAAAAAAAAAAGTGAAATATTCCCTTAAATATCATACCTTGGGGGTGTCTATAGTATGCCTTTAAAGTGGTGCGTGTTTCCAGTGCTTAGAACAGTCCCTGCACAAAATGACATTTTTAAAGGAATAAAAGTAATTTAAAACTGCTTGCGGCTTTAATGTAATGTCGGGTCCTGGCAATATGGATGAAAATCAGTGAGACAAACGGCATGGGTACCCCCCAGTCCATTACCAGGCCCTTTGGGTCTTGTATGGATATTAAGGGGAACCCCGCACCCAAATTAAAAAAAGAAAAGGTGTGGGGCCCCCAGGCCCTATATACTCTGAACAGCAGGTGGTGCAAACAAGACAGGGACTGTAGGTTTGTTGTTAAAGAGGAGTTCCACCCAGGGGGGCCATTAAAAAAAAAAAAAAATTAAAAGTCAGCAGCTACAAATACTGCAGCTGCTGACTTTTAATTGGACACTCACCTGTCCCTGGGTCCAGCGGTGCGGGGGATCGAAGCCCCGCTCGTCCCCCCCCTCCGCTCGTCGGCGCCGGCATTTCAACTGTGGGCGCCGGGCTGTGGCTTCACAGCCTGGCACCCACTGCGCATGCGCGAGCGGTGCCGAGCACCGTGATTGGCCGCTCAATCACCTGGGACCTGCAATGGGTCCCAGATGATTGACAGGAGGGAGGGAGAAGAGCCGAGCCCTTCCTGTGCCAGGGGGAAGTGATGTCACCAGCCCAGGCAGACGAAGGGGCAGATTACGAGGGACCACCTAGCAACAGGCATTTAGAGGTAAGTAAAAAAAAAAAAAATATCCAAATGTTTTTTTGTTTTTTTTTTTAGAATTTTTTAGGTATGTTCTTCTTTTTGGGTGGAACCCCACTTTAAGTAGAATCTGTTTGTAATTTTGAACTGGTACATTTTTAACGTGTTTAGCTCCAGCCAGAAAATATATTTTAAGCTTTTTGGAAAACATAGGGAAGGGTTATCACCCCTGTGACATTTGTTTTGCTGTCTGTTCTCCTCTTCAGAAGATTTCACCTCACTTTTTGTCCCAATGACAAATGTTTTTTGAAAATTTGGGTTTTTTAGTGAAACAAGGATTGGTGATAAAGCATCAGTGTAAAGGAGAAAAGTTTTTCCCATATTAACTCTTACAGGAGAGAATTTCCCTTCCTAGGGGTAGATTTCATCTCACTTCCTGTTGTCTCCTTCCATTTGCAAGTAGGAGTCGTTTATAAGTTGGATGTTTGAAAGTAGGGGCCTGCCCTATATACTCAGCAGAAATTTGGGCCTTAGGTGTTGTTGTGGCCACAACACTAAGCCCTCACAGTGCCCTGCTGTAAAATATTAGATCAAGAATTGTAATTACATGCACCTGTTGAACAGGGGCAGAAAAATTGGGCCTTTGGTGGTGGTGGTGGTGCTGGTGCCACAACACTGTAAGTCCTCGCAGTTACTCTTGGTGGGCGCAGAAATGGGCCCTGCTGTGAAATATTAGATCAAGAATTCTAATTACATGTCCCTGTTAAACAGGGGCTGAAAAATTGGGCCTTAGGCACTGGTGCTGGTGCCACAACACTGCAACCCCTCACAGATACTCTAGTTGGAGCGCAGGAACTAGCCCTGCTGCAAAGAATTGCATCAAAAATTGTAATTACATGCCCCTGTTAAATGGGCTGAAAAATTGGGTCTTAGGCACTGGTGTCGGTGCCCAGAACCAAAAATGTTCTTACAAGCTATCAGCATGATCATTGAGGAGGAAGAGGATAATTACTCAGCATAACAGGATAGTCACTCAGCATAGGCAGTCTTTGAAGGGATCTGACATTATAAAAAAAAATATTCGGTTACATCAGCATCAGGTGCTTGATAGCTGGTGGTGATCCAAGAATGATTCATTTTTATGAAGGTCAGTCAATCGACTGAGTCGGTGGACAGACGCACCCTGTGATCGGTTACAAAGCCTCCAGCAGCACTGAATGTGCATTCCGAAAGAACACTGGATGCAGGACAGGCCAGTAGCTCAATTGCATACTGTGCAAGCTCTGGCCAGTGATCTATCTTCAAGACCCAGTAACCCAGAGGATTTTCGGTGGGAAAGGTGTCCAAGTCATATAGAAGGGAAGAACACAATGTGGGAGCCCCTAAAGCTGCATAACCCAAATGTATACCAAAAAAATAGGAAGTTTCCCCAGGGGTTTTTTAGCAGCAGAGAATTTATACAAAAGTGTCCACGTCAGATCTTGCCCCTAGGTATTCCTCCACCATGTAAAACAGATGCTGGCGATGGTTGCTGGAACCGATCATACCTTGGGGCTGCGGACTAAAAAATTGTCTGTACGCATCGGTCAGACGGCCACCTTCTCCACCGCTCCTTCTTTGACTGTCCGAAGCCTCGGATACACGTTGTCCAGGAACAGGAGTTTGTAACCTCCCAGTCTCTGGGAATGCGTTGCACAGACCTTTCTGCAAGGCCTCCCGAAGATGTTTCATACTCTGTTCCCTCTGCGACGGCAAGATAAGGTCTGCAACCTTACCCTTGTAACGTGGATCAAGGAGGGTTGCCAGCCAATAATGATCCCTCCCCTTGATACCACGAATACAAGGATCCTTCTGCAGGCTTTGCAGGATCAGGGAGGCCATGCAGCGTAGGTTTGCTGAGGTATTTGGTCCGGAGTCCTCTGGGTCACTAAGGACTACATGATCTGCAGCCACCTCCTCCCAGCCACGTACAAGTCCATGGGTTTCTTGGGAGTGAAAATGATCCCTTAAAGACTGCTGCTGATGCTGAGTGCCAGGCTCCAAATCCATGCTAACACAATCCTCCTCCTCCTCTTCCTGTGTGATCGGCAGGCACGCAGGAACACTGTCTGGATAAAGGGGGCCTTGAGAGCTAAGGAAGTCTTCCTCTTCCTGCTTCTGTTCTGCCTCAAGTGCCCTGTCCATTATTCCACGCAGCGTGTGCTCCAACAGGTGGACAAGAAGGACAGTGTCACTGATGCATGCACTGTCACTATTTACCATCCTCGTGGCCTCCTCAAATGGTGACAGGACAGTGCATGCATCCCTGATCATGGCCCACTGGCGTGGGAAAAAAAAACAAGCTCCCCTGACCCTGTCCTGGTGCCATAGTCGCACAGGTATTCATTGATGGCCCTCTGCTGCGTGTGCAGCCGCTGCAGCATGGCCAATGTTGAGTTCCTGGTGGGCATGTCACAGATTAGGCGGTTCTTGGGCAGGTTAAATTCCTTTTGAAGGTCAGCCAGCCGAGCACTGGCATTATATGCTGATTGATGTGTGTGAATGCGCTACTCCCATATTACCACCACTTACAATGTTCTTTTTCTATTTTTCCAAACAATCACTTATAAGTAATATCATGTGCATTAAATTAAACCAAAAAAACTTTGAATCAGACAAAAATTAAAACATATATTATCCAATGCATAAAAAGTCCTTCAAAAGTGCTGCAAAATCCTTTATCAATTGCTGTGACTGACGTGCTCCTATGTTCCTTCAGTAATCATATTGGACTTAGTGAGACACCACCACAATTCAGACTGGCCACTCACCAGATGCTTATTTAATGATGCGCCTTTGGTTCATTCATGGGATAACCACTCCAACCTAAGTAACACTCCTCACAAAAAAATCTCCCAGCAGCCTTTTTTTGCATCAGGTGACCGGACACGAATGGGAACGGGAGCGAGGTTTGAAGCGCAAGCTAAACGTGGAGGCCGCACAGTACCACTAGGCGGACCATGCAAACAGCCCAACACCCGTCCATAACTGCTGGATAAGCTTCGTGCCGGCTTGAGGGTACTTTTAAATGTGAGTGGATTTCTTTGGATTTTATAAAATAAATAGTTTAAACATATTGCGCTATTATCGTTTTTTGTCCCTATGCTTTTATATGAGGAATACTAGAGTCCAAGTATAGCCGGTGAGGAGTGTTACTTAGGTGGAGTGGTTATCCCATGAATGAACCAAAGGCGCATCATTAAATAAGCATCTGGTGAGTGGCCAATCTGAATGGTGGTGGTGTCTCACTAAGTCACATATTATTACTGAAGGGACATAGGAGCATGTCAGTCACAGCAATTGATAAAGGATTTTGCAGCACTTTTGAAGGACTTTTTATGCATTGGATAATATATGTTTTAATTTGTGTCTGATTCAAAGTTTTTTTTGGTTTAATTTAATGCACATGATATTACTTATAGTTACATAGTTACATAGTTACATAGTAGGTGAGGTTGAAAAAAGACACAAGTCCATCAAGTCCAACCTATGTGTGTGATTATGTGTCAGTATTACATTACATATCCCTGTATATTGCGGTCATTCAGGTGATTATCTAATAGTTTCTTGAAGCTATCAATGCTCCCCGCTGAGACCACCGCCTGTGGAAGGGAATTCCACATCCTTGCCGCTCTTACAGTAAAGAACCCTCTACGTAGTTTAAGGTTAAACCTCTTTTCCTCTAATTGCAATGAGTGGCCACGAGTCTTATTAAACTCTCTTCTGCGAAAAAGTTTTATCCCTATTGTGGGGTCACCAGTACAGTATTTGTAAATTGAAATCATATCCCCTCTCAAGCGTCTCTTCTCCAGAGAGAATAAGTTCAGTGCTCGCAACCTTTCCTCATAACTAAGATCCTCCAGACCCTTTATTAGCTTTGTTGCCCTTCTTTGTACTCGTTCCATTTCCAGTACGTCCCTCCTGAGGACTGGTGCCCAGAACTGGACAGCATACTCCAGGTGCGGGCGGACCAGAGTCTTGTAGAGCGGGAGAATTATCGTTTTATCTCTGCAGTTGATCCCCCTTTTAATGCATGCCAATATTCTGTTTGCTTTATTAGCAGCAGCATGGCATTGCATGCCGTTGCTGAGCCTATCATCCACTAGGACCCCCAAGTCCTTTTCCATCCTAGATTCCCCCAGAGGTTCTCCCCCCAGTCTATAGATTGCATTCATATTTTTGACACCCAAATGCATTATTTTACATTTTTCTACATTGAACCTCATTTGCCATGTAGTCGCCCACCCCATTAATTTGTTCAGGTCTTTTTGCAAGATTTCCACATCCTGCGGAGAAGTTATTGCCCTGCTTAGCTTAGTATCGTCTGCAAATACAGAGATGGAACTGTTTATCCCATCCTCCAGGTCATTTATGAACAAATTAAATAGGATTGGTCCCAGCACAGAACCCTGGGGGACCCCACTACCCACCCCTGACCATTCTGAGTACTCCCCATTTATCACCACCCTCTGAACACGCCCTTGTAGCCAGTTTTCAATCCATGTACTCACCCTAGGGTCCATGCCAACGCACCTTATTTTGTACAGTAAACGTTTATGGGGAACTGTGTCAAATGCTTTTGCAAAATCCAGATACACCACGTCTACGGGCCTTCCTTTATCTAGATGGCAACTCACCTCCTCATAGAAGGTTAATAGATTGGTTTGGCAAGAACGATTCTTCATGAATCCATGCTGATTACTGCTAATGAAATCATTCTTATTACTAAAATCTTGTATATAGTCCCTTATCATCCCCTCCAAGAGTTTACATACTATTGATGTTAGACTAACTGGTCTGTAATTCCCAGGGATGTTTTTTGGGCCCTTTTTAAATATTGGTGCTACATTGGCTTTTCTCCAATCAGCTGGCACCATTCCAGTCAATAGACTGTCTGTAAAAATTAGGAACAACGGTCTGGCAATCACCTGACTGAGTTCCCTAAGTACCCTCGGATGCAAGCCATCTGGTCCCGGTGATTTATTAATGTTAAGTTTCTCAAGTCTAATTTTAATTCCGTCCTCTGTTAACCATGTAGGTGCTTCCTGTGTTGTGTCATGAGGATAAACACTGCAGTTTTGGTTACTGAAGCCCCCCGATTCACTCGTGAATACTGAGGAGAAGAATAATACTTATAAGTGATTGTTTGGAAAAATAGAAAAAGAACATTGTAAGTGGTGGTAATATGGGAGTAGCGCATTCACACACATCAATCAGCATTTCCAGCCCATTCCAATGAAGGTTTTTTTTTTGAATGCAGCAACTTCGACACATACCTTTTTTAAGGGTCTTGAAGGAAGTAGTGGTTTTGCGCCGGTGACACATACACATTAACTGGCATTATATGACCGGCGGAAATGCACACAGACTTTCCTGGCCTGCCTCAGGACATCCTGTAAGCTCGGGGACCTGCCTAAGAACCGCTGCACCACCAAGTTAAGGACATGAGCCAAACAGGGCACATGGGTCATTTGTCCCTGTCAGAGGGCGGAGAGGAGGTTGGTGCCATTGTCGCTAACCACCATTCCTGCCTTAAGTTGGCGTGGCATCAACCACCTCTGAACCTGCCCCTGCAGAGCTGACAGAACCTCTGCCCCAGTGTGGTTCCTGTCCCCCAAGCACACCAGCCCAAGCACCGCATGGCATCTTTTGGCCTGCGTACTTGTGTAGCCCCTTGAACCCCTCCGGAGCACTGCTGGTTCCAAGGACAAAGCACAGGAAGAGGCCATGGAGGAAGAAGAAGAGGAGGGGGTGGAGGAGAGAGGTGTGTCAGAATCACTAGAAGTGGCATTTTGGAGGCGTGGTGGTGGAACAACCTCAAGCACTACTGCACCTTGTCCTGCATCCTTCCCAGCTGCCAGAAGAGTCACCCAATGCACCGTGAAACTTAGGTAACGTCCCTGTCCATGCCTGCTGGACCATGAGTCAGCGGTAATACGCACCTTACCACTGACCCCCCTGTCCAGCGAGGCCAAGACATTGCCTTCCACATGCCGTTAGAGAGCCGGAATCGCCTTCCATGAGAAAAAGTGGCATTTGGGAACCTGCCACTGAGGAACTGCGCATTCCACAAACTCACGGAAGGGGGCAGAGTCTACCAACTGAAAAGGTAGCAGTTGATGTGCTAGCAATTTTGCCAAGCTAGCATTCAACCGCTGGGCATGTTGATGACTGGGAGCAAACTTCTTTTTGCCGTGTAGCAGCTGGGGCAGGGAAATTTGCCTGGTACAATCTGACGTTGGTGTACCAATAGCAGATTGCCCGCAAGTACTTGGCTATGACACACCTAATTCTACACCTTCATTCCTCTCAGTGCAGGTCTCAGAGAGAACTGAAGGTATAGTGGGGTTGGAGTTCCCAGCTGATGAGGAGTAAGGAGAGGTCCTCTTTGTTTTTTGGTGTGGGTCTTTTAGGTACGCTTGTCAACAAACAGCATGGCAGGTAAACATATGTCTGGTCAAGCATGTGGTGCCCAAGCGGGAGATGTTTTGGCCATGCGAGATATGCTTGAGACATATATTGCAAATAGCAGCGGTGCCATCTGATGCACTCATCTCAAATAAGGCCCACAAGAACTTTTGGAATAACGCGCAGAGACAGCAGTGCCCTGCACATGCGGAGCTCTGAGGTGTGATGCAGTCAGTGTGCTGCCCTTAGGCTGGCCCCTGGAGGGAATCCTGCCTCGTTGGTGATGTGCCTCCTCCTTCCCTCTCCTATCAGGCACCCACTTTGAGTCTGTCACCTCATCATCCCCTCCCTCCTCATCACTGTAGCAAACCTGGCAGTATGCTGCAGCAGGGGGAACATGACTGCCAGATTGCTGTCCTTTTTGGGCACCCCCTCTGTCCGTGCTCACATTACTGCCTTCATCTAGCTCAGTATCATCATCAGAGCCTTCTAAACGCTGGACATCCTCCTGGAGCATGTACCCAACACTGTGGTCAAACAGTTCGAGGGAATCCTCAGGAGGACATGGTGGGGCTAGGGAAGAAGTCACTGATGCCATTGAGCTGAAGGAAGAGGCCGCGTTGGCAGCTGCTTTGCCAAAGTACCCTGAGCATGGGTGAGAGAGGATGAGGAGGATGATGACAGCTTGGTCATCCACTAGACCAAGTCTTCCGCATGTTGCGGCTCAACACGGCCAGCTGCTGAAAAAAGGAGATGGCTGAACAGCTGATGGTGTGAGTGTGTGTGAGTGAGTGCTCCGCCCCCCCCCCCCGTGTTCCCGGGCCGAAGCTGCAATCAGAGGAACACAGCAGAGCACAGATTAATACTGGAATGCTGAATCATTAGCTGCTGGAGACGCTCTATTCCCTTTCCCCGTGTTCACAGCTGATGCTGCAGCCTGATGAGAACAGCTGATCGCTGAACCGCTGAACGCCGAGTAGCTGACACACTCCACTCTCTCTTCCCTCCCACACACCCGGCCGTGTACGAGAGAGTGCCCCGCCCCCCCCCCCCTCGAGCTCCTGGGCAGATACTGCAAACAGCTGTACATAGCAAAGCACAGCTGAACGCCAAACCACCGAACCACTGACAGCTGGAGAGATTCCACTCTCTCTCCTGTTTCCTCGTGCTTTGGACGAGCGAGTGTTTCACCTCCCTCCTGTGTTCCCGGACTGAATCCCACAGCAGAGCCAAGCTGAACACCGAACCTCCGAAGGCTTATCCACTGACAGTTGGATACACTCCATTCTCCCTCCTCTTCTGAGTGTCCGGCTGTGTAGGAGTAAGTGCCCGCTCCCCCCCCCAGCCCCGGGGCTGACACTACAATAAGCTGTGTATAGTAAACTTGGCTGAACACCGAACCGTTGAACCATTGACAGCTGGAAACTCCCCACCCTCTTTTCTGTACCCCCGAATTGTGGATGAGTGAGTGCCTCACTCCCCCTCGTGTTCCCTGGCTGAATTGATAGCTAACTAATGTACAGCAGAGCAGAACTGAAAGCTGAACCGCTGAATCGTTAGTAACAGGAGATACTACACACCCTTTGCAGTGCTTATAGGTCAACTTTACAATTTGATGAGAACAGCGGAGTCCGGTCGCACCGTAGACAGCTGAGGAGATGACCACACGCAGACAAGTCGCTATGCTACCGGCGGGACGAGGTAGAAGTTCAGTAGATGGTATAAGAGCCTACATGTCCCCTCGTGCCGCTGATGGAGGGGGACGACAAGCAGGGGGACAAGATATAAGGAAACCCAGCGGTCCTACAGAGAGGTCAGCATGCGGGACTCCAGGGAAAAAGAAAACGGACACCCCAACAACAGGAGACGGCTCCACACTGCACGGTAAGGGATCTCCGTCTGCAGGAAGGGGGAGGAAAGTTGTGGAAGAAATTAGCCCAGGTGGTAGAGGGAGCCCCATGAGTATAAGAGAGGAAGTAGGGGCTGGGGGACAAGAGTGTATAAACCCCGGAACAAGAATCTCATCAGCCATTATAAAGAAATGGGATTTAATTGTACAGGATGAGGAGGCATCTGAAGGTACAGAGGTAAATGAGGGGACAGTAGAGGCCTCACAGGTTACGGAGATGATACTCAGGACAAGAGGAGAAGAACTGACCCCTAGCAATGGCATAGTTGAGATACAGAGCTCCCAAACAAGGCTGGACACAGACCCTGGATAGTCTTTTCACGACTATGACGATTATGACCATATTTCACTCCCCAAGCAGCAGAACCCCCAAGATGGAGGAAATGGGAGTCAGAGGGGGAACGATCAGGGTGGAAACTGGGAAAAAGATATGTGGGAACTATTGAGAGGCCTACCTACAAAAAATGATATGCAAAAATTAATTAGTGTGGTGGAACAGTCATGCCTACAAGCAGTTGAAAGTCTGAAGGAGGATCTCCGGGTCTGGGGCATAGAGTGGAGAAAATAGAAAGCGAACAGGAGGCCATAATGCACAATGTAGCGGACATTCAGGAAGTACTTAAGAAGCATGAAGATGTATTAAATGGGTACAGGGACCAACTGGACGATTATGAGAACCGGGACAGAAGACAGAATATCCGTATAAAAGGAATACCCGAATCAATCCCAAAGGCGGAATTAATCCCCACTATAATTAAGATATTCAGACAGATCTTAAGGGACCAGGCCCCAGAAAACATAGAAATAGATCGGGCGCATCGGGTGTTATACCCGAGTAATAAAGCCGAGACAACAAGGGACGTTATCTGTAAAGTGCATAAATATAGAATAAAAGAAAATATAATGAGAATGGCACGCACCAAACCCACAATTCTGCTTGAAGGACTGAACATAGCATTATACCCCGATATATCACGGCGGACCCTGTACCAGCGTCGAGCAGTGCGACCCCTGTTAGAAGCGCTGCGTGCGGTAGATACTAAATATTGTTGGGGATACCCATTTAGCTTGACAGCTTCTAGAAATGGGAATACAGCAACACTACGAACTAAAGACGATCTAGAATCTTTTGTGCAAAAGTTGGATCTCCCTATGGTGGACTTTGTAGATTGGAGAATAAATCTCATAGGACCCCCACTACAACAGCCAGAGCAGTGGCAAGAAGTTAGGGCAAAGGCTAATAGGGACTTGGCCCGAAGAGGACCTAGATAGTGGAAGAAAGGACTGAGTAGCAGGGGGTCTTGTCTCTGCCCCTTTTTTTTTTTTTAACCACTTTAAGACCAGCCTCGTTTTGGATTTTAGGTGTTTACATGTTTAAAACAGGTTTTTTTGCTAGAAAATTACTTAGAACCCCCAAACATTATATATATTTTTTTTCTAACACCCTAGAGAATAAAATGGCGGTCATTGCAATACTTTTTTTTGCACCGTATTTGCGCAGCGGTCTTCTAAGCGCACTTTTTTTGGAAAAAATGCACTTTTTTGAAAAAAAAAATAAGACAACAGTAAAGTTAGCCCAATTTTTTTTATATTGTGAAATATAATGTTACGCCAAGTAAATTGATACCCATCATGTCACGCTTCAAAATTGCGCCCGCTCGTGGAATAGCGTCAAACTTTTACCCTTAAAAATCTCCATTTAAAAAATTCTACAGATTGCATGTTTTGCGTTACAGAGGAGGTCTAGGGCTAGAATTATTGCTCTCACTCTACCGGTCGCGGCGATACCTCACATGTGTGGTTTGACCACCGTTTTCATATGCGGGCGCTACTCACGTATGCGTTCGCTTCTGCGCGCGAGCTCGTCGGGACAGGGCGCTTTAAAAAATTTTTTTTTTTTTTATTATTTATTTTACTTTATTTTATTCATTTTTTCACTGTTTTTAAAAAAAAAAAATTGGATCACTTTTATTCCTATTACAAGTAATGTAAACATCCCTTGTAATAGAAAAAAGCATGACAGGTCCTCTTAAATATGAGATCTGGGGTCAAAAAGTCCTCAGATCTCATATTTAGACTAAAATGCAAAAAAAAAAAAAATAAAAAAAAAAAGTCGTTTAAAAAAATGACAAAAATAATTGTGCCTTTAAGAGACGTGGGCGGAGCCGTCGTAATGACGTCGCTCCGGCCGTCACATGGTATGGAGACGGGTGGGGGCCATCTTAGCCTCACTCGTCTCCATACCGAGGAAGTGACAGGACCCGATCGCCTCCGCCGCTACCGACGGCTCCGGTAAGCGGCGGAGGGTGCGGGAGAGCGGCGGGAGGGCGGGTGGCACCTCTCCCGCCGCTGATAACGGTGATCTCGCGGCGAACCCGCCGCAGAGACCACCATTATCGTGTACGGAACCGCTCACTGAAAAGATGGATACCTCGGTTGTGGCAGCAGCTGCTGCCGTTACCGAGATATCCATCTTCAAAAAAATGACGTATATATACAGTGAGCGGTCCGGAAGTGGTTAAGGGAGATGAAGTTGTGCTGTTTATTCCCTATTTTTTTTTTCTTTTTCTTCCTTTTTTGTTGTGTTTTCTCCCAATGGGGAGGGAATTATGAATAAGGCCTGGGGGGAGGGGGGAGTGGGGAGGATGAAAGAGTGTGGTGGTGTATGGAGACTATTTTTTGGTCGGTAGGTCAACCCCGAGTAAGGGGCTGAAGGAACCTGCTAACAGCAGGGAAGGGAGGGGACCTGTGCTTGTGGGACGCACATCTACACAGGCCTCCACCTGGGTTAGTAAAGGTACTCCAGGGGGGAGTATCATGGTGTAGGGATGGGGTATGTATGGTTTTTTACATGGAACAAGTAAAAAATTTAATTTTTAATTTTAATAGGTGTCGTTCTAGGGATATGTGGGTAGGTAGGGTCAGCGATGATGGAACAAACAAGAATAAGGTCAGGGAGAAAATAATGAGGGGTAGGTACCGGGAGCCTATAAGGGAAACTTAAAGAATGGCAACAACTTTGAAAATCATCTCATATAACGTAAGGGGGTTAAGCTCACCGAACAAGAGAAAGCGCCTGTGGATCGAGCTGCAACATTATGGAGCGGACATTGTCTTTTTACAAGAGACTCACTTTAAGGGTGATTCTATCCCTAGCTTACCCCAGAGTACTATGAACCAATGGTACCATGCAGTGTCCCCAGTCGCAAGGGCCAGAGGAGTCACAATGTCTTTTAAGAAGTCATGTCCATGGAAAATGGAGACAGTTCAGAGTGACCCTGAGGGACGCTTCTTATTTGTGAAGGGTACACTGCATGGTGCACGATATACATTTGCGACGATCTATGCACCAAATGAAGGGTCAGTACATTTTTCTGTTAAAATATTTAGGAAATTGGAACAATTTAGAGAGGGCTGTCTGATGATGGGTAGGGACTTTAACCTGGTGCTGGATCCCAATATGGATACATCAACAGGAAGAACTGCCTTGTCATTTAGAGCCCTAAAACGAATTAAACAACGTATACGCTCTCAACATCTGGTGGACTGTTGGCGGGTATCACATGCAGGAATCAAAGACTTTAGCTATTATTCAAAAACACACAACATGTACTCACGTTTGGACCTTCTCCTGGTGGACCAGTTCCACCTGGAGAATGTCATTTCATGCACAATTGGCCCCATCACTACATCAGATCATGCCCCAATAGCATTAACGTTCCAACTAATTCAGATGGGGGGTCTGGAGCGAACGTGGCGTTTGAATGAGTCGCTATTGGATAGGGAAGAAATAGTAGAGAAATTAGGAGTTTAAATTAAAGAGTATTTTGAAATAAACAAGACCAGGGAAGTGTCTGATCAAATGGTGTGGGAGGCCCATAAAACTGTCATAAGAGGGGATTTAATAGCATATGACTCGTATATAAAAAAAATAAGGGAAAAAAGAGATAAAAGATCTATTAGATAAAATCAGTGAACTGGAGGGGAAGCACAAGAGGAAGCTTGACCCTACAGATAATAGGCGCCTAGAGGCCTTACGAACGGAGCTCTCACAGTGCTTAGAACAAAAAGTTAGAAATAAAATTAGGTTCTTTGCAAATAGGGCATATGAACAGGGTGATAAGTGCGGCCGGCTATTAGCTAAACAGCTTAAGAAGCAACAGGAATCCAGACACGTCCATAGTTTACTGGTTAGAGGTAAGAAGGTAGTTGGAACGAAAGCCATAGCTGCAGAATTTAGTACATTTTATGAGGCATTATACAATATTTCCGAAGTAGATAATGAAAGCCCCGAGAGAAAAGAGATACAGGATTACATCAATGCAGCATCAATGCCTAGGCTGTCTAAAACAACTATAGAGGAGTTAGAGCGCCCAATCACGGTAGAGGAGCTGGAAAGGGTAATAGCAACGTTGCCATTAGGGAAAAGCCCAGGCCCAGACGGGTTGACTAATATATACTATAAAAAATTCCTTACAGTATTAAGAGAACCACTGTGTAAATACTTCAATTCAATTAATGCATCTAACCCACTACCACCAGAAGCCCTTCTGGCGCATATAACAGTATTGCCAAAAGGAGGAAAAGATCCCCAGAATTGCACAAACTACAGGCCTATTTCCCTTCTTAATTCGGACACTAAATTGTTAGCAAAGATCTTGGCTCTGAGGCTCCAGGGGCACATAGGGGGGATGATACATCTGGACCAGACTGGGTTCATGGAAGGGCGTGAGGCGAGAGATAACACTATTCGGGCGCTTAATGTCCTCCACTGGATGCAGTCGGGTCCAGATAGGGCCCCAAGGATCATTCTGTCAATGGATGCCGAAAAGGCCTTTGACAGGGTGAATTGGGGCTTTATGAGAGAAATATTGAAGGGGATAGGCCTGGGGGAGCGGATGATGGGATGGATAATGCCAATGTATGCGGGCCCTAAGGCAAGAATTAAAGTAAACGGAACGTTGTCAGAAAGCTTTAGTATCCGAAATGGTACGAGACAAAGTTGCCCATTATCACCCTTAATATTTGCAATAACATTAGAGCCATTCTTACGTAAAATCAGAAATAACAGAGAGATAAGTGGGACACAAATAGGACAGGTGGAACATAAGGTCGCAGCATATGCTGATGACCTACTCTTTTTTCTCTCGTCTCCCCAGACATCTTTAGCTGCACTCATGTTGGAGGTACAAAAGTTCGGCACCTTATCTAATTTTAAAATCAATCTGGGAAAGTCAATTATCCTTCCTATCCATGTCCCAACGGGACTGGAGATGACGCTGCAACATACGTATGCATTTGTCTGGGAGAGAGAGTCCCTGACGTATTTGGGGGTACGTATTAGTGTTGATATGAAAAGACTGTATGAAGTCAACTATGGCATATTATTGACGGAGATAGCGGAAGAGTTTAAAAAATGGAAAGGTCAATATCTAACTTGGTTTGGGAGGATTAGCGCCATAAAAATTAGTATACTTCCTAGATTAATTTATATGCTGTACACAATACCAATTAAGGTACCGGGGTCCTTTTTCAGACAAGTGCGTAGGATGTTTGTGGCGTTTGTATGGAACGATAAAAGACCCAGATTAGCCCACGACCTTCTGAGAAGAAATAGGGCCGAGGGGGGATTGGGAATACCGGATATAGCGTTATATTATAAGGCCATGAGTCTAGTCCGGATTTTGAACTGGCGCCATGATACTCATAAAAAACTTTGGGTTCAAGTAGAAAATGCAATGGCAGGGAGGAATTTAGCAGGAGCACCTTGGATTCAGAGCCCATCAAGAGGGTTGTCTCAATGGGTGTCACCATTAACCCAGAACACATTGGAAGTTTGGGACAAGTTGAATAAGAATGGGGATTATGCCCCCTGGATATCACCTCTGGCTCCTCTGGAGGGATTCACCTGGTTCCCCCCGGGGGAGGAGATGGGGTATCTGGGGGCCTGGGGTGGAGGTGGAGATTCCACCTGTGGCAGGTTTGCTCCGGACGGAGTTTTGTTATCTCTGACAGAGATGGTGTCTAGATATGGGACAGTGCATATGGCAGAGTGGAAATACAATCAAATAGTGAGTTTTTTTAATAAAAGCAAATCATCAATAAGACCTATGAACTCTCTCACCATATTTGAGAAACAATGTGTGCAGAGATCTAGTCCCAGGAACGTACTGTCGCAAATGTATAAAGGGATACTTAAGGGACAGGAAGGTACAACTCCATTCTATATAAGGGAATGGGAGAAGGAATTGGGACAGGTACTGACTAACAATCAAATTAAAAGGATGATTATACTAACGCATTCCTCATCCATCAGCTCAAAAGGTACAAGAGATGGCGTACAAGTTTTTGTCAAGATGTTATAGGACCCCAGTCAAATTGGCACAAATGTTTCCAACTATAAGTGATAGATGCTGGAGGGGATGTGGTCAGAAAGGCACATTTCTCCATCTGTGGTGGAAATGCCCAGTAATTAAAAGATTCTGGGAGTCGGTGTCTCCATGGATCAAGAAATTGACGGTGGGACATCTGGAATTTCAACCACTACATTACTTGTTCCATGGGATGCCGGGCTCTAATAGAAAGTATCGGGAGGGCATAACACCCCACCTATTAAACGCAGCGAAAAAAATCATACCGAAATTTTGGAAACAGATACAGGGTCCCTCAATATTAGATTGGAGAAAGGAAGTGAGCTTAATAATGGAAGCGGAAAGATGGGTTCATATGGTAAAGGGCCAACAAAGGAAATTTGAAAAGAAATGGGCAGGCTGGAAGGAATGTTTAGTTGAGGTGGAAAAAGAAGACGGAGATGATTAAAATGAGAAGGAGGTGGAGGTATAGCCCTTGTAAATATGTAAAATAAAAGATACTGACCTATGAAAAAAAGAAAGGAATATTATGTGGGGGAGGGTTTGGAGGGGGTGGGGTTGTGGTTTTCCTGTGTTTTTCCTTTCCCCCCTTTTCTTTCCCCCCCCCCCCCCCCTTTTTTTTTTTCCTATGCTCGGTTTTCTGGTGTTTTGATGGGTAAAGGGTAATAACACTTACTAGAATAGTTTGGCCAATTAAGGCCTCGTACACAAATACAAATTGATAAACACGTACACTTTTTATCCAATTATGTACACTTATGCACTTTTATGTCCCCCCCCCTTTTTTTTTTCTCTCTCTCCTTCTCACGAAGGGTAAGAGGTCTTCTTGCACAAAGAGAGGAAGGGGAAGGAGTAACTACAGGATTACCAAGTGGTTTGGAAGGGAAGGGGGGGTGAGGGATAAGATTTAAGCGAATGTGGTAGTAGAAGATGTAATGTAATAAGGATCTGGGGTGGGTGATGAGGGGTTTTTCTTTTTTGTTTTTAAACAATGTATGAAGATTGTTGTACTGTAAAATGGAAATAATAAAAATTTTGATTATTAAAAAAAAAAACACGGCCAGCTGCCGAAAAAAAGGCCAAGCATGTCCCACGATCACATGCTGATGAGGATGCACCGTGGCCATGACCAGCACTGTTGCCTCTAGACACAGAGCCTGCTTGCCCTCTTTTATTGGCTTGTGACTGTCTGCCTCTCCTTGTTGGCCTTCCAGACATACTAATGGCCTGCAGTGAGATGTAGCTGCACTAAGCTGGGAGATATAGATAGATATATATATATATATATATATATATATATATATATATATAGAGAGAGATAGATAGATAGATAGATAGATAGATAGATAGATAGATAGATAGATAGATAGATAGATAGATAGATAGATAGATAGATAGATAGATAGATAGATAGATAGATATAGATATATAGGTATAGATATACAGATATATATATACTGATACTGCAGCTAGCAAAATCAACTGCCTGCCTGTAGTATTATTAGTATGAGAACACCACCAATCTTCTACAGGTAGCTTTAGCTGAACACTGTGCAGAGGTCGCACTACACTAACTTGTAGCTTTAGCTAAACACTATGCAGAGGACGCACTAGACTAACATTTAAATAATGTAGCTGCCTGCGGTAGTAATAGGATCAGGAAAACACCACCAACTTTCTACAGGTAGCTTTAGCTGGACACTGTGCAGAGGTTGCACTACACTAACGTGTAAATAATGTAGCTGCCTGCAGTAGTGATAGGATCAGGAAAACACCACCAACTTTCTACAGGTAGCTTTAGCTGAACACTGTGCAGAGGTCGCACTACACTAACTTGTAGCTTTAGCTGAACACTGTGCAGAGGTCATACTACACTAACTTGTAGCTTTAGCTGAACACTGTGCAGAGGATGCACTACACTAAAGTTTAAATAATGTAGCTGCCTGCAGTAGTGATAGGATCAGGAAAACACCACCAACCTTCTACAGGTAGCTTTAGCTGAACACTGTGCAGAGATCGCACTACACTAACTTGTAGCTTTAGCTGAACACTGTGCAGAGGTCGCACTACACTAACTTGGAGCTTTAGCTGAACACTGTGCAGAGC
Organism: Lithobates septentrionalis; assembly: GCA_037952835.1. Classification (NCBI taxonomy): domain Eukaryota; kingdom Metazoa; phylum Chordata; class Amphibia; order Anura; family Ranidae; genus Lithobates; species Lithobates septentrionalis. Next base: position 707,812 of record JBBDGP010003583.1, read on the forward strand.
TCGCACTACACTAACTTGTAGCTTTAGCTGAACACTGTGCAGAGCTCACACTACACTAACTTGGAGCTTTAGCTGAACACTGTGCAGAGGTCGCACTACACTAACTTGTAGCTTTAGCTGAACACTGTGCAGAGGTCGCACTACACTAAAAAATAATGTAGCTGCCTGCGGTAGTGATAGGATCAGAAAAACACCACCAATCTTCTACAGGTAGCTTTAGGTGCACACTGTGCAGAGGACGCACTACACTAACTGTAAATACTGTAGCTAATAGGACTAATAGGATTAGAAGAACACCAGCATTTTTCTTCAAATACTGTAACAACACCTGCCTGCCTGTCAGTAGGAAGATAATAATAGGAACGGATCTAGCTAAACTGAATACAGTGCATATTTATATATACACATATTGGTAACTAACATATTGGTAACTAACTCAAATGTCTTCTTTTTCCCAGTATCATTCCCACCCAAGTGAATTACAAGGATGTCTGGTGAAGGAAAAATAGCATAAACTCTACCTAACTCATAAACTAGATTACTCCAAACCATACCCCTTCGACCATGCCAATTATCGCAAAAAGAGATTGGATCCAGGCCCAAATTTTTTTAGTAAACTCTAGGAGCTGCTCTTTTCTGCACCCAGAAGATAAATGAATGGCCCAATATCCACACCATGCGATGATTACCTGAAACAGAGTAACAAATTAATAAAGATGAATATACAATTTATAAGAGTCTGAACTCCATCTTCCTATTTTTTTTAATGCTTTTAGCTTCTAGACCATTCTGCGCAGCATCCATAGCTGCTCCGATTCAAAAAGAATGTGTCGTAATCTGTAAATGGCTCAAATTTAATTGTGACAAACATCTTTTCAATACCACTGTAAATTGATACAGTGGTCACTGTGACTGAACAACAAATTAGATAACCCCAGCCTAATATTAATATAAGATTTCAATGCCTTAACTGGACAGATAATTTCATCCCAGCACTTATTTAACGATATCCAAGAGCCAAGACCCAAAGAATCAGTCTTACTAAATTGCTGAAATATCCTTAAAATTTCTTCCAGCAGCAACACATTAGATAACAAAATACTTGACCTTCTAGCCTGCGATGAAGGTAATAATTGCGAAACCCTGAATGCCGCAATAAAGGCCAGTGAAAAAAAAAACGCATTAAACAGGATAGCTTCATATTTAGATGAGCAGACTAAATTCGTAATACTACATCATTTTGATAATATTGCAGGTGTAATAGGGGATCTATTGTCCTTAGTCAAATGCACCCTTCTTTACCCTTTCGTGGCCTGTTTTACCGAAAAGAAACTTTGACATGCAGGAAGATATATGGCTCCTCCTGTACCCAAACCCAACCGAGCCTGCCGCATCTTTTGCTAAGCAAAATTTGCTGTCATAAATAAAATCCTGCTGCCAAAGTTTTTCCATTAAAATGCTCAAAAATTTTTTTAACCAAACCAGCAAGTCCTCTTTAATCTCCTATGTCAATCGGATATGTGACATTTGGTTCTTTAACCCTGAGATAGCAGTATATAACCTTCTTGAAAAAAACTCTCCCTATCCGAAGAACCCTTGACGCAAATGGCAATTGAAATAATAGCAATTGCATTTCTTTTAATGTTACTTTCTTTCTTATAAAAGATAAAAGCAGCTGCAGAAGCTTGTATATCTTATCACTAGGGAGACAGAACTCACCTGCTTCTGTAGCCAAGGTAATACTTAGGAATTCTATAGTGTATAGTGTTGTCGGAAAAACTTTTTTTTTTCCTCCGCCAGTGCAATACCAAAGTAATTACAAACCGAAAAGAATGAATGTAGCAAATAAAGACACTCCTCTGTCTCTCCTGATCCCATGAACAAAAAGTCATCTAGGTAGTGGATCAAGAATTGGTTATCAGCCACTTAATTTACTACCCACTCAATAAAGGATGAAAAGGCTTCAAAATAAAGACAAGACACCGAGCAGCCCATTGGCAGGCACTTGTCAAAATAAAACTTATTCTCAAAACATATTCCTAAAGAGTTAAAACATTTTGGACTTAATGGGAGAAGCTTTATGTCTGCCTTTGCCATCAAAGCATTTTTACCTAACATACGCTGACTCAAATGATGTATACGTTACTGAAATTAAATTTAGATTTATCTGATTCATTCAAAGAATTGCCAAAAGGAAATGAAAGGTAGTATATTAGATGGGATTCATTTAGCTTTTTTGGGGGGAATTACCCCAAAGGAGACACCTAAAAGTTCACAAATGGAGGAAAATCAAATGGACCTTTCATCCTACCAGCCTTCACTTCCTTAAGCAATTTCTCCCTAACCGCATGAGTAAATTCTCTAGCTGATTTCAAATTACTATCTAAAGGACATCAGGAGCCTTCAAAAGATGGTAAATTAAAACCTACCAAGAAACCTTCAGTTAACAGCGAAACCGTCTGCTGGTTTCGGTAAATTTGAAGCCAAGGGAGCATTCTTTGTATAATCCCAGGCATTACTGCTTTTTGAAAATGGTCTTTTTGACCCGACTGCAGCTTCCGAAACCATTTAGAAATGGGGTGAGCACCCAAACAAAAAGCACATTCACGCCTATATTTACATGCATTTAACCATTTACATTGACTGTCGTTAAATTAAAAACAACTCTTTTTTATATACATTCCCTGAAGCATTGACAGGAGCCATGGTGGTCTGGCGAACAAAGGGTTGCTTTTGAGGCAAAAATAAATTTAACCAAAGACTACCATCTTTGGCACCCCACTGAAGCGAAGATTGAACAGCTAATTTCTGATGAAAAGCCTCATCATAGGATAGCTGTCAGGAGTAAGGGAGGAGGCTGATCATTGAGAGGGCGCCCCTTGCGGGTAAGTGCAGTGTTTCCCTGGAAGTGATACAGGGACAGTAGTGCCCAAAGGTGCACGGTTTCCCCTTAGGTGTTGCTGGTGATGAGTCGGCCACTTGGAGAGAACTGAGAGTTACTGGGATGATCCGAAGGGCCACTGTGCGCTCGATTCAAATAGGTATCTTCAGTAAGACAAACTGGGAATGGAAGGTGAAGACAAGCCAGGGGTCGTACACGCGAGATCAGTCCACAAGTATCAGATGCGAAGTACAGATGAGGGAAAATGTATTATTTTTTTTTAAATGTGAAAGTTACCACAATTTGCCAGCGTGCTTCTTTCCCAGGATCCAGGTCTGATCTAGCTAGGATCCAGTTTAGTTTCAAGTTACTTTCACATTCCTCGCTATATATATATATATATATATATATATATATATATATATATATATATATATATATATATATATATATTGTAACCTGGGGGACAGGTAGCAGGCACAAAGCTCCCTGGGATGAGTGGTCTTTCAGGCACAGATACCAAATCCAGTGGAATAGTGACAAACAGTGCGGTGTTTATTTGTGATATTTACAAGTCTATATACAGGTGCTGTACAGTGTTCCAAAAGAAACAAATAGGAACAAAAATAGCCAAAACAAAACCTAGCCATGTCTCGGCACTAACTAAACAATATTTACAGATCCTAACTATTAAGCTGAGCAAGCCTACAGCTTGTCAGCTTCCACATACCTTTTTGCTCTCTTACACAGAAGTTCTGAGTATCCCAGGCCAAGAGCAAGGGCTGTCTTGCTCAGGTGAGCTTAAATTAGCCTGGGGGAGAGGACCAAGAACTGAACTGGACCATGGATCAGAGATCCCTGAACCTGTATGAGAGGAGCCTGGGAGATGTATAAACCCCGAACAGGACTTTTCCTGGCTCTCTCTGGGACGCTCTGCTACATATCCTCCCCCCTTGTTTCAACCCCAGGGTTGGAACACCTGTAGCCCAACAGGAGTGAACACGGGACAGGGCATCTACATTCCCCATCTCAACACCTGGTCTGTGTTTTACAGTGAATGAGTAATCCTGTAGAGCCAAAAACCACCGGTTCACCCGTCTATTAGTCTCCTTCTTTTGGGCCATCCATTTCAGAGGAGCATGGTCAGTTATTAACTCAAACTGGCGTCCTAACAAATAGTACCTGAGTGCGTCCACGGCCCACTTTATGGCTAAACACTCCTTTTCAATGACTGCATACCTTTGCTCATGGTCGTTGAGCTTTCTGCTTAGGTACACCACAGGGTGTTCTTCCCCATTGTGTACCTGTGATAGTACTGCCCCGATACCAACATCAGACGCATCCGTCTGAACCAAAAAATCTTTGGAGAAATCGGGGGAGTACAGTACTGGTTGTGCACAAAGAGCCTTCTTCAGGACTTGGAAAGATTCCTCTGCTACTGAGGACCATTTCACCATTACAGAGTCTCTCCCTTTCGTAAGGTCTGTCAGTGGGGCAGCTATAGTTGCAAAATTTGGGATAAATCTTCTATAATACCCCGCAATGCCAAGAAAGGCCCTGACCTGCTTCTTGTTTGCAGGACGTGGCCATTCTTGGATGGCTTCTATTTTATTCACTTGAGGTTTTATTACACCACGCCCAATAGTGTAGCCCAAATACTTGGCTTCCTCTAGACCAATGGCACATTTTTTTGGATTTGCTGTAAAACCTTCTTTGAAGAGGGAATCGAGGACAGCCTGGACCCGGGGCAAGTGAGACTCCCAGTCAGTGCTATGTACCACTATGTCATCTAGATATGCTGCTGCATATTGTCGGTGGGGTCTTAGAGTCCTGTCCATGGCCCTCTGAAATGTGGCGGGGGCATTTTGCAACCCAAAAGGCATTTTTTTATATTGAAAGGAACCCTCTGGGGTCACAAATGCAGTCTTCTCTTTGGCGCTACCAGTCAGGGGTATTTGCCAATAACCTTTTGTCAAGTCCAAAGTGGTCAGATAGCGAGCCTTGCCAAGTCGGTCTATAAGTTCGTCCACTCTGGGCATTGGGTACGTGTCAAACTTTGTCACTGCATTAAGCTTCCTGAAGTCATTACAGAACCTCCAAGTGCCATCCGGTTTTGGGACTAACACGATGGGGCTAGACCAGTCACTATTGGATTCCTCAATGACATCTAGCTCCAACATTCTTTTAACTTCCTCGCTGATGTCCTTTCTCCTCGCTTCAGGAATTCGGTATGGTTTTAGCTTGACACGGACCCCAGGTTCAGTAACAATATCATGCTGAACTGCTGAAGTCGTGCCAGGTAACTCTGAAAATTTCTCTCTATTTCTTATCAGGAATTCTCTAGTTTCCTGCTTTTGAGAATATGACAGGGTGTCTGGAATCGTGACCTCAGGGATCAGAGGAGACTCAGTACCCTTAGGCGTTACCGGGAGGGACCTCGCAGTTAACGCCAGTCTATCCTTCCAGGGCTTTAACAGGTTTATGTGGTAAATCTGTTCGGGCTTCCTTTTTCCTGGTTGATATATTTTGTAATTGACCTCCCCAACTCTTTCAATTACTTCAAAGGGACCCTGCCACTTAGCCAGGAACTTGCTCTCAACAGTGGGAACTAACACCAGGACCCTATCACCAGGTGAGAAAACACGGAGTTGGGCCCCCCTGTTGTATATCCTCTGTTGAGCTGTTTGGGCCTGCAGTAAGTGTTCTTTTACCAACGGCATGATTGCTGCAATCCTGTCCTGCATTTGAGCGATATGCTCAATGACACTTTTATGGGGTGTCTGCTCCCCCTCCCAAGTTTCTTTGGCTATGTCCAAGAGTCCCCGAGGGTGTCTCCCATAAAGCAACTCAAAGGGAGAGTACCCCGTGGAGGACTGGGGAACCTCCCTGATGGCAAACATCAAGTATGGTATCAGGAAGTCCCAGTTTTTCCCATCCTTGTCAACAACCTTTTTTAACATGCTCTTTAATGTTTTATTGAAGCGTTCCACCAAGCCATCCGTTTGAGGATGGTACACCGAGGTTCGCAATTGCGTCACCTTAAATAACTTGCACAGCTCTCTAGTTATTCGTGACATAAATGGGGTGCCCTGGTCTGTAAGGACTTCTTTAGGGATTCCAACACGACTGAACACCATAAACAGCTCTTTGGCAATGTTTTTAGCAGACGCGGTGCGTAAGGGAATTGCCTCTGGGTAACGGGTAGCATAATCCATGATTACGAGGATATGCTGATGACCTCGGGCAGACTTGGGGAGTGGACCCACAAGGTCCATGGCAATCCTCTCAAAGGGCACTTCAATAATGGGCAAGGGCACTAAAGGACTTCGGAAGTGTTGTAGTGGGGCTGACATCTGACACACAGGACAGGATTGACAATAATTCTCAATATCCTTCTGTATTCCGGGCCAATAAAACCTGCGCAACACCCTTTCAGTAGTTTTCTCAACCCCTAAATGACCTCCTAGCAAGTGCCCATGGGCAAGTTCCAACACCACCTGTCTGTATGGCTTAGGGACCACCAACTGTTCCACCACTTCATCATTTTTTTTACATACACGATACAATAAATCCTCATTGCTGCTAAAATAAGGAAAACAGAGCCTGTCCCCTGATTCGACAGGTACATCATTAATCACCATTACATTTTCCCAGGCCCTGGCAAGGGTTGGGTCTTTTCTCTGCTCGGTACCAAAATTTTCCTTGTGTACATTAAGGTCAGCAAACTCCAACGTAGGCTCAGATTCAGCAGATGGCTGTCCAGCTCCACTGGTTGTGGGGACCTCCTCAGGCTCCTCCAGCTCTCCTGCCATAACTGAGAAAGGAAAACCCGGGGAGCACTGAGAAGAGTCCCCTGTACCCACATTTTCAGTAGCGGCCAGGAGTTCTGGCTCTGTCACTGAGTCAGCTACTGCGACCGGGTCGGGACGATCCCACAGTTCCCAAAACTTAGGGAAGTCCCTACCAATGATGGCCTCGTGCACCAAGTGGGGCACAAGTCCGACCGGATGGGTCACCGTACCTAAGCCAGTTTTAAACTGAACAGTGGCTATAGGATACTCGCGGGTATCCCCATGTACACAGATCACAGCAATTTTTTTAGCATGCAAATTCACAGTGTCAACCATCTCAGCTGTAACCAAAGTCACTAGACTTCCAGAGTCTAGCAAGGCCGTAATAGGCTTATTATTAACAGTCATTTGGCACATGTGTTTTCCCATACTTGGTGCTGCAGCGCATGAAACAGCAGCAAACATAGACTGCCTTCTAATGGACAGATCGCACTGCATTGGTTCATCTGTCAATGGACAGTTTGCTGCAACATGTCCCAGTTCTTGGCAACGAAAACACCTGATGTTTCCCCAGTTGGGTTTGCTGACAGGCAGTAGCTTCCCTTGTTTGGGACGCCAAACTTCAGTCCTGGCACCAAAAATCCTCCCCCCTATTTCCTTGCCATGCTTACCACCCACTTCCCCTGGAACAGTCTTACCGGTTGCCTGGGGAGACCGTGGCTTTGGGCGGAAAGTCCGTGCGGCTGTAGGGGTGGTGACCAGGTTCTCTGCAGCAAAGTACCTTTCAACAAGTTCCACGAGGTTGTCCGCCGAGTTGGGGTCTCCTTGACTCACCCACTTCTGCAGGGGAACTGGTAGTGACCTCAGGAACTGGTCCATGACCACACGCTCCACTATTTGTGGCCCAGACAGGGACTCCGGCTGTAGCCATTTCCTCACCAAGTGAATTAGGTCGAACATCTACGATCTTGGGGGCCTCTCGTCTTGGAAGAACCAGCTGTGGACCCGCTGTGCTCGAACTGCCAAGGTGACACCAAGTCGCGCCAGGATTTCCCGCTTGACCTTTTCATAGTCTCCTACTTCTGCTGACTCCAAATCATAGTAGGCCTTCTGCGATTCTCCAGACAGCAAGGGGGCGACCAGTCCTGCCCACTGGGTTTTGGGCCAACCTTCCCTCTCAGCGGTCCGTTCAAAGGTTAAGAGAAAGGCCTCTGGATCATCATCTGCAGTCATCTTGGAAAGAAAACGACCCACATGGATGGCTGAGGGCTTGTCTCCAACAACATTAACTTTAGCAGGTGACCACTGTGCAAGCGTCTCTACAACCGCAGCCAGGGTTTTCCTATCCTCTTTTGCATCAGTGGCTAGCTGTTCAAACAGCCTCTGCGATAGCTCCTGTACAGCACCAATCTGTTGGCACAGCGCCTTGGTTTGCTCCTGTGCGATAGCGTTTGTTTGCTGCTGTGTAGCGTTTGCTTGATGCAGTGCAGCGTTTGCTTGTTGCTGTGCAGCATTGGATTGTTGCTGTGCAGCATTGGATATCACCAATTGTTTTAGGATTTCCTCCATGTTTAGTCACTCTAGGTACTGGCCTTTTAAGTAGTAACTTACTACAGCTGGTCGCAGTCTCCACCATATGTAACCTGGGGGACAGGTAGCAGGCACAAAGCTCCCTGGGATGAGTGGTCTTTCAGGCACAGATACCAAATCCAGTGGAATAGTGACAAACAGTGCGGTGTTTATTTGTGATATTTACAAGTCTATATACAGGTGCTGTACAGTGTTCCAAAAGAAACAAATAGGAACAAAAATAGACAAAACAAAACCTAGCCGTGTCTCGGCACTAACTAAACAATATTTACAGATCCTAACTATTAAGCTGAGCAAGCCTACAGCTTGTCAGCTTCCACATACCTTTTTGCTCTCTTACACAGAAGTTCTGAGTATCCCAGGCCAAGAGCAAGGGCTGTCTTGCTCAGGTGAGCTTAAATTAGCCTGGGGGAGAGGACCAAGAACTGAACTGGACCATGGATCAGAGATCCCTGAACCTGTATGAGAGGAGCCTGGGAGATGTATAAACCCCGAACAGGACTTTTCCTGGCTCTCTCTGGGACGCTCTGCTACAATATATATAGTAATATTGGGGTGTTTAGCTCAGTGGTAGATGCGTTTTCACATAGTGAGTCCACAGCAGTCAGTTATCAGGTTTGAGGGTATGGCAGCCCATTTTTATTAGAAGGAACAAAATAAAAGCTTATACACAGGATTTCCCACACAAGGGTTCTTCTCACAACCGAAAATGCCAAGCCTCCTGGCTCCTAGGCTTACTCTGCCTTGCAGTTCCCTGCTGAACCGGACTACTCCTGGCCTCAACAGGATTCTCCAGCCCCCTGGGTTTTGCTTACTCTCCCTCAGACTTCAGGACTTCCTTCAGCCCCCTTGGACTTGCTAGTCGCCTCAGCTCTTCCAGCCTCCCAGAGCCTTCTCTGGTCTCCCAGGCCCTTGTAGCCGTCTCAACCTTCCCAGTCCTTCAGACACGAAGTCCCCCCTTACCAGGGATGTAGTCTTACACAGGGCGAACAGCTTTCTAGACACAGGTCTGTCTTGATACAGCAGCAGCAGTAACAAGCTGCACACACTCCACCTTTCCCTTCCTTCACTCTCTTCTCTCACCAGCCCCTCGTAATATGGGCTTTGTGCACCTGGGCACACAACCTGCTGGCTATCCATAAGATTTGGACACATGGTTTGAGATTCTGTCCCACCCAAGACCCTGAGGAATCTCCAAACTACAGAGCCCCATCAGAAGATAGTAAAATCTGGAGAAAGCTGCCAGAGCAGATTTCTCCTCGCAAAATAATTTCTCTGTAGCCTTGCAGTCACCTGACATGCAAACTCTGTTTTCTTATTAACCCCATTTTCCCAGAGACAGGGACTCTCACTAATACATATCCCCCCCCCTTTGTTTCGATCCGGAGGGAGGAACACCAGCACCCTTCATGGTTGGGACACCTCTGTGCTGGCTGTCAGCCATGTAGGCCCAACCTTTTTTTCGGGTGCGCTTCCAGATACATCCCACCCGGGATCTTAACAGGGTCCTATATTTTCCCATCCTCAGCCTTCTCCCTCTTCTTTTTGGGTCCCTGGGCTAATTCATTTTTCTTGGGGAAACTCTGCTTTCCCTGATCCTTCCAACTCACTGATATCAGCTTTAACCTTCACTATAGGTCCTAATACCTTTCTCTGGTTATCCACGGCAACTACGTCATTATTAACAGCACCAATCATTAGCAGATCACCAATTTTGAGATCCCAACTTCCGATACCATCAGTGCTTTTTTCAGAGTTTTTTTAGGACCAGTCCTGAGGAGGGACCACACACAGGCGAGTGACTATGCTCCACGGAACTATCACCAAGCTCCACCTCACCTGCTGTCCAACACTCCATGGGCGGCTGTCCTAACAAATGACACTGACCCAAGCACAAATCATTCCTTACTGCGATAATGCCAACTGGTGTACACATTACATTGCTACAGCAACACATACCTTCAGCACTTTCTCCCACAGTGTCTCCGGGTACCTTAACCTGTACCTCTTGGCCAGTGACAGAAAGCATCTCCACTACTGCCACGTCCATTCTGGGCCCTTCCTTTTCATGAGGTCTAGCAGATGATACAATATCTGCGCCCTCTACTGACCACTGCTCAGCCGCACTTCGGACCGCACCAGCAAAGATGTTCTCAGTCACTGCATAAGGCAGAGAGACCTCTGATATCTCCAACAGCTCCCCTGAGCGACCTCCATACCAATCAACAACTGGAAGTACTCTCACCGGGAATTGGGAGATCCTGTGCCAAACGGTTAATAAACATTGGTCCCACCAATTCCATTCCAAGGTTTTCCAGCACCGCCTGAATCACCTGGCTCCACCCATTGGTGGTACACAGCACCACCTGGTCCGACCCAAGTGTACACTGAGTGTGTTTTTGCCAACTCCAGCATTTCAAGTAAAGTTTCCGTTATTTCTATACATTCCAAGTCTAAATTTGTGACCTCTTTAGGGACCTTTCCCTCCTCCGAGACATGGAGGGGCTCATCCACTGTAGTCTGAGAGGAGGAGACCTTGGACGAGACCACCTCCTTGGAGGTACCCATCATCATTGCCTGTTGCTCCCCTGGAGCACTGTCAGACACGTCTCCTCTTCCCCTCCAACTTAACAATGAGCCTCTGCAGGTCAACAATAGTCACATTGTCACCTTGACACTTGCTATTACTTAGTTGCTGGGCTGTGGACAACCCATCTGCCATGCCTGCACCCAGAACCGTTCCTTCTGACTGGAGAGCATCAGCCTTTGCAGGGGCTGGCTTACCCTTGAGCACCGGCCATTCTGTGATCCCTCCATTGGGCATAGCAGGTGTTCTATCCACACTTTTGTTACACATAGGGATGAGCCGAACACCCCCCTGTTCGGTTCGCACCAGAACATGCGAACAGGATAAAAGTTTGTTCGAACACGCGAACACCGTTAAAGTCTATGGGACACGAACATGAATAATCAAAAGTGTTAATTTTAAAGGCTTATATGCAAGTTATTGTCATAAAAAAAGTTTGTGGGGACCTGGGTCCTGCCCCAGGGGACATGGATCAATGCAAAAAAAAGTTTTAAAAACGGCCATTTTTTCGGGAGCAGTGATTTTAATAATGCTTAAAGTCAAACAATAAAAGTGTAATATCCCTTTAAATTTCGTAGCTGGGGGGTGTCTATAGTATTGCGCATACATAAATAAATGATAAAAGAAATCAATAAAAGTCCATATATAAATGGTGAATGCAGACAAAATCCAGCAATTCCCCCTGGTGACACAAGTGACATGAAAAACTTGCAGCGTGACTGTAGTGAAAATGGACCTCCACCTTCAGTGACACAAGCCGCTCACCTCTACAGATGGACCCCTGAGTTAATCAGTCAGGTCAAAACAGAAATTCCAGGGATAGTAGTAGGAGGAGATGTATACAGGACTTGATCAAACATCAACAGCGGGTGCGTATGCAGTAGTCACATGAAAAAGATATGAAAAAATCTAATGCTCTCTGAATACTGCTGAAGCTTTATTAAAAGTAGCGGAAACACTTACAATATATTGCACTGTACCCCAGTGCGAAGGATGCGAGCGTGAGTGTGGGTGGATGATCCACATAGGATAGACAAGCGGAGCGCGGGTGACGTCACAATCCAATCACGTTCAAATGCCGTACGCGTTACGTCCCTAGAAGGGGGTGGGACTTCCTCAGCGGCGACGGACGGACGTGGTGACACCCGCTTTATTACATATCCGCTCCTCGGAATGGCCAATAATCACCAATGCGTACCCATCTCCATGACAACTCAGGAGGAAGTACTTAAAGGCACAAAATGTAAACAGAAAAAGCAATGTCCACAATACAACTATGGAAACCTGTTATAAAGTGGCTATTAATGAATAACCAATATTTAATGTACTGATAAACCAATCTATAAAAATTTAGGCAAGCTGAAGTATTAAAAAGAAAAAAGGGGAAAAATTAAATTAAAAAACGACATTAACCCCGCGTTTAAGCTCAATATCCTGGATCATCCACATACCACAGCATGATTAATAATACATGTTAAAAACACATAAGCGCAACATATTCAACATTTAATAAAATTCAAAGAACAGTCACCATCGATCAGAAATAAAACAATTAACGTCAAAGTCGACGTTCAGGCCCCCCGGAACGAGGACCTTGGTCTCGTGAATCTAATGGGATTCTCTGCGACTAAGTTGACGTAGGAAGTTGCCCCCCTACAATGTTTATTTACTCTCTCGATACCCCAAAAGCTAAGACCCCTGGGATTTTGACCATGTACTGATTTAAAATGCTTGGAAACATTGTGTGTTTTTAATCCCTTTTTAATGTTGTTGACATGTCCTCCTAAACGGACATGTAAGGGGCGGGAAGTCCTTCCTATGTATTGAAGGCCACATTCGCATTGAAGCATGTAGACAACCCCAATTGTTGTACAGGTGATGAGTTGATCTATTTTATATTCCTTACCAGTGGAGGTGGCCCTAAAACTTTTACATTTTTTATTATTGCATTTAGAATGCCTGCAGGCTGTGTGTTGAATGTTATAGTTTAGCACCATTTTAAAACTCGAAACATTTGAACTAGTATCCTTAACCTTATCAGAGATCAATGAAGCTCTGTCCATAGCTAAAACTTTCTCAACCTCACTTTTTAAATTATGTGTATCATATCCTTTTTCCACAAATCTAGATGAAAGCTACTTTTAATAAAGCTTCAGCAGTATTCAGAGAGCACTAGATTTTTTCATATCTTTTTCATGTGACTACTGCATACGCACCCGCTGTTGATGTTTGATCAAGTCCTGTATACATCTCCTCCTACTACTATCCCTGTGAGGGAATTGCTGTTTTGACCTGACTGATTAACTCAGGGGTCCATCTGTAGAGGTGAGCGGCTTGTGTCACTGAAGGTGGAGGTCCATTTTCACTACAGTCACTCTGCAAGTTTTTCATGTCACTTGTGTCACCGGAGGAATTGCTGGATTTTGTCTGCATTCACCATTTATAGATGGACTTTTATTGATTTCTTTTATCATTTATTTATGTATGCGCTGTACTGCCTTTTATGTGTATGCTTTTTGGGATTTGATAAATTTACCCTCAGTACTACAGCTGCTTTTAGTTAGGGTTCATGGTCTGCGCTGGTTGACTCTGTTTATATTTGCCATTTTCAATTTATCACAACTTCAGCTGCAACCATGGATGTGTTTTATTATTTGGAAAAACGGAAAGTTAAATTGGATGAGTTTTTTTCTCATGCCCCTATATCAGAACAAAGCAATGATTTGACCTCTTCTTTTAAAAAATTAAATCATATCTTTGAGAAGAAGGTAAAGACATGGTGGGACATTGCCTCATTTAAACAATATCTCTCCTCAAATCTTGTCCCCAGGAGGCTTAGGTGGGATATCCCACCGAATGATGGCCTCTATGATCAGGCATCTATGATAGAATGGAGAGATTTTTCCATTAAAAAGGGTTCTGAATTATTACAGTTATTACTTTCACGCAAAGAAAGGAAAATTGAATTCCTGGAGTCGCAGATTTGTGACATTAGGAATACTATTAAACCATTCAAAAATAGTGAAGAATTTTTAAAGTTATCAACAGATCTTGGTAATAAACTCACTAAATGGGATTTTGAGGACCAGAATAAGAAAAAGAAAAAATACATAAGAGATTCAGATGACTTTAGGAGTGGGAATATATTTAAATGGCAGGCCACTCCCCCTCCTAATTCATCTGGGACTAATATCCATCCTTCACAGAATGATCCAATTAGTACACCAGCCCCTCTTCCTGTTGCGTCCACTTCGTACAATTATCCACCACCTGCCCCTCCCACCAGAGGGGAACTAGAGGGAACTTTAGGAGAGGTAGAGGCAGAGGAAGGGCCCCCCAAAAACCCCGGTTAGAGATAATTTTGATTATCCATATTACCAACAGGATTATGGGTCATCCCGGGAATGGGAAAGTCAGAGACAAGGTCTGTACTCTTACCCTAATAATGATGGGAGAAGAGACTCACCTCATTATGCACGTGGGGGCCAATTACCTCTGTACAATAGGTTTGCTCCGTTACAACAACAGGGCGGTAATGAAGGAGGGGATTTTTTAGGGGCCCAGAGTGGGTCGGGGAGAGGGATGCAACCCTATCAGCCCAACCCAGGAGAGTCGTGGAAACACCGACCACAATCGCCCCCACAAGCAATAGGCCCACTTCGAAAAAGAAAAGATAGAGAGGAACTAGAGGGGGTAGGCGATTACAAAAAGAAAAAAAACCCATTAAGAACAGGTATCTACAATTTAAGTAGTGTCTCTTTGAGCGAGAGTGAAATCAAAGTTCTTGATAGAGGGCTAAAGTTCGCTCCCGTTCAAAATTTGAACAAATTTGACACTTATGTCAATATCCATAAATTTGTCAGACATCTTAATATGAAAAAATATTTTTTGTCAAATCCCAGTAGACCAGTTACTACTGCAGGGGGTTATCATTCCAATTTACGTAATAAATCTACTTTTAATCCTCTCAATGCCGATAACAAGTATCTTGAAGTGTTTAAGAATATGTTATTTAATGATCTGGACAAAATGAAAGTTAGAAAGGCAGCAGACCCATTACCTATTAGGCAGGGTATGAAATCTCTGGAATCAAGGAATGACATTATAATTCGCCCCACGGACAAAGGAGGTGGTTTGGTGATTTTGGATAAATCCAAATATTTGGAAGAATTACACAGGTTATTGGAAGACCGTGACACATACCAAATTTTGAATAAAGATCCTATGTTAGTGTATAAGGATGAGCTCCACTGGCTAATAGAGGAGGGGAAAATAGGGAATATTCTCAATAAAAAGGATGCTTCCTATTTGGACCCCCTTTTCTGCAGAACCCCTATCATTTACTGCCTCCAAAAATTCATAAGGATATTAACCACTTGACGACCGCCGCACGACTATATACGTCCAGAGAGCGGCACGGGCAGGCAAAAGGACATACACATACATCCTTGCCTTCCCGCGGGTGGGGGGTCCGATCTGACCCCCCCCAGTGCCAGCGGCGGTCGCCTTTGGTTTGGCAGCGATCAGAGATGAGGGGGAGGCCATCCGATTGTGGCCCCTCCTCACGATCGCTCCCAGCCAATGAGATTCTTCCCCTACCTCTGTGTAGTACACAGAGGCAGGGGATGTGATGTCATCTCTCCTCGGCTCGGCAGTTTCCGTTCCGGCGCCAAGGAGAGAAGACTGAAATGTGAGTGCATCAAACACACACAGTAGAACATGCCAGGCACACATTACACCCCCCTTTACCCCCGATCCCCCCTAATCACCCCCGATCACCCCTCCCCCCCTGTCACACTGACACCAAGCAGTTTTTTTTTTTGATTACTGCATGGTGTCAGTTTGTGACAGTTAGTGTATTAGGGCAGTGAGTGTTATCCCCCTTTAGGTCTAGGGTACCCCCCTAACCCCCCCTAATAAAGTTTTAACCCCTTGACCACCCCCTGTCGCCAGTGTCACTAAGCGATCATTTTTCTGATCGCTGTATTAGTGTCACTGGTGACGCTAATTAGGGATGTAAATATTTAGGTTCGCCGTCAGCGTTTTATAGCGACAGGGACCCCCATATACTATCTAATAAATGTTTTAACCCCTTGATTGCCCCCTAGTTAACCCTTTCACCACTGATCACCGTATAACTGTTACGGGTGATGCTGGTTAGTTCGTTTATTTTTTATAGTGTCAGGGCACCCGTCGTTTATTACTGAATAAAGGTTTAGCCCCCTGATCGCCCGGCGGTGATGTGCGTCGCCCCAGGCAGCGTCAGATTAGCTCCAGTACCGCTAACACCCACGCACGCAGCATACGCCTCCCTTAGTGGTATAGTATCTGAACGGATCAATATCTGATCCGATCAGATCTATACTAGCGTCCCCAGCAGTTTAGGGTTCCCAAAAACGCAGCGTTAGCGGGATCAGCCCAGATACCTGCTAGCAGCTGCGTTTTGCCCCTCCGCCCGGCCCAGCTCACCCAAGTGCAGTATTGATTGATCACTGTCACTTACAAAACACTAAACGCATAACTGCAGCGTTCGCAGAGACAGGCCTGATCCCTGCGATCGCTAACAGTTTTTTTGGTAGCGTTTTGGTGAACTGGCAAGCACCAGTGGCCTAGTACACCCCGGTCGTAGTCAAACCAGCACTGCAGTAGCACTTGGTGACGTGGCGAGTCCCATAAGTGCAGTTCAAGCTGGTGAGGTGGCAAGCACAAGTAGTGTCCCGCTGCCACCAAGAAGAAGACAAGCAGGCCTGTCGTGCCCATCATGCCCTTCCTGCTGCATTCGCCAATCCTAATTGGGAACCCACCACTTCTGCAGCACCCGTACTTCCCCCATTCACATCCCCAACCAAATGCAGTCGGCTGCATGAGAGGCATTTTCTTTATGTCCTCCCGAGTACCCCTACCCAACGAACCCCCCCCAAAAAGATGTTGTGTCTGCAGCAAGCGCGGATATAGGCGTGACACCCGCTATTATTGTCCCTCCTATCCTGACAATCCTGGTCTTTGCATTGGTGAATGTTTTGAACGCTACCATCATAGGCGTGCACAGCCTATTGCATTAGGGTGTGCACCCGAAAGCTCAAGCACACATACATATATATATATTGTCAAAAGTATTGGGACGCCTGCCTTTACACGCACATGAACTTTAATGCCGTCTTAGTCCATAGGGTTCAATATTGAGTTGGCCCACCCTTTGCAGCTATAAAAGCTTCAACTCTTCTAGGAAGGCTGTCCACAAGGTTTAGGAGGGTGTCTATGGGAATGTTTGATCATTCTTCCAGAAGGGCATTTGTGAGGTCAGGCGCTGATGTTGGACGAGAAGGCCTGGCTCGCAGTCTCCACTCGAATTCATCCCAAAGGTGTTCTATCGGGTTGAGGTCAGGACTCTTTGCAGGTCAGTCAAGTTCCTCCACCCCAAACTCGCTCATCCATGTCTTTATGGACCTTGCTTTGTGCACTGGTCCAAATCATTTAGTGGAGGGGTGATTATGGTGTGGGGGTTGTTTTTCAGGGGTTGGGCTTGGCCCCTTAGTTCCAGTAAAGGGAACTCTTTTTTTTTTGTAATTCCTTTATTTTCCAAAAATAAGTGTTACAGTTCAGTATACACAACAAAGAAACATCATACAGCTTATATGTATATAATAAAACAAAGATAGAGATAAGTCTTTGACAAAGTCAGATGCCAATACAAGAGTGTATAATAACATTTCCCTTGATTACACGATCTGTGGGACAAGTATGGAACATAAAAAAGAGTGTCTTGTTGCCCAACCGGGGAGGTTTCCTGAGAGTGACCCTTTTTAATCAATTAGATCGTATAACTATCATGACCAAACAGTAAATAAAATAAAATACTCTCCGCTGACCAGGGATAAAAATTCCCTAGAAAGCCAGCAGAGTCCAGCTATGGGATACTACCAGAGTGCGATGTAGACCATGATATACAACATATCTGACTAAACCTTCCCAAAGCTGGAAGAATATAAAGGGGGGATAAAACAAAAAGAAAAGGAAAGGGGAGGTGTGAGGAAAGAAGGGGTAAGAGACAGAAGAGGAGCATATGGGAGGAAAGCGAGGGTAGAAGAGGAAGGATAAAGAGGAAGAGAGAAAAAAGTAAAGACCAAAAGCGGCGGTGAGGCCCCCCCTCCAGGCGGGGTCCCCAGACCGTGGTTCATTCAATCTATGCCACCTCGCTGAGGTATGCCTCGGAGTAAATAAAGTGCTGCCAAGGACGCCATGTCTCACGAAAGGCCTCCTCCCTGCCGTACAAGGTGGCAGTAAGATCTTCCATATCACGCAGTTCATTGACCTTGGCATACCACTGAATTTTCGTTGGTGGGGCCTCCGATCTCCAAGATAAGGGAATACAGGCCTTAGCAGCATTCAGTAGCTGTATAATAAGGGAGGCTTTATATTTCTTGATTGGTCGTCTAGAGAGGTGCAGCAGACATGCCCCAGGATCCCCCTCCAAAGTGGCACCCGTCAGAAAAGGGAACTCTTAAGGCGTCAGCATACCAAGACATTTTGGACAATTTCATGCTCTCAACTTTGTGGGAATAGTTTGGGGATGGCCCCTTCCTCTTCCAACATGACTGCACACCAGTGCACAAAGCAAGGTCCATAAAGACATGGACTTAGCAGGGGTGGTGGGAAATTAACTTCAAGTGCAATAATTCACATTATAACTGTAACTAAAACATATACAATTAAGTGTAACATTCTAAAAAATAAAAAATCCAAAGTGCTATAATGGTGTGAACCTCCCAACTAAAAAGTTGTTGCACTCGAAGGTAATTTGTATTGCAATTATCTGTAGAGGGGTTTCCACCATCCCTGCTAAGGCAGCACTGATGGGCACTGATAGGCAGCACTGATGGGCACTAATAGGCTGCACTGATTGGCAGCGTTGATGGGCACTAATTGGTAGCACTGATGTGCACTGATAGGCAGCACTGATTGGCACTAATGGGTACTGATTGGCACTGATAGGTGGCACTGATGGGCACTTATATGCATCACTGATGGGCTCTTATTGGTAGCACTTATGGGCACTGATAGGCTCTGATTCGCAGCACTGATTGGCAGCACTGATGGACACTGATTGGCACTGATAGGTAGCACTAATTGGAAGCACTGATGGGCACTGATAGGCTGCACTGATAGGCAGCACTAATGGGCACTGACTGGCAGCCCTGATGGGCACTGGTAGGTGGCACTGATAGGCAGCACTGATGGGCACTAATTTTCAGCACTGATTGGCACTGATAGGTAGCATTAATGGGTACTGATATGCAGCACTGATGGGCACTGATATGCAGCACTGTTGTGCACTGATTGGAAGCACTGATGGGCAGCACTTATGGGCACTGATTGGCACTGATAGGCAGCACCGATGGGCACTGATATGCAGCACTGATAGGCAGCATTGGTTGGCACTGATTTACAGCATTGGTTGGCACTGATAGGCAGCATTGGTTGGCACTGATAGGCAGCACTGGTTGGCACTGATAGGCAGAATTGGTTGGCACTGATAAGCAGCACTGGCACAGATAGGCAGTACTGGTTGGCACTGATAGGCAGCATTGGTTGGCACTGATAAGCAGCACTGGCACTGATAGGCAGCATTGGTTGGCACTGATAAGCAGCACTGGTTTGCACTGATAGACAGCACTGGTTTGCAATGGTTGGCACTGATAGGCAGAATTGGTTGGCACTGATAAGCAGCACTGGCACGGATAGGCAGTACTGGTTGGCACTGATAGGCAGCATTGGTTGGCACTGATTGGCAGCATTTGTTGGCACTGATTGGCAGCATTTGTTGGCACTGATAGGCAGCATTGGTTGGCACTGATTGGCAGCACTGATGGGCACTGAGTGGCAGCACTGATGGGCACTAATTGTCAGCACTGATTGGCACTGATAGGCAGCACTGATGGGCTGCACTTATGGGCACTGATAGGCAGCACTGATAGGCAGCATTGGTTGGCACTGATTGACAGCATTGGTTGGCACTGATTTACAGCATTGGTTGGCACTGATAGGCAGCACTGATGGGCACTGATTGGCAGCACTGATGGGCTGCACTTATGGGCACTGATAGGCAGCACTGATAGGCAGCATTGGTTGGCACTGATTGACAACATTGGTTGGCACTGATTTACAGCATTGGTTGGCACTGATAGGCAGCACTGGTTTTCACTGATAGGCAGCACTGGTTGGCACTGATAGGCAGAATTGGTTGGCACTGATAAGCAGCACTGGCACAGATAGGCAGTACTGGTTGGCATTGATAGGCAACATTGGTTGGCACTGATAAGCAGCACTGGCACTGATAGGCAGCATTGGTTGGCACTGATAAGCAGCACTGGCACTGATAGGCAACATTGGTTGGCACTGATAGGCGGCACTGGTTTGCACTGATAGGCAGCACTGGTTTACAATGGTTGGCACTGATAGGCAGAATTGGTTGGCACTGATAAGTAGCACTGGCACAGATAGGCAGTACTGGTTGGCACTGATTGGCAGCATTGGTTGACACTGATTGGTAGCATTGGTTGGCACTGATTGGCAGCATTGGTTGGCACTGATAGACAGCATTGGTTGGCACTGATTGGCAGCATTGGTTTGCACTGATTGGCAGCATTGGTTGGCACTGATTGGCATCATTGGTTGGCACTGATAGGCAGCATTGGGTGGCACAGATAGGAGAGAGGGGGAGGTTCACATTCGGGAGATCGTGAGAATTGCCAGAGCTGTTCAGTGTATGAAACTGTCAGATAATGACACTGCATGCAGGGAGAGACACCAGCTGTTAAAAGTCAGCGGTGATGCTGGTGGTGGGCGGGACTGAACAGTTACCAAACACCAGCCAATAGGATGGGTCTGGGCGGGCCGCTACATTTCTCTGGCTCCGCCCCCTCTCTGAAGCAGCCCAATCATTGGCTGGTGTTGGCGCTTGATCCCGCCGACCCCCGACATCGCGGCTGAGCTGTGATGACTTACAGCTCAGCTGCGATGTCGGGAGTGGGCGGGACCAAGCGCTATAAACACAAGCCAATGTTTGAGCTGCTTCAGAGAGGGGGCAGGGCCACATAAATGTAGCGGCCCGCCCAGACCCCATCCCATTGGCTGGTGTTTGATGGCCGTTCTGTCCCGCCCACCCCCGACATCACCCCGATATTTTGACAGCTGGTGTCTCTCCCTGCATGCAGTGTCATTATCTGACAGTTTCATACACTGAACAGCTCTGGCAATTCTCACGCTCTGCTGCCTGTGAAACTGTTTCACAGGCAGCGCAGGCCACACACTCTCATGGATGCAGCATTTTGGGGCAAATCTCTGGACACGGCACGGGGTGATTAGGGTATGCCCAGGCACACCCGGCACACCCCATGCACACGCCTATGGCTACCATACACTAGTTGAGTATTAGCGTAGGGTACAACATTGCACAGACTAGGCACACTTTCACAGGGTCACCCAAGATGCCATCGCATTTTGAGAGACCCGAACCTGGAACCGGTTACAGTTATAAAAGTTAGTTACAAAAAAAAGTGTAAAAAAAAAAAATATATATGAAATAAAAAAAAATAGTTGTCGTTTTATTGTTCTCTCTCTCTCTATTCTCTCTCTATTGTTCTCTTTTTTACTGTATTCTATTCTGCAATGTTTTATTGTTATTATGTTTTATCATGTTTGCTTTTCAGGTATGCAATTTTTTATACTTTACCGTTTACTGTGTTTTATTGTTAACCATTTTTTTGTCTTGAGGTACGCCATTCACGACTTTGAGTGGTTATACCAGAATGATGCCTGCAGGTTTAGGTATCATCTTGGTATCATTCTTTTCAGCCAGCAGTCAGCTTTCATGTAAAATCAATCCTAGCGGGTAATTAGCCTCTAGACTGCTTTTACAAACAGTGGGAGGAATGCCCCCCCACCGTCTTCCGTGTTTTTCTCTGGCTCTCCTGTCTCAACAGGGAACCTGAGAATGCAGCCGGTGATTCAGCCAGCTGACCATAGAGCTGATCAGAGACCAGAGTGGCTCCAAACATCTCTATGGCCTAAGAAACCGGAAGCTACGAGCATTTCATGACTTAGATTTCGCCGTATGTAAACAGCGCCATAGGGAAATTGGGAAAGACCCCAATTTTTTCAAAAAAGAGTACCTGCCACTACCTATTGCTATCATAATCATTTTATTGTTATCCCCTGAGATAACAATAAAAATGATTTAAAAAAAAATGAAAGGAACAGTTTAAAAATGAGATAAAAAAGCAAAAAAATAATAAAGAAAAAAAAAAAAAGCACCCCTGGCCCCCCCCCCCCGCTCTCGCGCAAAGGCGAACGCAAGCGTCGGTCTGGCGTCAAATGTAAACCGCAATTGCACCATGCATGTGAGGTGTCACCACGAATGTCAGAACGAGGGCAGTAATTTTAGCAGTAGACCTCCTCTGTAAATCTAAAGTGGTAACCTGTAAAGGCTTTTAAAGGCTTTTAAAAATGTATTTAGTTTGTTGCCACTGCACGTTTGTGCGCAATTTTAAAGCATGTCATGTTTGGTATCCATGTACTCAGCCTAAGATCATCTTTTTTATTTCATCAAACATTTGGGCAATATAGTGTGTTTTAGTGCATTAAAATTTAAAAAAGTGTGTTTTTTCCCCAAAAAATGCGTTTGAAAAATCGCTGAGCAAATACTGTGTGAAAAAAAATGAAACACCCACCATTTTAATCTGTAGGGCATTTGCTTTTAAAAAATATATAATGTTTGGGGGTTCAAAGTAATTTTCTTTCAAAAAAAATTTTTTTTTTCATGTAAACAAAAAGTGTCAGAAAGGGCTTTGTCTTCAAGTGGTTAGAAGAGTGGGTGATGTGTGACATAAGCTTCTAAATGTTGTGCATAAAATGCCAGGACAGTTCAAACCCCCCCCCAAATGACCCCGTTTTGGAAAGTAGACACCCAAGCTATTTGCTGAGAGTCATGTCGAGTCCATGGAATATTTTATATTGTGACACAAGTTGCGGGAAAGAGACGATTTTTTTTTTGCACAAAGTTGTCACTAAATGATATATTGCTCAAACATGCCATGGGAATATGTGAAATTACACCCCAAAATACATTCTGTTGCTTCTCCTGAGTACGGGAATACCACATGTGTGAGACTTTTTGGGAGCCTAGCCACGTATGGGACCCCGAAAACAAAGCACCGCCTTCAGGCTTTCTAAGGGCGTAAATTTTTGATTTCACTCTTCACTGCCTATCACAGTTTCGGAGGCCATGGAATGCCCAGGTGGCACAAAACCCCCCCAAATGACCCCATTTTGGAAAGTAGACACCCCAAGCTATTTGCTGAGAGGTATAGTAAGTATTTTGCAGACCTCACTTTTTGTCACAAAGTTTTGAAAATTGAAAAAAGAAAAAAAAAAAAGTTTTTTCTTGTCTTTCTTCATTTTCAAAAACAAATGAGAGCTGCAAAATACTCACCATGCCTCTCAGCAAATAGCTTGGGGTGTCTACTTTCCAAAATGAGGTCATTTGGGGGGGGGGGGGGGTTGTGCCACCTGGGCATTCCATGGCGTCCAAAACTGTGATAGGCAGTGAAGAGTGAAATCAAAAATTTACACCCTTAGAAATCCTGAAGGCGGTGATTGGTTTTCGGGGCCCAGTACGCGGCTAGGCACCCAAAAAGTCCCACACATGTGGTATCCCCGTACTCAGGAGAAGCAGCTGAATGTATTTTGGGGTGCAATTCCACATAGGCCCAAGGCCTGTGTGAGCAATATATCATTTAGTGACAACTTTTTGTAAATATTTTTTTTTTTGTCATTATTAAATCACTTGGGACAAAAAATAAATATTCAATGGGTTCAACATGCCTCTCAGCAATTTCCTTGGGGTGTCTACTTTCCAAAATGGGGTCATTTGGGGGGTGTTTGTACTGCCCAGCCATTTTAGCACCTCAAGAAATGACATAGGCAGTCATAAACTAAAAGCTGTGTAAATTCCAGAAAATGTACCCTAGTTTGTAGACGCTATAACTTTTGCGCAAAGCAATAAATATACGCTTATTGACATTTTTTTTACCAAAGACATGTGGCCGAATACATTTTGGCCTTAATGTATGACTAAAATTGAGTTTATTGGATTTTTTTTATAACAAACAGTAGAAAATATTATTTTTTTTCAAAAATTTCGGTCTTCTTCCGTTTATAGCGCAAAAAATAAAAATGGCAGAGGTGATCCAATACCATTAAAAGAAAGCTCTATTTGTGGGAAGAAAAGGACGCAAATTTTGTTTGGGTACAGCATTGCATGACTGCGCAATTAGCAGTTAAAGCGACGCAGTGCCAAATTGGAAAAAGTCCTCTGGTCCTTAGGCAGCATAATGGTCCGGGGCTGAAGTGGTTAATAATTCCCCGGGGAGGCCCATAGTAAATGGTATCGACTCCATATCCTCTAGGTTAGGCCAATATATTGACCATTTTCTCCAGCCCTTGGTATTTAAAACGGATGCCTTTCTCAAAGACACCAAACACATCATCCAAATCATTGAATCAGTCAGATGTTCTCCCTCTAGTATTTTGGTCACAGCTGATGTAGGGTTCCTTTACACCATCATTGGGCATGAGGATGCTTTATCCTCTGTCCAATGGGCCCTATCTCTATTCTCGGACCTCCCAGAGAGACATAAACAGTTCCTTTTGAAATGTTTAACTTTTTGTTTAGCCAAAAATTATTTTTGGTTTAATCGCCAATTTTTTCTTCAAAAAAGGGGTGTTGCAATGGGCGCCCGCTTTGCTACCAGTGTGGCCAATCTTTTTATGGCCCACTGGGAGGAAGATGTGGTGTTTAAGCACCACCCCCCCTGAACTAGTATGCTAAAAAAGGTACATAGAAGACCTTATCATGATCTGGGAGGGGACCAGTCCAGTTTAGATACCTTTGTCCAGAAACTTGATAATAATACCAAGAACATCCAGTTGTCTTGGAATTTTAGTAAAGAAAAAATAGTGTTTCTAGATCTTGAGATCTGGAAGCACAATGAAGGGTTTAGATTATGTAATTACCTCAAACCCACAGATCGTAACTCATACATCCCTCTGGGAAGCTGCCATCATAAATCATGGCTATGTAACATTCTCAGGGGACAATTCGTCAGACTTAGACGCAATTGTACACGAGATAGTGACTTCATCTCCCAATCCACGTTACTTTCATCTAGATTTGTGGAAAAAGGATATGATACACATAATTTAAAAAGTGAGGTTGAGAAAGTTTTAGCTATGGACAGAGCTTCATTGATCTCTGATAAGCTTAAGGATACTAGTTCAAATGTTTTGAGTTTTAAAATGGTGTAAACTATAACATTCAACACAAACAATTCAACTAGTTTCAAAAAATTGGTCAATCCTTAAGCAGGATCGTGTGCTGTGTCCCCTACTGCTACCTTGTCCGATGTTCATATACAAAAAAGCTCCATCTTTGCCTGATCGCCTAGCCCCAGGTGTGGTGGATCCCCCCATACAATCAGAAAGTAGATTGTTTTCCTTTCTCTCAGGTTTCTACGCCTGTGGGCGATGCACAGCCTGCAGGCATTCTAAATGCAATAATAAAAAACGTAAAAGTTTTAGGGCCACCTCCACTGGTAAGGAATATAAAATAGATCAACTCATCACCTGTACAACAATTGGGGTTGTCTACATGCTTCAATGCGAGTGTGGCCTTCAATACATAGGAAGGACTTCCCGCCCCTTACATGTCCGTTTAGGAGAACATGTCAACAACATTAAAAAGGGATTAAAAACACACAATGTTTCCAAGCATTTTAAATCAGTACATGGTCAAAAGCTTTTGGGGTATCGAGAGAGTAAATAAACATTGTAGGGGGGCAACTTCCTACGTCAACTTAGTCGCAGGGAATCCCATTGGATTCACGAGACCAAGGTCCTCGTTCCGGGGGGCCTGAACATCGACTTTGACGTCAATTGTTTTATTTCTGATCGATAGTGACTGTTCTTTGAATTTTATTAAATGTTGAATATGTTGCGCTTATGTGTTTTTAACATGTATTATTAATCGTAAGTGTTTCCGCTACTTTTAATAAAGCTTCAGCAGTATTCAGAGAGCACTAGATTTTTTCATATCTTTTTCATGTGACTACTGCATACGCACCCGCTGTTGATGTTTGATCAAGTCCTGTATACATCTCCTCCTACTACTATCCCTGTGAGGGAATTGCTGTTTTGACCTGACTGATTAACTCAGGGGTCCATCTGTAGAGGTGAGCGGCTTGTGTCACTGAAGGTGGAGGTCCATTTTCACTACAGTCACTCTGCAAGTTTTTCATGTCACTTGTGTCACCGGAGGAATTGCTGGATTTTGTCTGCATTCACCATTTATATATGGACTTTTATTGATTTCTTTTATCATTTATTTATGTATGCGCTGTACTGCCTTGTATGTGTATGCTTTTTGGGATTTGATAAATTTACCCTCAGTACTACAGCTGCTTTTAGTTAGGGTTTATGGTCTGCGCTGGTTGACTCTGTTTATAGGTGTCTATAGTATACCTGTAAAGGGGCGCATGTTTCCCGTGTTTAGAACAGTCTGACAGCAAAATGACATTTCAAAGGAAAAAAGTAATTTAAAACTACTCGCGGCTATTGCATTGCTGGTCCGACAATACACATAAAAGTTCATTGATAAAA
Organism: Lithobates septentrionalis; assembly: GCA_037952835.1. Classification (NCBI taxonomy): domain Eukaryota; kingdom Metazoa; phylum Chordata; class Amphibia; order Anura; family Ranidae; genus Lithobates; species Lithobates septentrionalis. Next base: position 734,375 of record JBBDGP010003583.1, read on the forward strand.
ACGGCATGGGAATTCCCCACAGGGGAACCCCAAATCAAAATTTTTTAAAAAAAGACGTGGGGGTCCCCCTAAATTCCATACCAGGCCCTTCAGGTCTGGCATGGATATTAAGGGGAACCCTGGACAAAAAAAAAATGACGTGGGGGTCCCCCTAAATTCCATACCAGACCCTTCAGGTCTGGTATGGATTTTAAGGGGAACCCCGCGCCAAAATAATAAAAAAAAAATGGCGTGGGGTCCCCCAAAAAAATCCATACCAGACCCTTATCCGAGCATGCAACCTGGCAGGCTGCAGGAAAAGAGGGGGGACGAGAGAGCGCCCCCCCCTCCTGAACCGTACCAGGCCACATGCCCTCAACATTGGGAGGGTGCTTTGGGGTAGCCCTTCAAACCACCTTGTCCCCATGTTGATAAGGACAAGGGCCTCATCCCCACAACGCTGGTCAGTGGTTGTGGGGGTCTGCGGGCTGGGGGCTTATCGGAATCTGGAAGCCCCCTTTAACAAGGGGACCCCCAGATCCTGCTCCCCGTGTGAAATGGTAAGAGAGTACTTACCCCTACCATTTCACTAAAAAACTGTCAAAAATGTTTAAAATGACAAGAGACAGTTTTTGACAATTCCTTTATTTAAATGCTTCTTCTTTCTTCTATCTTCCTTCAACTTCTTCTTCTTCTGGTTCTTCTGGCTTTTCTGGTTCTTCCTCAGGTGTTCTCGTCCAGCATCTCCGCCGTGGCGTCTTCTATCTTCTTCTCCTCGGGCCGCTCCGCACCCATGGCATGGGGGGAGGCTCCTGCTCTTCTCTTCATCATCTTCTCTTCTTCATCTTCTTCTCTTCTTCATCTTCTTCTCCGGGGCCACTCAGCATCCATGCTGGCATGGTGGGAGGCTCCCGCTGTGTGACGCGTCTCCTCTTCTGACGGGTCTTACATAGCGGGGGGGGCAGCTGGTGACCCCGCCCCCTCTGACGCACGTTGACTTGACGGGACTTCCCTGTGACGTCACGGGGAATGCCACAGGGAAGTCCCGTCATGCGTCAGAGGGGGCGGGGTCACCGGGTAGCCCCGCCCCCCATTATTTATGAACCGTCAGAAGAGGAGACGCATCACACAGCGGGAGCCTCCCACCATGCCAGCATGGATGCGGAGTGGCCCGGAGAAGAAGATGAAGAAGAGAAGAAGAGAAGAAGAGAAGAAGAGAAGAAGATAAGGAGAAGAGCGGGAGCCTCCCCCCATGCCATGGGTGCGGAGCGGACTGAGGAGAAGAAGATAGAAGACGCCGCGGAGGAGATGTTGGACGTGAACACCGGAGGAAGAACCAGAAGAGCCAGAAGAACCAGAAGAAGAAGAAGATGAAGGAAGATAGAAGAAAGAAGAAGCATTTAAATAAAGGAATTGTCAAAAACTGTCTATTGTCATTTTTAACATTTTTGACAGTTTCTTAGTGAAATGGTAGGGGTACCCCCTTACCATTTCACACAGGGGGGGCCGGGATCTGGGGGTCCCCTTGTTAAAGGGGGCTTCCAGATTCCGATAAGCCCCCCGCCCGCTGACCCCCACAACCACCGGCCCGGGTTGTGGGGATGAGGCCCTTGTCCTCATCAACATGGGGACAAGGTGTTTTGGGGGCTACCCCAAAGCACCCTCCCAATGTTGAGGGCATGTGGCCTGGTACGGTTCAGGAGGGGGGGCACTCTCTCATCCCCCCTCTTTTCCTGCAGCCTGCCAGGTTGCGTGCTCGGATAAGGGTCTAGTATGGATTTTTGGGGGGACCCCACACCATTTTTTTTTACATTTTGGCCAGGGTTCCACTTAATATCCATACCAGACCTGAAAGGCCTGGTATGGAATTTAGGGGGACCCCCACGTCTTTTTTTTTTAATTTTGGTTCGGGGTTCCCCTGTGGGGAATTTCCATGCCATTTTTATCAATGAACTTTTATGTGTATTGTCGGACCGGCAATGCAATAGCCGTCATTTTGCTGTCAGACTGTTCTAAACATGGGAAACATGCGCCCTTTTACAGGCATACTACAGACACCCCCCAGGTATGAAATTTAAAGGGATATTACACTTTTATTGTTTGACTTTAAGCAATTGAGATAGGGGTGACCAAAACAGTGCTGGTGCCATGTCCCCTAGTTACAGGTGCTGCAGGGTTGCTCAGGGAAACTTCCAAGGAGCTTGCAGTGATGGAGCAGAGAGTTACCTAGGTCAGCTATGGAGCTGCCCAAATTGGCAAGGGTGCCCCTTTACAGAGAGCAGGCGCTGTGAAGAGTCGCTCACAGGTTATAGTGGCTCATAGACAACCCACAAAAACAGCAGTTGTGTCTATATGCAATGAGAATGCTAATGATCGTGCTGACAAAAGTTTTACTATTGGTAAAAGTGATGTTGATTATAATGACATTGAAACATGTATTTCTTGTAATGTCATATCTGAGAGTGAGGTTGGTAATGTGTTCACTACCAATGATGAGAGTAGAAGATCTCACATGACAGGCAGAGGCAAAAGATTGTCCATGGAAGTCTCATGGGGTCTCCATGTGTTGGAGTCAAAGGCTATCCAGGATGGCTCTTGTGCTACAGTGGTGGTACAAGGGGGGACTAATTCACACAGTGAGCGTGTGTGGGCACAGCCCCACAACCCTAAGTGTAACCCAGTTGGCAAGGGCTTAACTCAGCCTGAAAATCTGAGAGTGCAAAGCTGGAGGTGTCTGTAGCGCCACCAGAGCAAGGTGGTCAAAATAGGGTATTGCACCTTGCCTTGGTTGAGGATGCAATCTCTCAGGTTGATGTGAGTAAAAAAAATATTGTCACAATGTGAGATAGACAGAAGTGACAAGTGTGCTGTTTTGGCTAGTGAATCCCAGGTTCCTGTGGGGCCTTCTAGAGCAGCTGATGCAGCGCTGTGGAGCACCAGTGATGGAACCACAAGGGACTGGGATGATTAGTGCAAGGAAGCATTTGTGGCACTAGGCCAAGTGAATTATGAAGCAATGATGTGTAACTAGGGATGAGCTTCGAGTTTGAGTCAAACTCATGTTCAACTCGAACATCGGCTGTTCCCAAGTTCGCCGAACAGCGAACAATTTGGGGTGTTCGCGGCAAATTCGAATACACCATTTAAAAGTCTATGGGAGAAATCAAAAGTGCTAATTTTAAAGGCTTATATGCAAGTTATTGTCATAAAAAGTGTTTGGGGACCTGGGTCCTGCCCCAGGGGACATGGATCAATGCAAAAAAGAGTTTTAAAAACGGCCGTTTTTTCAGGAGCAGTGATTTTAATAATGCTTAAAGTCAAACAATAAAAGTGTAATATCCCTTTAAATTTTGCAGCTGGGGGGTGTCTATAGTATGCCTGTAAAGGGGCGCATGTTTCCCGTGTTTAGAACAGTCGGGGGGCTTATCGGAATCTGGACGCCCCCTTTAACAAGGGAACTTTTTTTTGCATTGATCCATGTCCCCTGGGGCAGGACCCGGGTCCCCAAACACTTTTTATGACAATAACTTGTATATAAGCCTTTAAAATTAGCACTTTTGATTATTCATGTTCGTGTCCCATAGACTTTAATGGCGTTCTCGTGTTCGAAAGAACTTTTTTCCTGTTCGCATGTTCTGGTGCGAACCGAACAGGGGGATGTTCGGCTCATCCCTATTTGCTATGTTTTGACTACTTTTGTTCTTTTTACTTTTATTATTAAACAAGTGTGATTTAACTGTACTTCTGTCTCGGTCTGATTTAATGGTTTCTGACAGTAGGCGAAGGCCATGAATTCAGAAAATGCAGTCAATCCACTTGTTGGTAATATTTTTTTCAGATTGGATGAACTGGATCAGCTCATGGATCAGTTCGCCATGGTGTTACAAACGCTCCTGAGTCGCAGCCCTACGTTGCAGGCGGACCCTGCTGCTGCTCTGGTCTTTGTACAGGCACCCGCCTCGAGTATTACCTCTGTCAGAGGTATGTGTGGTTCCGCTTCGCTTCCCCAGTGATTTGGGGGCGATCCAGTTCAATGCAGAGAATTTCTCAACCAGGTTGAGATATGCTTTGAGATGTTGCCCCAGGCGTTTCCTACGGACAGAAGCAAAGTAGGTTTTGTGATATCTGTGCTTTCTGAGAGAGCCTTGGCCTGGGCAAACCCTCTATGGGAGATGCAAAAACCTGTTGTCTTGAGTTACCCTGAGTTTGTGGCTTTGTTTAAAAGGGTATTTGACGTTCCCGCATGCTCCGCCTCTGCTGCCAAGTGCCTCATGTCCATCGAACAGAGTACGAGAACACCATTGAATTTGGTACTCTGGCAGCAGAGGTTGCGTGAAACAATGAGGCCCTCGTGGCTGCTTTTTCTCATGGTCTGTCGGATACCATCAAGGATGAGATGGCAGCCCGAGATATATCCAGCTGGAGAAGTTGATCATGTTTGCCATCCTCATTGACTCCAGACTCAGAGAAAGACTCTCTTTTAACGGGAGAGATTGTGCCTTTATTGTGGCCAGGCAGGTCACTTTTAAAAGTTTTGTACTACCCATCCAGGGAACACCTGAACCTTGAGGTCCTGTCTGGACAGACCTTAGGTGGCGTTGTTTCATCCCCAGTTATCCAGAAGGATAAGCCCCTGCTTTCGGTCACCCTTTCTTGGGCTGAGTCATCCGTCGAGATACAGGCTCTAATTGACTCTGGGGCTGTAGTCCTGCTCATTGATGCTGCCTTTGATTTGAAGCACTCGATTCCGCTGCAGCTGCATGACACTCCACTTGCAATTGAGGCTCTTGACGGGAGACCTCTACAGCCTGCCTATGTGACTCATGAGATGGTTCCACTGTCCATGGCCGTAGGGGCTCTTCACCATGAGATAATCCAATTCCAAGTTATTTCCTCACCTAAGTTTCCACTGGTTATCCTTGGTTACAGAGGCACAACCCCTTGATTGGCTCCATGCTGAGGTTCTCTCCTGGTCACCACAATGCAGGGATACATGCTTCCAGAAGGTAGCCAAGGTCCTGTGCACCTCCTTACTCTCCTCCCTGCCGGAGGAGTACCGCGATTTTAGTGATGTCTTTGACAAAGGTCAAGCTGGTAGTTTGCCTCCACACCAGCCGTATGATTGCGCAATTGACCTTCAACCTGGTGCCATACCTCCTTGTGGCAGGGTTTACCCTTTGTTGGTCTTGGAGGATAAGGCCATGGAGGAGTATGTTGCAGGCACCCTTTCTCGAGGTTTCATCCGCAAGTCCTCATCTCCTGCTGGTGCTGGTTTCTTCTTTGTGAAGAAGAAGAGTGGTGAACTGAGACCTTGTATTGATTATAGGGGTCTCAATTGTCTCACAATTAAGAATGCCTATCTGATATCCGATTCTATTGATTACGAAGTTATTTGACTGCTTCAACGGTTTTCACAAAGCTTGGTTTCAGAGGGGTATCCAATCTCGTGAGGATTAAGGAGGGGGACGAGTGTAAAACTGTGTTTAATACCAGAACAGGCCATTATGAGTACCTCGTAATGCCTTTTGGTCTTTGTAACTCCTTGGCAGTTTTCCAGGAATTTATTAATGATGTCCTCCGATTTGTCCTCCAGATTTGTTGCAGTTATGTGTGGTGATTTATCTCAATGATATCCTCATATTTTCCAAGTCCCTGGAGAGCCACCACACAGATGTCTGTTGTGTGCTTCAGAAACTAAGAGAGAACAATCTCTATTGTAAACTGGAGAAGTGTGAGTTCCATCGTGAACACGTTAAATTCCTGGGATATGTCATTTCCACTGCTGGTTTTTCGACGGACCCAGAGAAACTTTCGGCAGTGCTACAGTGGCCCCGACCCGTGGGTTTACATCCTCTGCAGTGTTTCCTGGGCTTTGCCAACAATTATCGGAAGTTTATTCATAACTTCTCGTCTCTGGTCAAGCCCCTGACTGATATGACCAGAAAGGGCAGTAACCCACAGAGTTGGTCTCCGGAGTCCATTAAGGCCTTTGAGAGTCTCAAGGCTGCCTTTGTCTCTGCTTCTGTGTTGGCACATCCTGCTCCTACATTACTGTTTATCCTTGAGGTTGATGCTTCTGAGACTGGTGTTGGCGCCCTTCTGTCTCAACATCCTACCTCTGAGAGTGCTATGCATCCTTGTGGCTACTTTTCCAAGAAATTGTTTCCTGCAGAGTGCAATTACGAGATTGATGACAGAGAGCTGTTGGTGATAATTTTAGCCCTGAAAGAATGGAGACATCTCCTCAAAGCACTGTGCCGGTTCTTATTCTTACTGACCATAAGAATCTCACATTCTTGTCTGAGGCTTAACACCTCTCTCCCAGAATGGCGCGATGGGCTATTGTCTTGTCAAGTTTCAATTACATTGTCTCATTCTTACACGGTACTAAGAATGTAAGGGCTGACACCTTGTCACAACAATTTTCCTCCACTTCCAAGTTGGAGTCGGTTCCGGTTCCTGTGATTTCTCCTGATCGTATTCTGGCTACAGTTCGCACCAGTGTCACTTCTCCTTTTGGTGACAAAATTCTTGCCGCTCAGGTCCATGCTCCTTCTGAGAAACCTTGTGACCGCTACTCTGTCCCAGAGAGTCTCCGTACTGCCGTGCTCCAGACTTACCATTCTCCCAATGCAGCTGGCCACCCTGGGATGACTCGACTCATTTGGGCCATTTCCCAACAATTCTGGTGGCCTAGTCTACGTGCTGCTGTAACTGCCTTCGTAGCTGTCTGTTCCGTGTGTGCTCAGAGTAAGACTCCACAACACCTTCCAGTGGGCCTCTGCCAAAACCCATACCCAATGGAGAGAGGCCCTGGACTCACCTGTCTATGGATTTCATTGTGGAGTTACCCAACTCCCAGGGCGACACAGTTATCCTTATGGTGGCTGACCGGTTCTCTTATGGTGTCCTCTTATTGTGAACCTTTTGTACAGACACCAGTATCATTCTAATTATTTATTTATTTTTGCTAGAAGGCACTGTACCATGCATGTGACCAGCATCCCCTGAAGAAGCCCGTTTATAGGGCGAAACATGTTGGGAAGTCCATACTGCATTGCTGTATCACTGTCACTATATTGAACTGTACTTGCCATAAGTATTTTCTATCCTTTGTTTTTATTGGATGAATTTCTATTTTTCAAATAAATGTATCTTTTTATACAATTGACAATTCTCTTTAATTGCACCTTAAAAATCCCAACTTCCCTTTATCTACTACCTCTATTTATGGGATGTGGTGCTAGTTGAAATTGTGGGTATTCGTGTTCAATAATATATCTCACTTTACTAGGTGTTATAGAACACCATTTTTTTTATCACAAATCCACATTTTTTTATACCAAATATTACTCATAAATATTTTTGTATTCTGTATTTTTGTATTAACTGCTTCTCTATCATATAGTGTCTCTGATTTGAGCCCTATGATTATCCATATGAGAAAGTAAACAAGTCTATACATAGTCTAGTAAAGCTATCTGAGGTTATAGACGAGTGTTTTAAAATTCTTAATTATTATTAAGTGAATAAATATTTTTGTTGAATTTATTAGGTCTATATCATGGCCAAATTCTGTGGGGATGATTGGGAGGGCCTTATGACCAAGATCCAACTTTCCCAGAATTCAGTAGGAGTCAAAGAGGCTAATTTGGACAAATCCTTTGTGAAACTTCAGAGATTTTTAGAAAAGAAAGTTAGGATATTCTGGCATAAAAAAATATTTCGAGAAATATGTAGAAAACCAGATTACCCCTTGGGGTTTAAGGATTCAAATTTTTCACAATTTAAAAAAAGTAGATGATAAACTTAAAAATAAATGGGAATCCAAATTACAAACATGCTCTTTTGAATTAATGTCACTTCTGAGTGAGCAATACGAAACTGAACTTAATGAATTGGATGAACTAATCAATAAATGGTATGATGAACATATGTCTGTGGCCAGTTTGAGCTTTCTTTCATGATAAGGAGCGTGAACTGAGGGCACACATTGAACAGTATACCATAGAAATAATAAACACCAAAGAAACTAAATTTCTAAAAGACCAATCAGCACATGCTAAGGGCTTTGCCTACAAGTAGAACTTGACCTCTCAGAGTAATCAAAGACGTTCAACTAAGTTTAGTAACCTAACACAATCTAACCATACTGCTCATGTATCTGATGCTTGTTCTGTTTCTCCTTCTTCTACTAGCCAATCCACGGTATATCAGGATATTGCCAATGAGAGGTCCTCAAAAAACGTAAAGGGGACTCCAATATCTCATTTTTGGATAATTCTAAAACCACATGAACATCTGCGCACGATCACATCTCACCGGTGGTCCGTCCCAAAAACTCACAACAGCGTCTCAATATTACTCATCTCTCTACTAAAAATGCACGTAGCACCACGGGTTGTAAAACCAATGGCGCTACAGCCTCTCTATCTATCCCTATTTCCTTTCCTCGACTTTGGCTCCAGTTATAATGAAAACTAAGGTAAGCGATTCCACTTCATCTTTGAGTATGAAAAATTATCCCAAAGTGGCGTCCATTTTTTTTACCCCTAGGCACACCGGAACCTCTGCACCCGGTAATTCTGTAAGATTTTGTGATACTACTTCTGAAAAGCAAAAGCAATTTACCATTCTAAATTTGTCATCTTACAATATCACAACTGATGAATTAAAGTCCTGCAGCTTGGCCTCACGTTTTGCCCTGATGCCAATATTGACCGTTTCAATCTTATTTAAGGACATTCACCTTTTTGCACGACGTTTGCTGTTCAAAACTATTTATCACAAACCTGCTCAAATAGCGCACCTCACCTCCTCCACAGGTGATAAGGACCTTACGATCAGGGAAATTCAAGCCATACAGGATCTTATGGATCTTTGAGAGGAAAATGGTGACATTCTTGACTCACCGTTTGATCCTCCCCCTTTGACCCAAGGGATAACCCCTAACAGATGCTCCCCCCCCCCACAGCTATTCAAGCCCAAATCTAGAAATTTTCCTCCGTTAGGCAATAACCCCAACATTTGGGCTTTTCTCAAACAAGTAACCAAGGAAGTGGAGGAGATGAATTGTTCAGGATGTATTCCTGACAATCTGTCTCCACACATGAGAAAGGCATTGGCATCCTTGCAAAACAATAATGATTTAATAATTAAACCAGCTGACAAAGGTGGAAACCTTGTGGTTATGGATCGTAGCAAATATGAACAGATGTGTTTGTGCATTCTCCAGAATCATGAATAGTATAAACCCATTTCACAGACAGTAATCGAATCCTTTTGTAGAGTATAGAAATATCATTACCAAGGCACTATCGAAAAACCTTATTGACAAGCAGACTTGGACCTACCTCAATATTCAGCAACCGAGAGTCCCGACATTTTATGCCTTACCGAAGGTCCATAAATCTTTAACTAATCCCCCTGGTAGGGCCATCATTTCAGGCTTTGGATGTTTGACAGAAAAAGCTAGTAGTCTAATAGACACCTATCTTAGTCCCCACGTTAAATCTCTGTTTTCATTTGTTAAAGACACGATTGACCTTATTAAATTGATTGAAGGCATTACAGTTCCCAAAAATGCATGGCTCGTCACTATTGGCATGGAAAGTCTTTACAATGCTATTCCACATGATATGGGGTTAAAAGTTGTAGCTGAACACCTACAGGAATGGAGTCACTTGACTAATTCATATAATGAATTCATATTGGATATGTTAAAATTTATCCCTACAAGAAACGTTTTCATGTTCGGCTCCTCCCACTACCTCCAGGTGCGGGGGGTTGCGATGGGGACTTGATGTGCCCCATCGTATGCCAACCTGTACCTGGGGGGGTGGGAGAGGAACTTATTTGCAAGGGATGACATAAAAAAGTATCTGGATCTTGTGATGGTTTTTCATCGCTAAATAGATGATATTTTCCTGATATGGATGGGTTCCTGGCAAGAACTGACTGAATTCATGACCATTATTGGTGACAATACATACAATTTGAAGTTCACCATGTCCTGTGACCCAAAAACTGTTAGCTTTCTTGATATTCAAATTTTTGTGGAACAGGATGGTTCCCTTAGTACCACTTTATTTAGAAAACCTTCAGCAAGCAATACTTTACTGCATGCCTCAAGCTCTCACCCTAGGTCATTAATTAATAGCATCCCCTATAGCCAATACTTAAGACTGCGACGCAACTGCAGTAGAGATATTGATTTCCAAGATGAAGCAAATCTCTTATATGGCCGCTTAAGAGATAGAGGCTACACCCATAGTATCCTCAAGAAAGCATTCAACAGAGCTAAGACACATGTCAGAGAGAACTTATTAAACAAGAAAACAACCAAAAATGAGTCCCAGACTGTCAGAATTATTACTGGCTATACCAAGCAGCATAAACAAGTGAGACAAATCATTGAAAAGTATTGGCCTATTGGCCACTTTTATTGGCAGATCCAATTGTTACTAAATATGTGGAGAAGCAACCCCAAATCACTTATAGACGTGCTAAATCTCTTAAAGATCGCCTAACCCAGAGTCACTACAAAACTCCTTCATTACCTAGCCAATTTCTGGGTACTTTTTCATGTGGCAAATGCGAAAAATGTCGCTTTATGTCCAATAACAATGACAATAACAATGAGGTATTCTTACCAAATGGACAGATCCATTCAATTAGACATAAAAGTAACATGCCAAACTCAGGGCATTGTTTACCTAATGCAATGTACATGCAAATGTTTTTATGTAGGCAAAACAAAATGCCAGTTTCATAAGAGAATAAATGATCATATTTCTCTTATAAAAAAACTTAGAATGGAAACGCCAGTAGGCCTCTTTCATGGTTTTAGTTTAAATACAATCAAATTTATGGCTTTGGAGCATATTCCCCCTGATGTCAGGGGAGGTAGTAACGATCAAAAATTGTTACAACTTGAATCACGATGGATCTATTTACTCAAAGCTACAGAATATCCTGGATTAAATGATATGCTTAGTTATAAACCTTTTTTATAGCAAAGTGATCTTTGACGCTCCTACGACTTCCTTTCTCTATCCTCCCATTTTTCCCCTTTCTTTCCCCCCCCTTTCTTCTTTCCCCCCTCCCCTTCCCCCCTCCCCCCGTTTACCTCTCCTCCCCCCCACAAATCCCCCTTCACCCCCCCTTTTCTTCCCTCTTGGCCATGAATATAATATATTCATAAATTATTATTAATCACCATATAAGTAGACCTATTTGAACTTTTAATATAATTAAAATTATGCTTGTACTTTAGAGTGACCATAAAAACCTGTTATCTTCAATGATTAACATTTAATTATACCACAATAAAACATCAGAATTGTTATTTTGTTTTTGCATATTGTTATTTAAACCATGCTTGTTTTTTCCTTTCTTTCTCTTTGCTATAAAAGAACTTTAAAATTGGTTTACGTTTGTCATCATCCATCCATTTTTTCATCTTTCCTGTCATAACTGTGAGAAAAATCCATTGAAGGAGGAAAAACTGTCAATAAATCTATGTATTCTCCTTGCCATATTTTTTCTTTCAAGGCAGATGAAAGGTGAAAACCGAGTGTGGAAAGAACACATGGTATACACTCTTTACAACTTTCACCTGTTTAAAAGGAAGGAGAGTCTAAAGATTGTGAAGCAACAGCAGGACTAGTGTCAGACAGAACTGATGACCAGACCCCTGCTGCTGCTGTACTACTACTCTCCCCTGCAGGATCAGACTGAATTTCAGAGTTATTACGTATAACATTAATAAGTTGCTCTAAAGAGGACGATAATGCAGAAAGCTTGTCTAGTGTGTCACACTTACCAGTATTCAAAGCTATGTGGTTTGCTTGGACCAATGGATTGGATACAGGAGACACACACAGCACAGTAATTGAACTGCCGGCTTGGTCTGCCCCTGCTTGTGAGGCTCCATGTTCTGGCCCCCAGGGCTGCTCTTTCCTCAGCTGCCTGCAGCCTCGGATTGAAGCCGAACCTTCTGCCTCACCAGGGTCTTCATGCCATCTGAGGTATCCTCGCAGAGCTGGCAGTATTATAGCCCTTTTGTTTAAGCTCTTTACCCCTCTCTGGCGACTTGCAGAAAACCCTGTCAGAAGGCTCCTTAAATAGCCCCCTAAAAACCTTCCAGAAGGTTTGAAAGGTCACCTGACCCAAACTGACCAATCCCCACTTGACATCCTAAACTTGTGGAAGCTTCCAGGTCATGTGACCTTATTCCACCTATCAGAATAAGTTCCATTCAAAACTTCTAATGTTAAATAAAGTCCTGCTGCCATGGCCCCATGAGGCAAAGGGGGACCTAAATAGGCTACCCTTTTTTCCCCAGATTCTCTGAGAAGGACAGTGAACTTTAAGTAATAGAGGATCCCCTATGTGGGAAAAAAGTTTTGTGACATAAAGGATATAATGAATAATGTATTGTTTTGCAAAGAGTACTGTAGTGACATTACCTATGCATTTTAAATAATGGCATATAAAAACATATTTTAAAGCCCCATTTCGGCATACTTTTTTCACTTTCAAACTCTAAACAATTTGATACAATTATGTAATAAATAAATACAATGTTACCGGGGGTTGCTAGGATTGTGCAAAACCTGGGACACCTCAGAGCACTGTAAAGTAATAAATTATGTGTCATGACTCCTGAGGCGTATAGACCTCGGACATGGGTATTGAATTAAAATTCAAGGAGGTCCGATCACTAAAATTTTATTCCGAATCTCAAGTCTGTGCCATGAAAGATTGTGCGCATCTACTTTCTTTTTTTTTCGCGAAAGCCACGCTCTCTGGCACTTTTTATTATGTTTGTTTCCTCCACACATTCTGGTAATACTCTGGAAATGGAAATGTCCCTAATAGTGTTCCCCCTTACATCAGGTGCCCCTACCAGAGTAATTCATTACATTGTACACCCCCATCAGGCTACCACCATAAATCAGTTGCCACCGTCAGAATACCCCCTTATATCAGGTGTCCCCATCAGAGAGCCTTCTTACATCAGGTTTCTGCATCAGAAGGCCCCTTACATCTGGTGTCTCTTATCCGTGTGCCCCCTTACATCATTTGTTCCCATCGGAATGCTCCTTTACATCAGGTGTCCGCATCACAGTACCCCCTTAACATAGTATGTGCCCATCTGCGTGTCCCCTTAACATAAAATGAAAAAGAACTTGGCTAGTGTTGAACTGTAGTCTAGTGACTGTACTGCCACATCCCTGACTATTTACCAAAAAAGAAAGAACCCCCTATGGGACTTTAAGGGCAGTAGATAGAGTGTAACCAAAGTGTATAAAAAAGTATACATTTTATTTGAAATAATTAAAACAATTTTGTCCATCAATTCCTAGGTATTGAATAAAAACAGTTGGCCATTCCTTTGCTAATTCTATTCAAAAGGCCCATGCCAACTGTAGCAAGAAAAATGTTAATTGGTCAATGGGCAATTGTTTATTTTCATAAGAAACAGGTGTTGTAAACACTACAGCTGGTCTTGATTGTCATTTTCAGTAACTGCATGACTAATGTAGAATAGATGTCCCCCAACTTTGACAAATACTTGCTTGGCCATCCTCCCAAACTCAACCCCTTACATAATTAAAAGAGACAACACCAACGTTTGATGTAAAAATGGCCATCACAGCCTTTTAATAACATTACAACTAACACAACACTCCTTATAACAGAAACAGTCTGCTGGTCCTTGAAGGCATCTAACACATCCACTTAGGGGCCCCTTTGAAGACGTCTACTAATGACGAAACATGTAGGGCGTGGCTACATTGTAAGCCGTCACGATTGCCCCATGTTATGCAGGGGTTATTGCGATTTTTATATACAGGCTTGTTTTTAATTGTATTTCTACCTCACGGAGCGTGCACTTTCCCTTTGCGGTCTTTTATTCAATAAATCCTGAAACTTTTTACACTATTGGAGCTCCGCTCTTTTGTTTTTTCCTTTGCCACACTGGGAGCAAGAGAGCTGTCCTCCCCCCCCTCTTCAGGCGTTTGACTTGGACTAGCCCGGACCGGAGACAGCATTCCTGACAGCTGCTGGGGAGATCTTCTCATCACACGGTCCCTGCAGAGGGCAAAATCTGCATGCCTGATAGACCCTGCCAAGGAGGGGGTCCAACACGGAGGGTAAGAGTCCACCTTTACCACTTTTCTCACTTACTGGAGTCACCGCCAGTGGAATTGTACCATCCTGCACATCCCTCACCTTTGTTGATCCACTCATAGGGAGATTGGTTGCTGCTAAGCTGTATAGTGGATGGAAGTATTTTTTCACTGATGAACGTTTTATGTTTGAACTCATGGACTGAGTCTGTTTGATTATCATGTTTTCACGTTATTATTATTGTTGTACTTCACATGTACACTTTTTTCTTTTTATTTGAGTTTTTATGATTGGCACGTATATTTTTCCATCACCCATTGAGTCATTTATTTGCTCTCAGTAGATTGTGGTTTTCACTACCACCCATATGCATTCACATTTATGTGTATATTCTCATACAGTTAGCGCACTTTATTTATTTTTATTTTCCATGGTATACACAGATATTGGTGTATTTTATGTGCAGCTTCTACCTTGACTTTTTGCTCTGTATAGTGCAGTTTTTCTTTTTATTTTTGATTCCCTCTCCCTCCCTGCCTGTCAGGAATCCCCAGTGTGAACTGAGTTAAAATGCTTGTAAACGTTTATCCACTCTATTACAGTAGTAAATAATTACAATATATGCGTTTCTGTAATATAATTGTGCCAAATACCTTCGTTATAGCAGCGCTCGCGCTTCCATGACCCACCAGAGCTCTCTTCCCCACTCCGAGGGGGGTGCTGAGCGGGGCTGTACCGAAGGTATTTGGCACAATTATATTACAGAAATACACACACATTGTACATTATATACTACTGTAATAGAGTGGATTATAGGATTTTACAAGCATTTTAAATTCCACATTCTCTGTGTGCCAGTATAGCTGTAATGTAGTTCTTATGGAGCAGAGAGAACTCTTTCCCTCTCCCCAGAAACAGGCCTTACCTCAGCCAGCAGTTGCTTGAACAGAAATCACTTCTTATCTTAGACTAGGGTTGCCACCTTTTCTTCAAGCCAAACCCGAACACTTTAACAGACACAGAGCACATTTGTTTTCGTTGTATACCCTATAGGTTTATAAAAGACCTGGGATACCTTTGGGTGCCCCAAGGAGAGTGGTAATGCAGCGCGCTGTGGCAAACAGTGGGTGTGGCCAAACTGCTCTTGCTGACATCATGGCCCCTACCCCAATGATGCCAAACCTGCCCCAGACAGCGAGCTGCAGCTCCCGAATGGCAACAGATTTTTGTGTGACTATGTCAGTTATTTTGGGAGCCACAGCCCGGTCTAAATAATGTGTCCCAGTTTCAGGCAGACTGAAAGCCGGACACATGATTCCGAACCCGAACTGTCCGGGTGAATCCTCGACAGGTGGCAACCCTATCTTAGACCCCTTTCACACTGAGATGTTTTTCAGGCACTTTTGGGCTAAAAATAGCTCCTGTAAAGAGCCTGAAAAAAGGCTCCCCTGCACTCCGGCTTTCACACTGAGGCGATGCGCTGGCAGGATGTTTAAAAAACACCTGCAAGCAGCATCTTTGGAGCAGTGAAGGAGAAGTGTATACACCGCTCCTTCACTGCTCCTACCCATTGAACCCACTAGCGCCGAAAACCCCAAAGCCGCTAAAAATAGTGCTGCTTTACCGCCGACGCCCAAGTGTGAAAGGGGCCTTACTGTAATCCGTCCTGAGCATACTTTAGGACGGCCCTGGAGTCAGGAATTACAGAGGCTCTGGCATCATTGAACACACTCACATGACCCCAGGAGAGACCTCCCACTAGACCAGGAGATTCCTCCCACTCTCCTCCCAGTATCTGCCCACAAGTGCTTTCCTAGACCTGCCCAGCTGTCAGCTTCTACATTGTGTATGGGCTGCTCTCCCTAATCACACACAGCTGATACAGCTACCTCCTCCCCTCCCCTGATGTATTTCTTCTGATTTCCTTCTCCTTGTGTTGAAGCATGGGGTTACAGGCTCAGCACTTCAGCAGGAGAGAGAGGAGAGTTAACAAAGCATACTATCTGCAGAAAAGCAGACTGTGTCAGTGACAAACTCTATATACTGGTTCTACCAATACATTTGTGTTCTTAGTACAACTGACAAGAATGCCAGAAAAGCATTTCTTATGAGAAAAACATGACTCTAAAAGCTCACCACAACTTACATTAATTAGATATTAAATGTTGGATAGATGTGCTAACCCACTTTGTTAATAAATAATGAAAACTAATGTAGCGCACTACCCCCGTAGGAGCTGCTAATTTATTTTCCCACTGGCTTTCCCAGACCCTTGGAGCTAACCCTACCTCTGACACTACGGGTTCCATCATGTGTAATAGTGTGCGATAACCACAAAACCTTAAAACACGTTCACAGTGCACAATATAGTATACCTGTTTGTCTTTACCTTGATCTTCACTTGCTTGAGAATACAAAGAAAATAACACCCACAGAGTTATACTTAAAGTGGGGGTCCACCTATCTAACGTTTTTTTTTTTTTTGGAGTTCATTCACAAACTTTTCTTCTCATGATTATCTACTCACATGTTCTGTGTAATAAGTCCGCCTGTATCCGATTTCGTTGTAAAGAATAACTTATAAAATTCACTGAAGGCGGTTTCCATCTTCATTGTGGGCATTTGAAGCCCACAAGCATGTATTTCCTGGATGCAGTGAATACTGTGCTCCCAGCATTCACTGAGATGTTGTGATGACGCTGTTGCACAATGCATGCTGGGAAGCCTGAGACTAGCTCCCAGGGGACTGTGGGAGGTCTGGGAGAGGCTAAAAACACGCCTACTCCCATGGGAGGAAAACCAGGAAGTGCTAAGAAGATTAGAAAAAAAAGGTAATTACGGCGATTAAAATTTTTTTACACAGCATGTCAGCATCTAGGCAAGGAAGAGAATGCATAGAGATAATGTTCAAAATTTGGGTGGAACCCCGCTTTAAGTAAATCTTTGTTTACTGTAATTAATTCATAGGGATGTATTATAATAGTTGTACCATCAGACCAACATAATCTGACAGTCAACTTAACTTTATATTACAAGAATATAACACAGGTATAAAATGTCTGAAGTAACATATAAATGGTATAGCAAAGCAAATAGGACATCCGTCAGATTGAATCTATCTCACTCTGAGCACTGTCCTATTTCCTGCGCACTTATTGGCTATACTAAACCAAATGATAACTTTATTAAGTATAGTACCACAATTTGGGAGCTCCTTCTAATATCACACTACCCCTATATAGTAAGGGGACACAAGGCCTTGTGTTACTGAACAGTCTTTCTTTATCTTCTTTCTTCTGCTAGCAAACAATATAATTTCGTAATCCAAGGGTTAATGACTCCTCATTAAAGTATACTGAGAATACAAAACCCAGGCTCTGGTGTTGCGGCACTTTAACTAACTTTAATGCTAGGGATTCAGTACTAAATCCTCTTGACTCTGCTTGTGGAACTAAGGGTCCCAGCAACTCTGTCTTGTGTACACGTGTGTATAAAAGTGCATCAAGGAACTTGTGGGCAACAGCCCTCTCACCCAACCAGGACAGTGTTTTCAGAAGACTCCGTTCAGATGTTCAGGGTTCTGTCTCCAGCCGGCCAGCACTGCTGCGCTGCTCCGCTTCACACTATAAGATGCTCCGGAACTCCCAGATGACTCTGACAGGCTCCTCAGACTCCTTTCCAGTCTTGCCCTGCCGTCAGTCCAGCTCTCTGGTGTATCACAGTGCCACTGCCCGGATCGCTGTTCCATGGAGGTAAGCCGCGCTGTGCTGAAGACCTCACACAGATCCTCCCAGGCTGGCCATGCGTGTCCAAGGGACCTAAGATGGCCGCTCCCAGCCCTTTTATAGGCTTCCCACAATGCAGTCTGTTCCCTTAAGATTCATGGGAGTTAATCAGCATTCTGGGTAGGTCAAGTTAATGTTCAGAGGTAAACAAAGTACTTCCATGTCAACTTCTGAACAGTAATAGAAAATAAAGATGCAGTCCTTTTATATTTTGGCCACTAGGTGGCGCCAAATGATAACATATATGCAACATCATATTATACATATATTATGACCGCTACACTAAATTCACAAATATGATACAGAGTACAAAAGTGATGTAATTACAAAAGTGGCATAAAAAATTTACAAAAACAAAGTAATACGTGCAATAAACTCATGATCAAGGTCATCTATATTATATACGAAAGCAGATCACATGCAGCCTATTAAATGCTACTTCAGTGTCCAACCAAAAAAAATGACTTGTGCAATAAATAAGCTGTCTGCAAAAGTTGATTTGGACAGAATGAACCAATGCTGATCTCCTGCTGCCTCTTTAACCACCACTTTGGTGCGCCTCCACCACACCCGTGAGCACACGGGTCACTTACTAGAAGATGCAATCACACAATATTGGCCCAAACACGTATGTTCTTATCATCTGGTAACACCACCCCACTCAGACTGATCCAGATGGTAACAGATCACATCATAGATAATTCACCTCTGAATTCCAAATCTCCCACCACCTGGGGATGCCACACAGTAGTCACAATCACATTTCCCTCCTCTGCTATGGGAGAGCCTACAGCAGGAGAAAAGGCTGACTTTGGGCAGATTGCTTAAACGTTTTTTTACTTTTGTATGTATATAATGTGATTGCGGCTACTGTATGGCAACCTCAGGCGGTGAGAGGCTCAGAATTCGGAGGTGAATTATCTATGGCAGGGGTCTTCAAACTATGGCCCTCCAGTTGTTCAGGAACTACAATTCCCATAATGCCTGGTCATGTCTGTGAATGTCAAGAGTTTCACAATGCATCATGGGACGTGTAGTTCCGCAACAGCTGGAAGGCCGTAGTTTGAAGATCCCTGATCTATGGTGTGATCTGTTACAATCTGGAAGCAGGCTGAGCGGGGTGTGGTGGCAGGGTTCACACATGTCTGGCTGCAGGTTGCAGTCCATTGCGTTTCTGTTAACCAGTTCAGATGCAATTTAGGGACAAATTTTTCCCTGAATTCGCACAAAAACTGGAAACAAAAAAGCACATGACCCTTTTGAAAACCGGCTCCATGTGTGAACCGGCTCCATTGAGAGCGGTCACATTCACACTTTATGCAAATTGGATGCGGGTAAAAACGCATCCAGTTCACATATATGTGAACCCAGCCCTGCCAGATGATTATAACATACGTGTTTGGGCCAATATTGTGTGGCCGCACCTTCTGGTAAGTGACCTGTGTGGTGAAGGTGCACCAAAGTGGTGGTAAAAAGGCAGCAGGTCCATTTTGTCCAGATACATTCTTGCAGAGAGCCTATTTTTTGCACATGTGGACTTTCTAATCAGTTTATTGCACGTATCTCTTTATTTTTATTTTTTTACTTTATTTGAACTTTTGTAATTGCATCACTTTTGCACTTTGTATCATATTACTAAATTTGGTTTTCATTATTTATTTACTACTAAGTGGGTTGGCACATCTATTCAACATTTATTATTTTAAAGTGTTTGGGTATTTAGATGCAATGTAGTTTTCCTGCTTTCTCCAAGTTATTATCATCATAATTTTTATTGATTTACACAAAGCGCAGAGGTTTTTTACACATATGGTACATTCATTTAGATCTACCAACAACTATGTATTGAAAGGTCCTGCCTGGTTGGATAAAAATGGAGTGGTTGGATTAGGTGGGTCCTCATATTACATAGTTTGGGTAAATAGAAAGTTGATTGTATGATCAGATTTTAACATGTATGGTGAGCCTAAGGCCAGGTAGCTTCATACGGCATTTTGGTTCAGGCAAAGAGAATTATTTTTTAAATTCCAGGCATGTAGGTGTATAAATCTGTGTCATGCGTCAGAGACTACAATTAAAGCTCCAGCTATGCAATTCACTTTCCCGGTGCCTTCATGGCAGCATACACATGGTTGGTTACCCCGCCCCCAACCAATCCAAAGGACCAATTTAACTCTATAAATAAAAAGTCAGGCCCTCCCATACGCCATTCTTTCTTCTGTCCCCAAACCTACAGGATCGTGGATCACGGATACAGCCCTTACCATACCACTATGTTGGTACAATATTGCTGGTTCATGCTCCCCTGTATATGGAGTCCCAATACTTAGGCTGCTAAAGGAGCCAATAAGTTTGGGAACCCGTTTTTCTGTGGATCTTTTTGGGGGTTTAGGAGCCCAGGCATTCCCTCTGGGATTCTGCACATATTCTGCTCCTGGTTTGAGACAGCCCCTTCTTGTTTGGGCTTTCCCCAGTTTCATGCTTCTTCAGCTGGTTCTGGCTAGCGGTGTCTATGGCTAAATAATTCACACGAGGATAGCTGTAATGGCTAGAAGTCCGGTGTAGCTGTAAAACTGCGTCCACATGCTTCCCCTCACTCTGTGTATGTCTCGGCGCTTTCGCGTGCCTCTCCTGTGTTTGTTGCACTTCCTGCAGAGGTGGAGCTGCATCACGGGGGGTGTGATGTCACCGGCACGTGCACAGTAGCCTCGTGAAGCCATCAGCGGCCATCTTGGTAAACCCTGGCCATAAGCTGGCTATCAAGGATGAGCTCCGGCGTGTTCGCACAGCCCACGTGCAGAGCCGGCCAGGAATTCGGCACTGCGCTGCGCTAATCACAGGCAGTAAGACATTGTCCTGATGCGTGGCTGCAGAGATCGGGAAATGTCTCACTGCCTGTGATTAGTGCAGCGCAATGCCGACTTCCTGACCGGCTCTGCACGTGGGCTGTGCGAACACGCCGGAGCTCATCCTTACTGGTTATATAAGGGAGCTATGTGCCTTCATTATGGCAGAGGCTCTCAGTGGAAAGACATCTCCTGGCAGTCTCGTGCTATGACAGGATGGAGCCAGCCCAAGGTAATTAACCACTTGCCGCCCGCTGTCCGTCATGATCACCAAGCGGCGTGGCTCTTGTTCTGGGAGTTTGTCATATGACGCCCTGCCCTTTAAACAGGGAATGCGCGTGCATCGTGTGCGCGCATCCCTGTACCTTTGGTGGCGGCGTGTCACGGAGACACCGCTCGCCACCGAGGGGGGTAAACAGCCATTGGGCATGGCTGTTTACCATGGGATCGGCCGTGATAAAGTCACCGACGATGATAAACAGTCGTTGGCCCACGACTGTTTACCATGTGATTGGCTGTGATCCTTTCACAGATGATCACTAAATGTAAACGCAGAACGGTAACTAGCTGTTACCAGCTCTTCTCTCCTCACACACCACAGTTTCCAGTGTGAGGAGAGAAGAGCCAGGAGCAGTGAGTTACCAATCTGTGTCTGTATTGTACTTCACCAAGCACAACACTTGTCCCATCTCCCCCCCATTGTCATCTGTCACCCAACAGTCACCGCAGTCACCCCATAAAGTGCACCTGTCACATAAGAGACTCCCATCAGTGACCGTCAGCAGTGCACCTGTCCCCCATCAGCCATCACCCGTCACCCATCAGTGACCAACAGCCATCACCCATCACTAGGGATGAGCTTCGTGTTCGAGTCGAACCCATGTTCGACTCGAACATCGGCTGTTCGACCGTCCGTCGAATTGCGAACGTTATGGGCCGTTCGCGCCAAATTCGTGTGGCGCGTCACGGCCCATAATTCACTGCGGCATCGCAGTGCATTGCTGGCTGATGATTGGCCAAGCATGCACTATGACCCGCATGCTTGGCCAATCACAGCGCCGTCAGTAGAGAGAGCTGTAATTGGCCAAAGCCAGGGTGGCTTTGGCCAATTATGGCTCAGGGGATTTAGTACACGCCCCACACTATATAAGGCCGCCTGCACGGCGGCCCTGTGTAGTGTGTTCCGGTGTGCTGATAGAGAGAGAGACAGACAGTGTCATTTGATTTGAGAGCTAGATTAGGCTAGATCTGTTCCTGCTCTTTACATTTAGTGCAGTGCGTCCTGCTCACAGTGTTCAGCTAGATCCGTTCCTGCTATTTACATTTAGTGCAGTGCGTCCTGCTCACAGTGTTCAGCTAGATCCGTTCCTGCTATTTACATTTAGTGCAGTGCGTCCTGCTCACAGTGTTCAGCTAGATCCGTTCCTGCTATTTACATTTAGTGCAGTCAGTGCGTCCTGCTCACAGTGTTCAGCTAGATCTGTTCCTGCTATTTACATTTAGTGCAGTGCGTCCTGCTCACAGTGTTCAGCTAGATCTGTTCCTGCTATTTACATTTAGTGCAGTGCGTCCTGCTCACAGTGTTCAGCTAGATCTGTTCCTGCTATTTACATGTAGTGCAGTCAGTGCTTCCTGCTCACAGTGTTCAGCTAGATCCGTTCCTGCTATTTACATTTAGTGCAGTCAGTGCGTCCTGCTCACAGTGTTCAGCTAGATCCGTTCCTGCTATTTACATTTAGTGCAGTGCGTCCTGCTCACAGTGTTCAGCTAGATCCGTTCCTGCTATTTACATTTAGTGCAGTGCGTCCTGCTCACAGTGTTCAGCTAGATCCGTTCCTGCTATTTACATTTAGTGCAGTGCGTCCTGCTCACAGTGTTCAGCTAGATCTGTTCCTGCTATTTACATTTAGTGCAGTCAGTGCGTCCTGCTCACAGTGTTCAGCTAGATCCGTTCCTGCTATTTACATTTAGTGCAGTGCGTCCTGCTCACAGTGTTCAGCTAGATCTGTTCCTGCTATTTACATTTAGTGCAGTGCGTCCTGCTCACAGTGTTCAGCTAGATCCGTTCCTGCTATTTACATTTAGTGCAGTCAGTGCGTCCTGCTCACAGTGTTCAGCTAGATCCGTTCCTGCTATTTACATTTAGTGCAGTCAGTGCGTCCTGCTCACAGTGTTCAGCTAGATCCGTTCCTGCTATTTACATTTAGTGCAGTGCGTCCTGCTCACAGTGTTCAGCTAGATCCGTTCCTGCTATTTACATTTAGTGCAGTGCGTCCTGCTCACAGTGTTCAGCTAGATCCGTTCCTGCTATTTACATTTAGTGCAGTGCGTCCTGCTCACAGTGTTCAGCTAGATCCGTTCCTGCTATTTACATTTAGTGCAGTGCGTCCTGCTCACAGTGTTCAGCTAGATCCGTTCCTGCTATTTACATTTAGTGCAGTGCGTCCTGCTCACAGTGTTCAGCTAGATCCGTTCCTGCTATTTACATTTAGTGCAGTCAGTGCGTCCTGCTCACAGTGTTCAGCTAGATCCGTTCCTGCTATTTACATTTAGTGCAGTGCGTCCTGCTCACAGTGTTCAGCTAGATCCGTTCCTGCTATTTACATTTAGTGCAGTGCGTCCTGCTCACAGTGTTCAGCTAGATCCGTTCCTGCTATTTACATTTAGTGCAGTGCGTCCTGCTCACAGTGTTCAGCTAGATCCGTTCCTGCTATTTACATTTAGTGCAGTGCGTCCTGCTCACAGTGTTCAGCTAGATCTGTTCCTGCTATTTACATTTAGTGCAGTGCGTCCTGCTCACAGTGTTCAGCTAGATCTGTTCCTGCTATTTACATTTAGTGCAGTCAGTGCGTCCTGCTCACAGTGTTCAGCTAGATCCGTTCCTGCTATTTACATTTAGTGCAGTGCGTCCTGCTCACAGTGTTCAGCTAGATCTGTTCCTGCTATTTACATTTAGTGCAGTGCGTCCTGCTCACAGTGTTCAGCTAGATCTGTTCCTGCTATTTACATTTAGTGCAGTCAGTGCGTCCTGCTCACAGTGTTCAGCTAGATCCGTTCCTGCTATTTACATTTAGTGCAGTGCGTCCTGCTCACAGTGTTCAGCTAGATCTGTTCCTGCTATTTACATTTAGTGCAGTGCGTCCTGCTCACAGTGTTCAGCTAGATCCGTTCCTGCTATTTACATTTAGTGCAGTCAGTGCGTCCTGCTCACAGTGTTCAGCTAGATCCGTTCCTGCTATTTACATTTAGTGCAGTGCGTCCTGCTCACAGTGTTCAGCTAGATCCGTTCCTGTTATCTTCCTACTGACAGGCAGGCTTGTCTGGTTACAGTATATAAAGCTACCTGAAGAAAATTACAGGTGTTCTATCCCAGCTTAGTGCAGCTACAGGCCATTAGTATGTCTGGAAGGCCAAGAAGGAGAGGCAGACAGTCACAAGCCAATAAGAGAGGGCAAGCAGGCTCTGTGTCTAGTGCTGGTCGTGGAGACGGTGCATCCTCATCAGCCCGTGGCCATGGGACACGCTTGGCCTTTTTTTCGGCAGCTGGCCGTGTTGAGCCGCAACATGCAGAAAACTTGGTCGAGTGGATGACCAAGCCGTCCTCATCCTCCTCATCCTCTCTCACCCATGCCCAGGGTGCTTTGTCTGGCAAAGCAGCGGCCTCTTCCCTCAGCTCAATGTCATCAGTGACTCCTTCCCTAGCTCCACCATGTCCTCATGAGGATTCCCTCGAACTGTTTGACCACAGTGTTGGGTACATGCTCCAGGAGGATGCCCAGCGTTTGGAAGGCTCTGATGATGATACTGAGCTCGATGAAGGCAGTAACATGAGCACGGACAGAGGGGGTGCCCAAGAAGGACAGCAATCTGGCAGTCATGCTCCCCCTGCTGCAGCATACTGCCAGGTTTGCTCCAGTGATGAGGAGGGAGGGGATGATGAGGTCACTGACTCAACGTGGGTGCCTGATAGGAGAGAGGAGGAGGAGGAGGAGGCGGCACATCACCAACGAGGCAGGATGCCCTCCAGGGGCCAGCCTAAGGGCAGCACATTGACTGCATCACACCCCAAAGCTCCACATGTGCAGGGCGCTGCAGTCTCTGCGCGTTATTCAAAAAGTTCTTTGGTGTGGGCCTTTTTTGAGACGAGTGCATCAGATCGCACCGCTGCTATTTGCAACATATGTCTCAAGCGTATCTCGCGTGGCCAAAACATCTCCCGCTTGGGTACCACATGCTTGACCAGACATATGTTGACCTGCCATGCAGTTCATTGGCAAGCATATCTAAAAGACCCACACCAAAGAACAAAGAGGATCTCTCCTTGCTCCTCATCAGCTGAGATTTCCAACCCCACTAGACCTTCAGTCCTCTCTGAGACCTGCAGTGAGAGGAATGAAGGTGTAGAATTAGGTGTGTCACAGCCAAGTACTTGTGGGCAATCTGCTTTTGGTACACCGACGCCAGATTGTACCAGGCAAATTTCCCTGCCCCAGCTGCTGCACCGCCGAAAGAAGTTTGCTCCCAGCCATCCACATGCCCAGCGGTTGAATGCTAGCTTGGCAAAATTGCTAGCACTTCAACTGCTGCCTTTTCAGTTGGTAGACTCTGCCCCCTTCCGTGAGTTTGTGGAATGTGCGGTTCCTCAGTAGCAGGTACCCAAACGCCACTTTTTCTCACGGAAGGCGATTCCAGCTCTCTACCGGCATGTGGAAGGCAATGTCCATGCCTCGCTGGACAGGGCGGTCAGCGGTAAGGTGCATATTACCGCTGACTCATGGTCCAGCAGGCATGGACAGGGACGTTACTTAAGTTTCACGGCGCATTGGGTGACTCTGCTGGCAGCTGGGAAGGATGCAGGACAAGGTGCAGTAGTGTTGGAGGTTGTTCCGCCACCACGCCTCCAAAATGCTGATTGTGACACACCTCTCTCCTCCACCCCCTCCTCTTCTTCTTCCTCCATGGCCTCTTCCTCGGAACCAGCGGTGCTCCGTAGGCGTTCAAGGGGCTACGCAAGTACGCAGGCCAAAAGATGCCATGCGGTGCTTGAGCTGGTGTGCTTGGGGGACAGGAGCCACACTGGGGCAGAGGTTCTGTCAGCTCTGCAGGGGCAGGTTCAGAGGTGGTTGACGCCACGCCAACTTAAGGCAGGAATGGTGGTTTGCGACAATGGCACCAACCTCCTCTCTGCCCTCCGACAGGGACAACTGACCCATGTGCCCTGTTTGGCTCACGTCCTTAACTTGGTGGTGCAGCGGTTCTTGGGCAGGTACCCGGGCTTACAGGATGTCCTGAGGCAGGCCAGGAAAGTCTGTGTGCATTTCCGCCGGTCATATAATGCCAGTGCTCGGCTGACGGACCTCCAAAAGGAGTTTAACCTGCCCAAGAACCGCCTAATCTGTGACATGCCCACCAGGTGGAACTCGACATTGGCCATGCTGCAGCGGCTGCACACGCAGCAGAGGGCCATAAATGAGTACCTGTGCGACTATGGCACCAGGACAGGGTCAGGGGACCTTGGTTTTTTTTCCCCACGCCAGTGGGCCATGATCAGGGATGCATGCACTGTCCTGTCACCATTCGAGGAGGCCACGAGGATGGTGAGCACTGACAGTGCATGCATCAGTGACACTGTCCCCCTTGTCCACCTGTTGGAGCACACGCTGCGTGGAATAATGGACAGGGCACTTGAGGCAGAACAGAGGCAGGAAGAGGAGGACTTCCTTAGCTCTCAAGGCCCCCTTTATCCAGACAGTGTTCCTGCGTGCCCGCCGATCACACAGGAAGAGGACGAGGAGGAGGAGGAGGAGGAGGAGGAGGAAGATTGTGTCAGTATGGAGGTGGAGCCTGGCACTCAGCATCAGCAGTCTTTAAGGGATCAGTCCCAAGGAACACATGGACTTGTACGTGGCTGGGAGGAGGTGGCTGCGGACGTTGTTGTCCTTAGTGACCCAGAGGACTCCGGACCGAATGCCTCAGCAAACCTACGCTGCATGGCCTCCCTGATCCTGCAAAGCCTGCGTAAGGATCCTCGTATTCGTGGTATCAAGGAGAAGGACCAATACTGGCTGGCAACCCTCCTTGATCCACGTTACAAGGGTAAGGTTGCGGACCTTATCTTGCCATCGCAGAGGGAGCAGAGGATGAAACATCTTCGGGAGGCCTTGCAGAAAGGTCTGTGCAACGCGTTCCCAGAGACTGGGAGGTTACAAACTCCTGTTTCTGGACAACGTGTTGCTGAGGCTTCGGTCAGTCAAAGAAGGAGCGGTGGAGAAGGTGGCCGTCTGACTGATGCGTTCAGACAATTTTTTGGTCCGCAGCCCCAAGGTATGATCGGTTCCAGCAACCATCGCCAGCGTCTGTTTTACATGGTGCAGGAATACCTAGGGGCAAGATCAGACTTGGACACCTTTCCCACCGAAAATCCTCTGGGTTACTGGGTCTTGAGGATGGATCACTGGCCAGAGCTTGCACAGTATGCAATTGAGCTACTGGCCTGTCCTGCATCCAGCGTTCTTTCGGAACGCACATTCAGTGCTGCTGGAGGCGTGGTAACCGATCACAGGGTGCGTCTGTCCACTGACTCGGTCGATCGGCTGACCTTCATAAAAATGAATCAGTCTTGGATCACCACCAGCTACCAAGCACCTGATGCTGATGTAACTGAATAATTTTTTTCAGATCCCTTCAAAGACTGCCTATGCTGATGCTGAGTGACTATCCCTGAGTAATTATCCTCTTCCTCCTCAATCATCACGCTGATAGCTTGTAAGAACATTTTTGGTTCTGGGCGCCACCACCAGTGCCTAAGGCACAATTTTTCAGCCCCTGTATAACAGGGGCGTGTAATTACAATTTTTGATGTAATACTTTGCAGCAGGGCTCGTTCCTGCATTCCAACTAGAGTGTCTGTGAGGGGTTGCAGTGTTGTGGCACCAGCACCAGTGCCTAAGGCCCAATTTTTCTGCCCCTGTCTAACAGGGGCGTGTAATTACAATTTTTGATGCAATACTTTGCAGCAGGGCTCATTCCTGCGTTCCAACTAGAGTGTCTGTGAGGGGTTGCAGTGTTGTGGCACCAGCACCAGTGCCTAAGGCCCAATTTTTCTGCCCCTGTCTAACAGGGGCGTGTAATTACAATTTTTGATGCAATACTTTGCAGCAGGGCTCGTTCCTGCGTTCCAACTAGAGTGTCTGTGAGGGGTTGCAGTGTTGTGGCACCAGCACCAGTGCCTAAGGCCTAATTTTTCAGCTCCTGTTCAACAGGGGCATGTAATTACAATTCTTGATCTAATATTTCACAGCAGGGCCCTGTGAGGGCTTACAGTGTTTTGGCCACAGCAACACCTAAGGCCCAAATTTCTGCTGAGTATATAGGGCAGGACCCTACTTTCAAACATCTAACTTACAAACGACTCCTACTTGCAAACGGAAGGAGACAACAGGAAGTGAGATGAAATCTACCCCTAGGAAGGGAAATTCTCTCATGTAAGAGTTAATATGGGAAAACAATTTCTCCTTTCCACTGATGCTTTCCAATCCTTGTTCCACAAAAAAACCCAAATTTTCAAAAAACATTTTTCATTGGGACAAAAAAGTGAGGTGAAATCTTCTGAAGAGGAGGAAAGACGCAAAACAAATGTCACAGGGGTGATAACCCTTCCCTATGTTTTCCAAAAAGCTTAGAAAAGATTTTTTGGCTGGAGCTAAACACGTTAAAAATGTTCAAAATTACAAACAGATTCTACTTAACAACAAACCTACAGTCCCTGTCTTGTTTGCACCGCCTGTATACTGCTGTTCAGAGTATATAGGGACCTTTCCTTATTTTAATTTGGGTGCGGGGTTCCCCTTAATATCCATACAAGACCCAAAGGGCCTGGTAATGGACTGGGGGGTACCCATGCCGTTTGTCTCACTGATTTTCATCCATATTGCCAGGACCCGACATGACATTAAACCCGCAAGCAGTTTTAAATGAGATTTTTTCCTTTAAAAATGACATTTGGTGCAGGGACTGTTCTAAACATGGGAAACACGCGTCACTTTACAGGCATACTATAGACACCCCCCAGGTACGATATTTAAAGGAATATTTCACTTTTTTTTTTACTTTAAGCATCATTAAAATCACTCCTCCCGAAAAAACGGCCGTTTTTAAAAGTTTTTTTTGCATTGATACATGTCCCCTGGGGTAGGACCCGGGTCCCCACACCCTTTTTAGGACAATACCATGCAAATTAGCCTTTAAAATGAGCACTTTTGATTTCGAACGTTCGAGTCCCATAGACGTCAATGGGGTTCTAACGTTCGTGCGAACTTGCGGTCCGTTCGCGGGTTCTGGTGCGAACCGAACCGGGGGGTGTTCGGCTCATCCCTACCCATCACCCCTCGACTGTCAGCCGTCACCCATCAGTGACCGTCAGCCATCACCCATCAGTGACATCAGCCATTACCCGTCAGCCATCACCCGTCACCCATCAGTGACCATCAGCCATCACCCATCAGTGACCGTCAGCCATCATCCATCAGCCATCACCCTTCACCCATCAGTGACGTCAGCCATTACCCATCACCCATCAGTGAACGTCAGCCAATACCCAACACCCATCAGTAAGGTCAGCCATTACCCGTCAGCCATCACCCGTCACCCATCAGTGACGTCAGCCATTATCCGTCACCCATCAGTGACCGTCAGCCATTACCCGTCTCCCATCAGTGGCCGTCAGCCATCACCCATCACCCGTCACCCATAAATGACGTCAGCCAATACCCGTCACCCATTAGTGACCGTCAGCCATCACCAGTCACCCATCAGTGACTGTCAGCCATCACCCGTCACCCATCAGTGACCGTCAGCGGTGCACCCATCACCCATCAGTGACCGTGGCCTGTCACTCGTCTGTGACCATCACCCGTCAGTGACCATCACCTGTCACCATCTGTGGCCTGTCACCCATCAGTGACCATCGCCTGTCACACTGTCATCACCTATCAGTGAACATAACCTGCCACCCATCGCACAGCTCATCAGTGACAGTCACCTGCCACCAGTCACACAGCAATCAGCGTCATGTCCAAAAGACTGAGATTCCCTCCTAAAAGGGCACGGCACTCTGGAAAGCAGGATTAAATTCTCAGGCCCAGTACCAGCACTGCCGCCAGCGATAGGCCCCGGGAACAAATGCCCAGTACCAGCGCTGCTGCCGGCAATAGGCCCCAGGAACAAATGCCTAGTACCAGCGCTGCCACCGGCGATAGGCCCCAGGAACAAATGCCCAGACCCAGTACCAGTCCTGCCACATCACTCCTGAGGATCCAGCCTGACAGAACTGGAGAGGATCTGCAAGGAGGAATGGCAGAGGATCTCCAAATCCAGGTGTGAAAAACTTGTTGCATCTTTCCCAAAAAGACTCATGGCTGTATTAGATCAAAAGGGTGCTTCTACTAAATACTGAGCAAAGGGTCTGAATACTTAGGACCATGTGATATTTCAGTTTTTCTTTTTTAATAAATCTGCAAAAATGTCAACAATTCTGTGTTTTTCTGTCAATATGGGGTGCTGTGTGTACATTAATGAGGAAAAAAATGAACTTAAATGATTTTAGAAAATGGCTGCAATATAACAAAGAGTGAAAAATTTAAGGGGGTCTGATTACTTTTTGTCCCCACTGTATGTGTCGATGAGTTCCTGGTACCCTTTTCAGGCCGGCTAGGAATAAAGCAATATATTCCTAGCAAAAGGGCCAGATACGGAGTAAAATTATACAAGCTCTGTGAGAGAGCCACGGGATAACTGTATACGTTTCGCATATATGAAGGAAAAGATTCCCAGCTCCAGCCCCCTGAGTGCCCTGCCTACATGGGCACAACTGGAAAGATTGTATGGAATCTGGCATACCCACTTCTGAACAAAGGATATCACATATACCTTGACAACTTCTACACCAGCCTGCCCCTTTTCAAACACTTATACATCGCAAAAACCCTGGCCTGCAGAACCTCCAGAAAAAATAGGAAGGGCTTCCCACAATCTTTAGCAAACAGAAGGCTGCGAAGGGGGGAAAGAGCAGCATTGAGATGCAACGAAGTGCTGGCCTTTAGATGGAAGGATAAAAGGGACGTGCACATGATGTCCACCATCCATGACGACACTACAAATGAGGTTCAAAGAAGACGAGGTCCCATTGAAAAGCCAGTATGTGTCCAAGATTATAATCTCTACATGGGGGGTGGATTTCAATGATCAAATGATTCAGCCCTATTTGTCGATAAGGAGGTCCCGATTCTGGTACAAGAAGGTAGAAATTTATCTCATCCATTTGGCCGTCTATAATTCCTACGTAGTCTACACCAAATCCATCCCCTTCCTACAATTCATAGAAGAAGTTGTCACGTCCCTCACCTATCACCAAAGACCTCCCCAGAAGACCTTCACTCTGAGGTTGTTTGCCGACTTCATGAGCGCCACTTCCCCTTTAACATTCCACCATCTGAAGCAGGTCGAAGACGGCAGAAAAAATGTTGCCTGTCCACCAAAAGAGGATTTTGAAAAGATACCAGCTACTATTGTCCCCAGTGTCCCTCCCAACCTGGCCTTTGCATTGGTGAATGCTTCCAACTTTATCATACATCCCTAAAATATTAGCCCATATTTTTAACCATTTCCCCATTTTCATCATCTGTGCTGACCATTTTCAATGCTTCCCCAAATAACCATGCCACTACCTTCCACCTGAACTGTTTTTTCACTATGCCTCTGCCTACCATTTGGACTGCTTCCACGTGAACTGACCCTGGCCTGTTTTGTGACTATGCCTCTGCCTACTGTTTGGACTGCCTCCACGTGAACTGACCCTGGCCTGTTATATCAACTAAGCTACTGCCTATCTTCTTGGACTGCTTGCACGTGAACTGACCCTGGCCTGTTTTATGGACTATGCTTTTGCCTACCACTTGGACTGATCTGTTGCCCTGCTACTGTAGTACACAGGGGTCTCACATATGTGAGGGGCTCCAGAATTGTTTTTCCGGATGAGAAAACAATTTTTTTGTTCTCTCTGGGTTTCTGGGATTAGAGTCTGGAGTCCGGAGGCTTCATAGAGATTTGGGTGGGTCAAAGCCTCTACCCCTGTGCTCCTGTGCACAGGTCTTGTCTGATTGCGGCCCTCAGCCTGTTGCTGACTTACTGCCATTATGCCTCTGCCTGCTGCATGAACGGACCACACCGCTACCTGGACTATGCAAATAATTAGCTGTAGCAAGAGGCAGTATGTTTATGAAGGGCTGGAGAGCGGTACAATGAGTGTCTACAGGTAACAGTGTACCTGGACCAATATTATGGCTGTGCTGGCTGTCTCTGCCTGGACAATTTCTATGGACTGTGCTGTGCTGACAATATCCTTGTGCTGACTATAGACAATATTCCTGCCTGCTGCCTGGATAATTACTATTGCTGTCGCTAAGCACATCCTGGACCAGTGCTCTCCTCTGTGGATACTACTAAAAGCACAGGTAATGCTTTTTTTTACCCCTTCCGCTATAAAAAAATTTTTGGATTGTAATTTTTGGTATGTACATGCTATGTGTTAGAAATATGAAGGGCCTTCAAAAATGATAGGTTGCCAGGAAATTATATATGTCATTTATGCTCCTAGAACGCCTGAAGATGCTACTTCAATGTTGGGCCTTTTTATGTGGCCAGGCTGTGTAAAAGTCTCACACATGTGGTATTGCCATACTCAGGAGGAGTAGCAGAATGTATTTTGTGGTGTCATCTTTGCTATGTACATGCTATGTGTTGGAAATATCTGATAAATGGACAACTTTGTGTAAAAAAAATGCATTTTCATTTTTTTTCCACATTTTCCAAAAACTTCTGGAAAAAAATGAACCGTTCAAAAGACTCATTATGCCTCATAGATTATACGTTGGGGTATTAACTTTCCAAAATGGGGTCATTTTGGGGGGCAATTCCATTGTCCTGGTGCTCCAGGGCCTTCAATAGGTGGTTGAGAAATGAGATGTGTCATTTATGCTCGTAGAATGCCTGAAGGTGCTACTTCAATGTTGGGCCTTTGTATGTGGCCAGGCTGTGTAAAAGTCTCACACATGTGGTATTGACATACTCGGGAAGAGTAGCAGAATGTATTTTGGGGGGTAATTTGTTGTATGCATATGCTCTGAGAAATAACCTGTTAATATGACAATTTTGTAAAAAGAAAAAAAAAATCTTAATTTTGCAAAGAATTGTGGGAAAAAATTACAACTTAAAAAAACTCATCATGCTACTTACTTAATACCTTGGATAGTCTACTTTCTAAAAAGGGGTCATTTGGGGGGTATTTGTACTTTCCTGACTTGTTAGTGTGTCAAGAAATGAGATAGGTATTCAGTACTAGGGATGAGCCGAACACCCCCCGGTTCGGTTCGCATCAGAACATTCGAACGGACCGAAAGTTCATGCGAACTTTTGAACCCCGTTAAAGTCTATGGGACTAGAATGTGAGAAATCAAAAGTCTGAATTATAAAGACTAATATGCAAGTTATTGTCTTTAATAGGGTTTGGGGACCCAGGTCCTGCCCCAGGGTACATGTATCAATGCAAAAAAAGTTTTAAAAACAACCGTTTTTTCGGGAGCAGTGATTTTAATGATGCTTAAAGTGAAAAAATAAAAGTGAAATATTCCTTTAAATATCATGCCTGGGGGGTGTCTATAGTATGCTTGTAAAGTGGCGCATGTTTCCCATGTTTAGAACAGTCCCTGCTCAAAATGACATTTCTAAAGGAAAAAAAAATCATTTAAAACCGCTTGCGGCTTTAATGTCATGTCTGGTCCCGGCAATATGGATGAAAACCATTGGGAACCCCCCCAGCCCATTATCAGCCCCTTTGGGTCTTGTATGGATATAAAGGGGAACCCCGCACCCAAATAAAAAAAAAGGAAAGGCGTGGGGCCCCCAGGCCCTATATACTCTTAACAGCAGTATACAGGCGGTGCAAACAAGACAGGGACTGTCTTGTTTGTTCTTAAGTAGAATCTGTTTGTAATTTTGAACTTGTACATTTTTTACGTGTAGCCAGCCAAAAAATCTATTTTTAAGCTTTTTGGAAAACATAGGGAAGGATTTCAACTCACTTTCTGTCCCAACGACAATTGGATTTTGAAAATTTTGGGTTTTTAGTGAAACAAGGAACTCTTACAGGAGAGAATTTCCCTTCCTAAGGGTAGATTTCCTCACACTTCCTGTTGTCTCCTTCCGTTTAAAAGTAGGAGTCGTTTGTAAGTTGGATGTTTGAAAGTAGGGGCCTGCCCTATATACTCTGCAGAAATGTGGGCCTTAGGTGTTGGTGTTGCCACAACACTGTAAGGCCTCACAGTTACTCTTGGTGAGCGCAGGAACGGGCCCTGCTGTGAAATATTAGATCAAGAATAGTAATTACATGCCCCTGTTGAACAGGATCAGAAAAATTGGGCCTTTGGTGGTGTACGGTGTGGTGGTGTTGCCACAACACTGTAAGGCCTCACAGTTACTCTTGGTGGGTGCAGGAACGGGCCCTGCTGTGAAATATTAGATCAAGAATTGTAATTAAATGCCCCTGTTAAACAGGGGCTGAAAAATTGGGCCTAAGGCACTGGTGCTGGTGCCACAACACTGCAATCCCTCACAGATACTCTAGTTGGAGCGCAGGAATGAGCCCTGCTGCAAAGTATTGCGTCAAAAATTGTAATTACATGCCCCTGTTAAACAGGGGCTGGAAAATTGGGCCTTAGCCACTGGTGGCGGTGCCCAGAACCAAAAATGTTCTTAAAAGCTATCAGCATGAACATTGAGGAGGAAGAGGATAATTACTCAGCATAACAGGATAGACACTCAGCATCAGCATAGGCAGTCTTGAAGGGATCTCACATTAAAAAAAAAAAAAAATTTGGTTACATCAGCATCAGGTGCTTGGTAGCTGGTGATCCAAGACTGATTCATTTTCCAATTCGGTGGACAGGTGCACCCTGTGATCGGTTAAGGAGCCTCCAGCAGCACTGAATGTGGGTTCCGAAAGAACGCTGGATGCAGGACAGGCCAGTAGCTCAATTGCATACTGTGCAAGCTCTGGCCAGTGATCCATCCTCAAGACCCAGTAACCCAGAGGATTTTCGGTGGGAAAGGTGTCCAAGTCAGATCTTGCCCCTAGGTATTCCTGCACCATGTAAAACAGACACTGGCGATGGTTGCTGGAACCGATCATACCTTGGGGCTGCGGACTAAAAAATTTTCTGAACGCATCGGTCAGGCGGCCACCTTCTCCACCGCTTCTTCTTTGACTGACCGAAGCCTCAGCAACACGTTGTCCAGGAGGACCAGGAAATTGTAACCTCCCAGGCTCTGGAAACACGTTGCACAAACCTTTCTGCAAGGCCTCCTGAAGATGTTTCATCCTCTGCTCCCTCTGCGATGGCAAGATAAGGTCCACAACCTTACCCTTGTAACGTGGATCAAGGAGGGTTGCCAGCCAGTAATGATCCCTCCTCGTGATACCACGAATACGAGGATCCTTCCGCAAGCTTTGCAGGATCAGGGAGGCCATGCAGCGTAGGTTTGCTGAGGCAATCGGTCCGGAGTCCTCTGGGTCACTGAGGATGGCATGATCCGCAGCCACCTCCTCCCAGCCACATACAAGTCCATGGCTTTCTTTGGACTATAAATGATCCCTTGAAGACTGCTGCTGATGCTGAGTGCTAGGCTCCACCTCCATGCTGACACAATCCTCCTCCTCTTCCTGTGTGATCGGTGGGCACGCAGGAACACTGTCTGGATAAAGGGGGCCTTGAGAGGTAAGGAAGTCCTCCTCTTCATGCCTCTGTTCTGCCTCAAGTGCCCTGTCTATTATTCCACGCAGCGTGTGCTTCAACAGGTGGACAAGAGGGACAGTATCACTGATGCATGCACTGTCACTGCTCACCATCCTCGTGGCCTCTTCAAATGGTTATAGGACAGTGTATGCATCCCTGATCATGGCCCACTGTCATGGGGAAAAAAAACAAGCTCCCCTGACCCTGTCCTGGTGCCATAGTCACACAGGTACTCATTGATGGCCCTCTGCTGCATGTGCAGCTGCTGCAGCATGGCCAACATTGAGTTCCACCTGGTGGGCATGTCACAGATTAGGCGGTTCTTGGGCAGGTTAAATTCCTTCTGGAGGTCAGCCAGCCGAGCACTGGCATTATATGACCGGCGGAAATGCACACAGGCTTTCCTGGCCTGCCTCAGGACATCCTGTAAACCCGGGTACCTGCCCAAGAACCGCTGCACCAAGTTAAGGACGTGAGCCAAACAGGGCACATGGGTCAGTTGTCCCTGTCGGGGAGCAGAGAGAAGGTTGGTGCCATTGTTGCAAACCACCATTCCTGGCTTAAGCTGGCATGGTGTCAACCACCTCTGAGCCTGCCCCTGCAGAGCTGACAGAATCTCTGCCCCAGTGTGGCTCCTGTCCCCCAAGCACACCAGCTCAAGCCCCGCATGGCATCTTTTTGCCTGCGTGATTACGTAGCCCCTTGAACGCCTACGGAGCACCGCTGGTTCCGAGGACAAATCAGCACAGGAAGAGGCCATGGAGGAAGAAGAAGAGGAGGGGGTGGAGAAGAGAGGTGTGGCAGAATCACCACTAGTAGAATTTTGGAGGCGTGGTGGCAGAACAACCTGCAACACTACTGC
The DNA here is from genome assembly GCA_037952835.1 of Lithobates septentrionalis. Lineage (NCBI taxonomy): Eukaryota > Metazoa > Chordata > Amphibia > Anura > Ranidae > Lithobates > Lithobates septentrionalis. The sequence goes on from JBBDGP010003583.1 coordinate 770,832, forward strand.
ACCCTGTCCTGCATCCTGCCCAGCTTCCAGCAGAGTCACCCAGTGTGCGGTGAAAGATAGGTAATGTCCCTGTCCATGTCTGCTGGACCATGAGTCAGTGGTAATATGCACCTTACCGCTGACCGCCCTGTCCAGCGAGGCATGAACATTGCCTTCCACATGCCGGTAGAGAGCCGGAATCGCCTTCCGCGAAAAAAAGTGGCGTTTGGGAACCTGCCACTGAGGTACCGCACATTCCACAAACTCACGGGAGGGGGCAGAGTCTACCAACTGAAAAGGCAGCATTTGAAGTGCTAGCAATTTAGCCAAGCTAGCATTTAACTGTTGGGCATGTGGATGGCTTGGAGTGAACTTCTTTCGCCGGTGGAGCAACTGGGGTAGGGAAATCTGCATGCTAGAATCAGACGTTGGTGTACCGATAGCAGATTGCCCGCAAGTACTTGGCAGTGGCAAACCCAATTCTACACCTTCATTCCTCTCAGTGCAGGTTTCTGAGAGGACTGAAGGTATAGTAGGGTTGGATATCCCAGCTGATGAGGAGGAGCAAGGAGAGGTCTGCCTTGTTCTTTGGTGTGGGTCTTTTAGGTAGTGTTGTCAATGGGCTGCATGGGAGCTCGACATATGTCTGATTAATGTCTCAAGCCTCAACAAGTAAGCCTTGGTTATGGGAGATGACATCTCACCCCCAACCTTGTCTTTCGTCATATTTATTATTTTTACCCCTTATCTCTATTACCTTTTCAGATACTAAACCTGCTTGCTCCTGACGAGTGGTGTATAAGCCATGAAATGCGCAGAGCTACCGGTTGCCGTGTCCTTATTAATTTATCAAGATTTCTCAAGATATTATGCATGTCTACCTCTCCAGGTCGTATGAGGCCATAGGTCCCGCAGATTTACCACTTGTATCATATTATACACTCTTTCTTTTAAGATGACCTGAGGAATTTAATGTATTTACATCATGTGAGATTATTATCAATATTAGCATGTTGTTGAATGTTTACCGTTGTCATTATTACATGTGTACATGGACTGTCATCAGTAGGCTAGTCAGTATATGCATGTCATTTTTGTACCATTGCTATCATCATTATTTATGCTTTTTTATCTAGTCTTTCAATAAAATTCCTTTTTATTCATCTAAGTACTCCCTTGCTGTCTGATGCTTCATTTAAAGTCCCACCTTCCTTTCCAACATATCCTCCTCTCCATATGTCTGATTAAGCATGTGGTGCCCAAGCACTTGCTGTCTAGTCCACGCTTGATACACTTCAGACATATGTTGCAAATAGCAACGGTGCGATCTGCTGCACACGTCTAAAAAAGGGCCACACCAAAGAACTTTTAGAATAACGCATGGAGTCACCAGTGCCCTGCACTTGCGGAGCTCTGCGGTGTGATGCAGTCGCTTGGCTGCCCTTAAGCTAGCCCCTGGAGGGCATCCTGCCTCGTTGGACATGTGCCTCCTCCTCCTCTCTCCTATCAGGCACCCACGTAGAGTCAGTGAGCTCATCATCCCCTCCCTCCTTGTCACTGGAGCAAACCTGGCAGTATGCTGCAGCTGGGGGAACATGACTGCCAGTTTGTTGTCCTTCTTGGGCAACCCCTCTCTCTGGGCTCACATTACTGCCTTCCTCAAGCTAGGTACCATCATCGGAGCCTTCAAAACGCTGCACATCCTCCTGCAGCATGTACCCGACACGGTGGACAAATAGTTCGGGGGACTCCTCTGGTGGGGCTAGGGAAGGAGTAACTGATGATGACCTCGAGTCCAAGGAATAGGCCGCTTTGGCACCTGCATTGGCAGCCAAGGTAGCCTGGGTGACAGAGGATGAGGAGGATGAAGAGGATGAGGACGGCTTGATCATCCACTCTACCAACTCTTTGGCATGTTGTGGCTCAACACGGTCAGCTGCCGAGAAAAAGGACAAGCATGCCCCACGGCCACATGCTGATGAGGATGCACCATGTCCACGACCAGCACTGTTGCCTCTAGACACAGAGCCTGCTTGCCCTCTTTTATTGGCCTGTGACTGTCTGCCTCTCCTTGTTGGCCTTCCAGACATACTGTCTTTCATGTATTGGTATAGGTACACAAGGAATGGCCTGAAGTGAGATGTAGCTGCACAAAGCTGGGATGTATATATATACTGATTATACTACAGCTAGCTGAATCGCCTGCCTGCCTGTAGTATTATTAGGAAGAAACCAACAGGAATTGTCTCCAGTGAGCTTTAGCTGCACACTGTGCCCAGTATACAGTACACTAATTTACTGCAGCTAGCTGAATCAACTGCCTGCCGGTGTTATTATTAGGAAGAGAACACCTGCAATTGTCTGCAGTTAGCTTTAGTTGCACACTGTGCACAGGATACAGTACACTGACTGAAAATACTGCAGCTGCCTGCCTGTAAGTATATAAGGAAGAGAATAACAGGAACGGATCTAGTTAAACTGAATACAGTGTATATATATATATATATATATATATATATATATATATATATATATATATATATATATATATATACACATACACACACACAACACCTGGGATGCATATATATGTACTAAATACACTGACTGCAGCTAACTGACTCGCCTGCCTGCTCATTCTAACTCAAATGAAATTACACTGTCTCTCTCTATCTCTCAGCACACTGAAACACACTACACAAGGCCGACTTCCAGGCGGCCTTATATAGTGTGGGGCGTGTACTAAATTCCCTGAGGCATAATTGGCCAAAGCCACCCTGCCTTTGGCTAATTATGGCTCTCCGTTCTTACTGAACCATGATTGGCCAAAGCATGCGGTTCATAGTGTATGCTTGGCCAATCATCAGCCAGCAATGCACTGCGATACTGCTGTGAATTATGGGCCGTGATGCGCCACTCGAATTTGGCACAAACGGCCCAGAATGTTCGTAATTCGACGAACGATCGAACGGCTGATGTTCGAGTCAAACTTATGAAGCTCATCCCTATTCAGTACATCAGGTGTGATCAGGTGTGATCAATTTTCAGTGATTGGCACCATAGTTTTAGACTCTATAACTTTCGCAAAGACCAAATAATTTACACTTATTTGGGTTATTTTTACCAAAGATATGTAGCAGTATAAATTTTGGCCAAAATTTATGAAGAAAAATTACTAATTTGCAAAATTTTATGACAGAAACAAAGAAAAAGGCATTTTTTCACAAAATTTATATATAATATTAAAAAAAACTTTGTTTAAAAAAATATAATAAGTTAATTGTATAAAAAGTATATATATATTTTTTTATCATTTTTTCTTTCCTCTTTTGGTTTCCCTTTGACCGCCGCCTCCCACAGTCCAGTGTCACAAAAAGATCCTCAACATACCACTAGGTAAGGGGCTGCAACTCAAGGTAAGTGCATTAAAAGAGCATTCAGGCATCTTTTTCAGGAAAAAACGGGTTTCCTGTCTTTTTTCTTCTTACAGCCTGCAACATCAGTCATCCCGCAGAAATTCACAAGGATAGGAGGTCCAAGGGTCACAGTACCTCTAGAAGGGAGCACTCTTCTTCACACCGATCGTGTATGAGGAGGAGATTGCGGTAGCATCTCGTTACCGCTTACAGTGTACACCAATCACACTGATTGCCCCCCCCAATAAAGAGGACCTGTCATCACCCATCATAGTACCTGTCACAGTTCATCTGAGTACCTGTCAGTCCATATGAGTACCTGTCAGTCCATAAGAGTACCTGTCAGTCCATAAGAGTACATGTCAGTCCATAGAGGACCTTTCACATTTCATCAGAGTACCCGAGTACCTGACACCGTCCATATGAGTACCCGAGTACCTGTCACAGTCCATATGAGTACCTGAGTACCTGTCACAGTCCATCTGAGTACCCAAATACCTGAGTACCTGTCACAGTCCATATGAGTACCCAAGTACCTGTCACCGCCCATATGAGTGCCCGAGTACCCGAATACCAGTCACAAGGCCATCAGAGTACCTGAGTACCTGTCAAAGTCCATCTGAGTACCCAAGTACCTGAGTACTTGTCACAGTCCATATGAGTACCCGAGTACCTGTCACCGCCCATATGAGTACCCAAATACCAGTCACAAGGCCATCAGAGTACCCGAGTACCTGTCACCAGGCCATCAGAGTACTCGAGTACCTGTTACCAGGCCATCAGAGTACCCGAGTACCTGTCACCAGGCCATCAGAGTACCCGAGTCACCAGGCCATCAGAGTACCCGAGTCACCAGGCCATCAGAGTACCCGAGAATCTGTCAACAGGCCATCAGAGTACCCGAGTACCTGTCACCAAGCCATCAGAGTACCTGAGTACCTGTCACCAGCCCATCAGAGTACCCGAGTAGCTGTCTCCAGCCCATCAGAGTACTCAAGTAGCTATTTGCCGCACATGCCTCATAGAATATTTGTTGGGGTGTTTGCTTTCCAAAATGGGGTAATTTTGTGGGTAATTCCACTGTCCTGGTGCTCCAGGACCTTCAAAAGTGTAACAGGTAGGAATGAAATGAGATGTGTAATTTATGCTCCTAGAACGCTTGAAGGTACTACTTCAATCTTGGTCCTCTGTATGTGGCCAGGTTGTGCAAAAGTCTCACATGTGGTATCGCCATACTCGGGAAGAATAGCAGAATGTATTTTGGGGTGTAATTTTTTGCTATATACATGCTATGTGTTAGAAATATCTTATAAATTGACAACTTTGTGTAAAAAAAAATGCATTTTAATTTTTTTCCACATTTTCCAAAAACTTCTGGAAAAAAATGAATTGTTCAAAAGACTCATTATGCCTCATAGATTATACGTTGGGGTGTTTACTTTCCAAAATGGGGTCATTTTGGGGTCAGTTCCATTGTCCTGGTGCTCCAGGGCCTTCAAAATTGTAATAGGTGGTTGAGAAATGAGATGTGTCATTTATGCTCGTAGAACGCCTGAAGGTGTTCAATGTTGGGCCTCTGTATGTGGCCAGGCTGTGTAAAAGTCTCACACATGTGGTATCGCCATACTCGGGAAGAGTAGCAGAATGTATTTTGGGGTGTAATTTGTTGTATGCATATACTGTGTGTGAGAAATAACCTGATAATATGACAATTTTGTAAAAAAGTAAAAAAATAAAGAAAATCTTCATTTTGCAAAAAATGACAACTTAAAAAAAACTCACCATGCTGCTTACTTAATACCTTGGAATGTCTACTTACTAAAAAAGGGGTCATTTGGGGGGTATTTGTACTTTCCTGACTTGTTAGTGTCTCAAGAAATGAGATTCACCTGATGTATTGAAGGTCTGATCAGATGTGATCAATTTTCAGTGATTGGCATCATAGTTTGTAGACTCTATAACTTTCACAAAGACCAAATAATATACACTAATTTGGGTTATTTTTACCAAAGATATGTAGCAGTATAAATTTTGGCCAAAATCTATGAAGAAAAATTACTAATTAGCAAAATTTTATGACAGAAACAAAGAAAAGGGCATTTTTTTTACAAAATGCACAGACTTTTTCTATTTATAGCACAAAAATAAAAAACCCACTAGTGATTAAATGCCATCAAAAGAAAGTTCTATTTGTGTGAAAAAAAGGATGCAAGTTTCATATGGGTACAGTGTTGCATGACTGAGTAATTGTCATTCAAACTGTGAGAGCACTGAAAGCTGAAAATTGGTCTGGGCAGGAAGGGGGTGTAAGTGTACTGTATTGAGAGTTGGTTAAAGAAAAAGGCACCAACCTTCCCACTTATGGAAGAGATATGGGAAGTACAGTCAGGTCCATAAATATTAGGACATCAACACAATTCTAATCTTTTTGGCTCTATACACCACCACTAGGGATGAGCTTCAAGTTTGAGTCAAACTCATGTTCGAATCGAACATCGGCTGTTCGCCAGTTCGCTGAACAGCGAACAATTTTGGGTGTTCGCGGCACATTCAAAAGCCGCGGAACACCCTTTAAAAGTCTATGGGAGAAATCAAAAGTGTTAATTTTAAAGGCTTATATGCAAGTTATTGTCATAAAAAGTGTTTGGGGACCTGGGTCCTGCCCCAGGGGACATGGATCAATGCAAAAAAAAGTTTTAACAACGGCTGTTTTTTCAGGAGCAGCGATTTTAATAATGCTTAAAGTGAAACAATAAAAGTTTAATATTCTTTTAAACTTCGTACCTGGGGGGTGTCTATAGTATAGACCTGTAAAGGGGTGCATGTTTCCCGTGTTTAGAACAGTCTGACAGCAAAATTACATTTCAAAGGAAAAAAGTCATTTAAAACTACTCTCGGCTATTAATGAATTGCCGGTCTGACAATACACATAAAGGTTCATTGATAAAAATGGCATGGTAATTCCCCACAGGAGAACCCCAGCCAAAATGAAAAAAAAAATTGCGTGGGGTCCCCCTCAAAATTTATACCAGACCCTTCAGATTTGGTATGGATTTTAAGGGGAACCCCGGCCAAAATTTAAAAAAAAATGGCGTGGGGTCTTCCCAAAAATCCATACCAGACCCTTATCCGAGCACACAACTTGGCAAGCCGCAGGAAAAGAGGGGGGTGAGAGAGCGTCCCCTCTCCTGAACCGTACCAGGCCACATGCCCTGAACATTGGGAGGGTGCTTTGGGGTAGCCCCCCAAAACACCTTGTCCCCATATTGATGGTGGTTGTGGGGGTCTGTGGGCGGGGGGGCTTATTGAAATATGGAAGCCCCCTTTAACAAGGGGACCCCCAGATCCCGGCCCTCCCCCCTGTGTGAAATGGTAAAGGGGTACAAAAGTACCCCTACCATTTCACAAAAAAAGTGTCAAAAATGTTAAAAATGACAAGAGACAGTTTTTGACAATTCCTTTATTTAAATACTTCTTCTATCTTTTATCTTCTATCTTCTATCTTCCTTCGGTTTCTTCCTCCATCCTCTTCTTCCTCTGGTTCTTCTGGTTCTTCCTCCGGTGTTCTCGTCTGGCATCTTCCCCCGCGGCACCGGCGTCTTCTTCCATTCTTCTTCTCGGGCCGCTCCGCATCCACCATGATGGGAGGCTCCCGCTGTGTGACGCTTCTCCTCTTCTGACGGTTCTTAAATAACAGAGGGCGGGGTCACCGGGTGGCGCACGGGGACTTGACGGGGGACTTCCCTGTGGCATTCCCCATGACGTCAGAGGGGGGCAGACAGGGAAGTCACTGTGTGTCAGAGGGGGGCGGGGTCACTGAATGGTCCCGCCCTTCGTTATTTAAGAACCGTCAGAAGAGGAGAAGCGTCACACAGCAGGAGCCTCCCATCATGGTGGATGTGGAGCAGCCTGAGAAGAAGAAGGGAAATGTCATTTTGCTGTCAGACTATTCTAAACATGGGAAACATGCGCCCTTTTACAGGCATACTATAGACACCCCCCAGGTACGAAATTTAAAGGAATATTACACTTTTATTGTTTCACTTATTATGTTTCATTATTAAAATCACTGCTCCCGAAAAAACGTGTTTTTAAAACTTTTTTTGCATTGATCCATGTCCCCTGGGGCAGGACCCAGGTCCCCAAACACTTTTTATGACAATAACTTGCATATAAGCCTTTAAAATTAGCATTTTTGATTTTGAACGTTCGAGTCCCATAGACTTCAATGGGATTCTAACATTCGTGCAAAGTTTTGGTCCGTTCGCAATTTCTGTTGCGAACCGAACCGGGGGGTGTTCGACTCATCCCTAGACAGGAGGAAAGAGTGGCCTGATACCCCAGGATAGGAACAGGAGGAAAAAGTTTACACCTTGCCCTTCCTTTCAACAGAGGAACAAGGATACCAGGTCATATAGGCCAGGGAGAGAATATAGAAGAAGCTGGAGAGGTTCCCAGGCAACTTTCTTAAAGATGGGCAAACAAAAATCTACATCTACTACGCCCGAAAACCAAAAATCTTTTTGACTCTCTGCCGGCCCAAACTGGTCCAGTGGGGGCTCGTCTCAGGGCTTTCACTCAAGTTTGGCCACTCCACGGCCACTTCTGGAGGTTCAGGCAGCACCCACCTCATTCTTTATTTCTGCCCACCAAGATCCCAAGTTCCATAGAAAAAAGGGAGATTCTTATTCAATACGTTCAAACACTAATATGTCAGGAGGCAGTAATACCAGTTCCAGAGTCAGAAAAATGTTCGGGGTTCTATTCCCCAACCTTTTTGGTTCCCAAGAAAACAGGAGGCTGGAGACCGGATTCGGATCTAAAGCTTCTAAACAAATTCATCAGTCTGGAGCACTTCAAAATGAAATCGCTCAATACGGTAATTCTAGCAGTACAGCCAGAGGATTGGATGGTCTCTATAGACCTCAGAGACACGTACCTTCATATTCCAATTCATCACGATTTCCAGCCCTTGTTACGGTTCAAAGTCGGGGAACTCCATCTTCAGTTTCGATGTCTGCCTTTTGGCATATCGACTGCCCCAGAACCTTTACAAAGGGGACACATATCTTACACTACCTAGACAACATCCTAATTCTGTCTCAACACAAGGAGACACTCCAAACCCATCTACAAGAGGTAGTAGACAGGTTAACAAGGTACGGTTGGCTAATAAACTATCTGAAGAGTCAGTTTGTTCCAGCTCAGGAAATGATATGTCTGGGAGCATTTTCAATACCCTGAAGAGAGCAGTGTCACTCCCTCCGGAGAAGATCCCACTAATCATAGCCAAGGTGGGGAGAGTGATGTCGAGCAAGACATTGTCAGCAGCAAATTGCCTGAGTCTTCTGGGAACGTTTTCCTCTTGCATTCCCGTAGTGAAATGGGTCCAGTGGCACCTCCGCACTTTTCAGCGAGGATTCTTCTCCCAGTGGAAAAGGATCTCCCTATCCCAGATCCTAATAACTTGTTCAATAAAATCCAGTCTATGGTGGTGGACAAGACCCCACAACCTGCGAAACCACTGTCACCTTGTCCCCATCTCCTGGACCACTCTTACATCAGATGTAAGTCGTCTGGGTTGGGGTGCCCACTTCAAAGGTCAGTTGGTCCAGGGAAAATGGCAGTTTGACTCGAAAGGCATGGTGTCCAACATTCTGGAGCTCAGAGCAGCCTGGATGGCGATATCGCATCTGGCATCCTCTCTGAGGGGCAAATCCAGTCATCAGTGGCCTATGTCCAGAATCAAGGGGGGATACGCAGCATGTCATTGTCCAATGAGGTGGCCCCGATAATGTTCTGGGCCGAAGAGAACCTCTCCAACCTCAGAGCGTCTTACATCCCAGCTTTCGAGAATCACCTTAGCAGATCTCCTATCAAGGAAGTTCATCGACAACAATGAGTGGTCCTTGAATCAGGAAGTTTTCTAATGGATCTACCACCAATGGATCTGCCACCATTTTGGAAAGTAGACACCCCAAGGAAATTGCTGAGAGGCATGTTGAGCCCATTGAATATTAATTTGTTTTGTCCCAAGTGATTGAATAATGACAAAAAATTTTTTCCAAAAAGTTGTCACTAAATGATATATTGCTCACACAGGCCATGGGCATATGTGGAATTGCACCCCAAAATACATTCTGCTGATTCTCCTGAGTACGGGGATACCACATGTGTGGGGCTTTTTGGGAGCCTAGCCGCGTACGGGGCCCAGAAAACCAAGCACCGCCTTCAGGATTTCTAACGGCGGAAAGTTTAGATTTCACTCCTCACTACCTATCACAGTTTTGAAGGCCATAAAATGTCCAGATGGCACAACCCCCCCCCCCCCAAATGACCCCGTTTTGGAAAGTAGACACCCCAAGCTATTTGCTGAGAGGCATGGTGAATATTTTGCAGCTCTCATTTGTTTTTGAAAATGAAGAAAGAAAAGAAAAATTTTTTTTTTCTTTTTTCAATTTTCAAAATTTGGGACAAAAAGCGAGGTCTGCAAAATACTCAACATACCTCTCAGCAAATAGCTTGGGGTGTCTACTTTCCAAAATGGGGTCATTTGTGGGGGGTTTGTGCCATCTGGGCATTCCATGGCCACCAAAACTGTGATAGGCAGTAAGGAGTGAAATAAAAAATTTACACCCTTAGAAAGCCTGAAGGCGGTGCTTGGTTTTCGGGGTCCCGTACGCAGCTAGGCTCCCAAAAAGTCTCACACATGTGGTATCCCTGTACTCAGGAGAAGCAACAGAATGTATTTTGGGGTGTAATTCCACATATGCCAATGGCATGTTTGAGCAATATATCATTTTGTGACAACTTTGTGCAAAAAAAAAATTGTCTTTTTCCCCGCAACTTGTGTCACAATATAAAATATTCCATGGGCTCAACATGGCTCTCAACAAATAACTTGGGGTGACTACTTTCCAAAATGAGGTCATTTGGGGGGGGGTTTGAACTGTCCTTGCATTTTATGCACAACATTTAGAAACTTATGTCACACATCACCTACTCTTCTAACCACTTGAAGACAAAGCCCTTTCTGACACTATTTGTTTACATGAAAAAATATTTTTTTTTGCAAGAAAATTACTTTGAACCCCAAAACATTATATATATTTTTAAAGCAAAGGCCCTACAGATTAAAATGGTGGGCGTTTCTTTTTTTTTTTTACACAGTATTTGTGCAGCGATTTTTCAAACGCATTTTTTGGGGAAAAAACACACTTTTTTAATTTTAATGCACTAAAACACACTATATTGCTCAAATGTTTGATGAAATAAAAAGATAATCTTAGGCCGAGTACATGGATACCAAACACGACATGCTTTAAACTTGTGCACGAACGTGCAGTGGCGACAAACTACATACATTTTTAAAAAAACTTTAAAAGCCTTTACAGGCTACCACTTTAGATTTACAGAGGAGGGCTACTGCTAAAATTTTTTTTTTTTCTTTATTATTTTTTTTTGCTTTTTTATCTTATTTTTAAACTCTTCCTTTCATTTTTTTTTTTTTTTATCATTTTTATTGTTGTGTCAGGGAATGTAAATATCCCCTATGATAGCAATAGGTAGTGACAGGTACTCTTTTTTGAAAAAAATGGGGTCTATTAGACCCTAGATTTTTCCTCTGCCCTCAAAGCATCTGAACACACCTGGCATTCTCAAACCATGCAGAGCTTATTACTAATGTTCAGATAAAGGAACACCTGGGTAGCAGTGACCATAACATGATTTCATTTGATGTTAGCTATAACAAAAAATACATACGGGAAAGATAAAAACACTTAACTTCAAGAGAGCAAATTTTCCAAGAATGAGGGCTGCTCTCGAGGACTGATGCCCCGTACACACGGTCGGACTTTGTTCGGACATTCCGACAACAAAATCCTAGGATTTTTTCAGACGGATGTTGGCTCAAACTTGTCTTGCATACACACGGTCACACAAAGTTATCGGAAAATCCGATCGTTCTAAACGCGGTGACGTAAAACACGTACGTCGGGACCAAAACCGGGGCAGTGGCCAATAGCTTTCATCTCTTTATTTATTCTGAGCATGCGTAGCACTTTGTCCATCGGATTTGTGTACACACGATCGGAATTTCCGACAACGGATTTTGTTGTCGGAAAATTTTATATCCTGCTCTCAAACTTTGTGTGTCGGAAAATCCGATGGAAAATGTCCGATGGAGTCCACACACGGTCGGAATTTCCGACAACACGCTCCGATCGGACATTTTCCATCGGAAAATCCGACCGTGTGTACGGGGCATTAGACTGGGAGGGAATATTGGCAGCGATAAACACACAACAGAAATGGGAATTCTTCAAAAAGACTGTTTGGGACCTCACTGCAAAGTATATTCCCATGGGCAATAAGTTTAAAAGGCTAAAAATAAAATCTATGTGGCTCACGGTCAAAGTTAGAAAAGCTATAAACAATAAGAAAAGAGCTTTTAAAAAATATAAAAATGAAGGAAATCAAGGGTGCAAAAATTCAAAATGAACGACAGATCGCAAAAAATAGTAGGACAAACCCCCAAAAATTCTTCAAATATATTAATAGTAAAAAGGACAGGTCTGAGCATGTAGGCCCTTTACAAAATAATCTAGAGTGGGTGACTGGGGACAAGGAGAAGGCTAATTTATTAAATGCTAAAAAAATGAATAAAAACCAAGCGCTGATGTGGATAGATATGTGTGATATAAATAAATTGTGCTTAAAAATATATATATACCAAGGATCGTTGAAAAAGTCATGTGTCAGTGATGTAACGCGTGGGAGGAGCTTAGGACGTTCAGTGCTGCAATACACCTGAAGGTTAACAGCAGCTGTTTCTCTATGGGAAACCTCGTCCACAGCGGCTGACTGCAATCTGCTTATTTGAATGCTTCTAATAGACCGGGAGTTTGTGAGTGTATCTCTTGTCCCTGTTTTGCTTATGTACTATCTAGTAAGTTCACTGCACAATGATCCATTTTTTCTTTGCTTGCTTTGCATAAAACCTTTATCCTGAGAGCCGAATCACCAGCAGTGTAATTGCTGAAGTGGGATGCAAGAAAAACTAAATATCCTGATACAAACGATCTAACCCAGTGAGTTAATCAATCTGGATTAAGGGAAGGAACTGTTTAATTATCTTTACTTTCTCCCACTATTTATCTCTGCCTGGACATTGTACTCAGAGTGTCATTATTATTTTATTTATATTCACCGTCACATCACCAATTTGAAGATTTATTTTGGCAATTTTAACACATGTATTAGCACCATAATTATTTATTTATTTTTATTCACATGTGTGCATTTTTTATTCCTGGATTTAAGCTTAGTCGCAGCAGCATATTGTGCACTATTTATTTAAAGCGCATCAATTTTATACTTAGTACTAATTTATTAAATACTTTCTTCAGCTCTGTGTATACAAAAGAGCATGGGAAGATCATGTTCATAATGGGGGTGGTATTGATACAGCCCCCAATGATCCACAATGGCTCAAAAGGGATATGGACCAGAAATATTTAGACAGAATAAAGGTGGATAAAGCACCTGGACCTGATGGCATCCACCCACGGATCCTAATAGAATTGAGGTCTGTAATTTCAAAGCCATTGTATCTAATTTTTAGGGACTCATTAATGACGGGAATAGTACCACTGGATTGTCGCAGGGCGAACGTGGTGCCTATATTTAAAAAGGGATCAAAGTCTTTACCAAGTAACAATAGACCTGTTAGTTTAACTTCTATAGTCGGGAAGATATTGGAGCATTTAATAAAAGACCACATAGACGAGTTTTTGCTTGAAAAAATCATTTTAAGCAACAGACAGCATGGGTTCATGAAAGACAGAAGTTGTCAGACAAACCTGATTTCTTTTTATGAAGGGGTAAGTAAAACCTTGGACAGAGGGGTGGCAGTGGACGTGGTATACTTGGATTTTGCAAAAGCGCTCGATACAGTTCCGCACACACGGCTTATGTGTAAGTTCAATTCTACAGGCTTGGAAATATCAGTTTGTAAATGGATAGAAAACTGGCTAAAAGACAGAATTCAGAGAGTAGTGGTTAATGATTCTTACTCTGAATGGTCTAATGTTATCAGTGGTGTACCCCAAGGTTCAGTGCTGGGACCCTTACTCTTTATTATCTTTATAAATGATATTGGGTCTGGGATCAAAAGTAACATTTCTGTCTTTGCAGATGACACCAAGCTATGCAGTGGAATAACGTCCTTACAGGATGTCTCCAATTTACAAGCTGACCTCAATGCTCTGTCTAATTGGGCGTCTATGTGGCAGATGAGGTTTAATGTTGAGAAATGTAAAGTTATGCACTTGGGGGCTAAGAATATGCATGCATCATACATGCTAGGGGGAGTACAACTGGGGGAATCCGTAGTTGAGAAGGATCTGGGGGTTTTGGTAGATCATAAGCTCAATAATAGCATGCAATTCCAAGCTGCAGTTTCCAAAGCGAGCAAAGTCCTTTCTTGTATTAAGAGAGGTATGGACTCCAGAGAGAGCGATATAATTTTGCCCCTGTTCAAATCATTAGTAAGACCTCATCTGGAATATGCAGTTCAGTTTTGGGCACCAGTTCTCAAAAAGGATATTGGGAAACTGGAGAAAGTGCAGAGAAGGGCAACCAAACTGATAAGAGGCATGGGGGAGCTCAGCTATGAGGAAAGATTAGAGGAACTGAATTTGTTCACACTTGAGAAGAGGAGAATAAGGGGGGATATGATCAACATGTTCAAATATATAAGGGGTCCATATAGTGAACTTGGTGTTGAGTTATTCACTTTACGGTCAACACAGAGGACAAGGGGGAACTCTTTACGACTGGAGGAAAAGAGATTTCATCTCCAAATACGGAAAGGTTTCTTCACAGTAAGAGCTGTGAAAATGTGGAATAGACTCCCTCCAGAGGTGGTTCTGGCCAGCTCAGTAGATTGTTTTAAGAAAGACCTGGATACTTTCCTAAATGTACATAATATAACTGGGTACTGACATTTATAGGTAAAGTTGATCCAGGGAAAATCCAATTGCCTCTTGGGGGATCAGGAAGGAATTTTTTCCCCTGCTGTAGCAAATTGGAGCATGCTCTGCTGGGGTTTTTTTGCCTTCCTCTGGATCAACTGTGGGTATAGTATTGGGTATATTGGATTGTACGATATTGTTTTTTTTTTTTATGGTTGAACTGGATGGACTTGTGTCTTTTTTTCAACCTGACTAACTATGTAACTATGTAACTATGTAAGATCAGTGTGATAAAATGCTTTCCCAATTTCCCAATGGCGCTGTTTACATCCGGCGATATCTAAGTCATGAAATGCTCGTAGCTTCCGGTTTCTTAGGCCAAAGAGATGATTGGAGCCATTATGGTCTCTGATCAGCTCTACGGTCAGCTGGCCGAATCACCGGCTGCATTCTCAGGTTCCCTGTTGGGACAGGAGAGCCAGAGAAAAACATGGAAGACGGTGGGGGGGGCATTACCTCCCACTGCTTGTAAAAGCAGTCTAGAGGCTAATTAGCCACTAGGATTGCTTTTACATGAAAGCTGGCTGAAAAGAATGATACCAAGATGATACCTAAACCTGCAGGCATCTTTCTGGTATAACCACTCAAAGTCCAGCAACATACCAGTACGTTGCTGGTCTTTGTTGGGCATATATTGTAATCTTTTTTTTTATGCAGCCTGTGGGCTGAACGAAAAAAAGAGATTGATTGGTGGGTATGCCCACCATTAGAACACCTCCCTTCATCCACCCACTTCTAATGATGGGCATATATGCACCATTTATATATGCCGAAGCATGGGGGCATCTGCCCCAAAAGTTAGGAGCAAATCGCTCCTCCGCCCCTGCTGCCCCCATGCTTCACCTCGGACAGCGCTGGAGTCACGGCTTTATGTATCATGGGAGCAAATGCTGTTGATGTCAAGATAAATAAATCCGCGCTGCAGCTGACTGGCGTACCTGAAAACAAAAAAATGGTTAACAATAAAACACAGTAAACAGTAAAGTATAAAAAATTACATACCTGAAAAGCAAACAGGATAAAACATGATAACAATAAAACATTGCAGAATAGAATACAGTAAAAAAAAGCAGAACAATAGAGAGAGAATAGAGAGAGAGAACAATAAAACGACAACTATTTTTGTTTTTTTTCATTTTATATATTCTTTTGTTTTTTGACTTTTTTTTTACACTTTTTTGTAACTGTATCTTTTATAACTGTAACCGGTTCCAGGTTCGGGTTTCTCAAAATACGATGGCATCTTGGGAGACCCTGTGAAAGTGTGCCTAGTCTGTGCAATGCTGTACCCTACGCTAATACTCAACTAGTGTATGGTAGCGTTCAAAACATTCACCAATGCAAAGACCAGGATTGTCAGGACAGGAGGGACAATAATAGCGGGTGTCATGCCTATATCCGCGCTTGCTGCAGACACGACATCTTTTTTGGGGGGTTCGTTGGGTAGGGGTACTTGGGAGAACATAAAGAAAATGCCTTTAATGCAGCCGACTGCATTTGGTTGGGGATGTGAATGGGGGAAGTACGGGTGCTGCAGAAGTGGTGGGCTCCCAATTAGGATTGGCGAATGCAGCAGGAAGGGCACTATGGGCACGACGGGCCTGTGTTTGTCTTCTTCTTGGTGACAACGGGTCACTACTTGTGCTTGCCACCTCACCAGCTTGAACTGCACTTATGGGACTCACCACGTCACCAAGTGTTTCTGCAGTGCTGGTTTGACTACAACCGGGGTGTACTAGGCCGCTGGTGCTTGCCATTTCACCAGAAGGAATAGCGGCGCTAGTACTGCTCTGCTCCATACGAGGAACCTGCGGTTCCTGCACCTCAACAACAGCAGAAGAAGATTGGGGTCGGGTACACCTGACCTTGGCAGGGACCACAACTCTGTCATTAGAGCTATCTGTCATGGAGCAGCTGTCATCTGCAGGATTGTATTATGAGCCTGAATCTGACAGATGAGTGACTTCCTCTTCACTATCTGTCATGCTCAGAAACGTGTAGGCCTCTTCACTACTGTACCTTCGATTTGCCATTTTGGGCTCTAAATTTAGTGGTACAGTAGTGGGACTCACAGGTAAAAAAGCTCCTGACTGTTAGCGTCTGATTCAAATGCTAACAAAAAAACTGTTAGCGATCGCAGGGATCAGGCCTGACTCTGCGAACGCTGCAGTTATGGGTTTAGTGTTTTGTAAGTGACAGTGATCGATCGATACTGCACTTGGGTGGGTTGGGCTAGGTCGGGTGGAGGGGCAAAACGCAGGTGCTAGCAGGTATCTGGGCTGAGTTTTGGGAACCCTAAACTGCTGGGGACACTAGTATAGATCTGATCAGATTAGATATTGATCCGTTCAGATAATATACCACTAATATACCACTAATGGAGGTGTATGCTGCATGCGTGGGTGTTATGCCGCGTACACACGGTCGGACTTTTTGGCTACAAAAGTCCGACAGCCCGTCCGACAGACTTTCGACAGACTTTTGGCTGACTTTTGGCGGACTTGCGGCAGACTTTCTAATGAACGGACTTGCCTACATACGATCACACAAAAGTCAGACGGATTCGTACGTGATGACGTACACCGGACTAAAATAAGGAAGTTCATAGCCAGTAGCCAATAGCTGCCCTAGCGTGGGTTTTTGTCCATCGGACTAGCATACAGACGAGCGGATTTCTGGGTCCGGCGTAGTTATGACGTAAAGATTTGATGCATGTTTCAAATCTAAAGTCCGTCAGATTTGCGGCTGGAAAAGTCCGCTGAAGCCCACACACGATCGGATTGTCAGCTAGGTTTTAGTCCGTCGGTGTCCGTCGGACTTTTGTAGACGAAAAGTCAGACCGCGTGTACGCGGCATTAGCGGTACTGGCACTAACCTGACGCTGCCTAGGGCGATGCAGACCCTATCTGACCCTAAAACCTAACTTGTATCACCCGCCGGGTGATCAGGGGGTTAAACCTTTATTAGGTAATAAACGGCGGGTGCCCTGACACTATAAAAAACAAACTAACTAACCAGCATCACCCGTAACAGTTATACGGTGATCACTGGTGAAAGGGTTAACTAGGGGGCAATCAGGGGGTTAAAACCGTTTATTAGGTAGTATATGAGGGTCCCTGACGCTATAAAACGCTGACGGCAAACCTAAATACTTACCTCCCTAACTAGCGTCACCTGTGACACTAATGCCCCGTACACAGAATAGGATTTTCTGATGGAAAATGTGTGATAGGACCTTGTTGTTGGAAATTCCGACCGTGTGTGGGCTCCATCACACATCTTCCATAGGAATTTACGACACACAAAGTTTGAGAGCTTGCTATAAAATTTTCCGAAAACAAAATCCATTGTCGGAAATTCCGAACGTGTGTACACAAATCCGACACACAAAGTGCCACACATGCTCAGAATAAATTAAGAAATGAAAGCTATTGGCTACTGCCCCGTTTATAGTCCCGATGTACGTGTTTTACGTCACCACGTTCAGAATGATCGGATTTTCCGACAACTTTGTGTGACCGCGTGTATGCAAGACAAGTTCGAGCCAACATCCGTCAGAAAAAATCCATGGATTTTGTTGTCGGAATGTCCGATCAATGTCCGACCGTGTGTAAAGGGCATAATACAGCGATAAAAACGATCGCTTAGTGACACTGGCAACGGGGGTGATCAAGGGGTTAAAACTTTATTGGGGGGGTTAGGGGGGTACCCTAGACCTAAAGGGGCCTAACACTAACTGCCCTACCACTTATAACTGTCACAAAATGATACCAATGCAGTAATCAGTAAAAACAAAACAAAAAAAAACTGCTATTGGTGTCACTGTGACAGGGGGTGCAGGGGGGTGATCGGGGGGTGAAAGGTGTGCCTGCATGTTCGACTGTAATGTGTAGTGTTGGTGCACTTACTTGGATGTCTTCTCTCCTCGGCGCCATAAAGAAAAGGCTTCACAAGGAGAGATGACATCACTTCCTCTGCCGCTGTTTACATTACAGCAGCAGAGGAAGATTTTCATTCGTTGGGAGTGATCGCGAGGGGGTGGCCACAAATGAGTAGCCTCCCCCTCAGCATTGATTGCTCCCCTAACGATGCCGACCACCTCGGGCACCGGGGGGGCGGGATGCACCCCCGCCTGCGGGAGGCAAATCACGTACCAGGTACGTGATTTTGCCTGCCCGTGCCATTCTGCCGCAGTATATCTGCGTTAGGCGGTCGGCAAGTGGTTAAACCTCCAAGAAAACCGCTATAGCCAAAGTGGGATCTTCCTTTGGCACTTACTCGCAGCTCTTCCATTCACTCTTATGGAAGAATGCTCTCTGGAAGACTACTCTCAAGGCAGCATTTTTAGTTGCTATTACCTCCGGCCGAAGAATCTCAGAGATCCAAGTGTTGGGAGCTGAGGATCCCTATATCACGTTCTTTCCAGATAGAGTGGTCCTCCAGCCAATTCCCCAATTCATCCCTAAAGTTCCCTCTGTTTATCATCTGAACCAAGAATAGGTACTCCCAGCCTTTGGGGAAGATTCAGCAAGCTCAAAGCTTCACAAATTGGATGTAGCAAGGACTCTTAGTCATTACATTAGACTAACATCCCCCTTCCGTAAAGATCAGCATCTCTTTGTGATCCCTAGGGGGGGGGCAAGAAGGGAAATGGCAGCATCAAAGATGGCTTTGGCAAGTTGGATCGTACGTCTCATTCAGAGAACATATCGGGCTAGTGGTCTTTCCGTTTTCGAAATCAATCAATGCACATTCAACGCGGGGTATGGCATCTTCTTGGGCGGTGTTAGCACGAGTCTCACCGTAAACTATCTGTCGTGCGGCAAGCTGGTCATCCTTCACCACGTTCATGACCCACTATGGTCTAGATCCAGCCGCGCTTACTTCTCGTGACTTTGGGAAAAAAGCATTGCAGTTGGCTGCTCTATAATCTAAATTAAAATGTTTTTTGCAGCAACCCTCCCTGTGAGCGAGTTATTAACCATGTGTATGCTGCCATGAAGGTACCAGGAAAATTGAATACTTACCTTTCCGTAATTTTCCTTTCATGGTGCCTATCCATGGCAGCATACGCTCTCCCTTTTTTTTATATAATCCTTAAATGTTTGAGTCTAGTTACAAGAATGGCGCATGGTGGGGCCTGACTCTTTATTTATAGAGTTAAATTGGTCCTGTGGGTTGGTTGGGGGCGGAGTAACCAACCATGTGTATGCTGCCATGGATAGGCACCAGGAAAGGAAAATTACGGAAAGGTAATTATTCAATTTTCCATTTTAGTAAGGGTCAGTTCACACCTATGCAGATTGCTTTTGATCCGTTTTTGCAGTGCATTTTTAGTTTTTGATGCATTTTTCATGATTTTTGTGTGTTGCATTTGTTATGCTTGTTTTTGTATGTCTGGGCCCATTTGTTGTTGGCTGGATTAAAAAACGCAAAATGCAAATTGCGGCAGAAATGCACTACATGTTTTTCTGCAGCTTCTCCACTGAAGTCTACATCCAAATCCACATCTGATCCGCACCAGTGTGAACCCAGCCTCAATGAGATGTGTACAGCAGAGGGATTCCGACGGGTGCTCAGGCTCAGCACTTCTGGAAAGGGTGCAGGTACAGTCAGACCATACAGCATACATCTACACCTAAATACTTTTACTGTGATCATCATAAGAAAAGTGAGAAGCTTGTCTTCATTAGGGATGAGCCAAACACCCCCTGGTTCGGTTCGCATCCAGAACATGCGAACAAACAAAAAATTTGTTTGAACACGCGAACACCGTTAAAGTCTATGGGACACGAAAATGCATAATCAAAAGTGCTCATTTTAAAGGCTTATATGCAAGTTATTGTCATAAAAAAGTGTTTGGGGACCTAGGTCCTGCCCCAGGGGACATGTATCAATGCAAAAAGAAATTTTAAAAACGGCTGTTTTTTCGGGAGCAGTGATTTTAATAATGCTTAAAGTGAAACAATAAAAGTGTAATATTCCTTTAAATTTCGTACCTGGGGGGTGTCTATAGTATGCCTGTAAAGGGGCGCATGTTTCCCGTGTTTAGAACAATCTGACAGCAAAATGACTAAAGGAAAAAAAGTCATGTAAAACTACTATCGCTAGCGTCGGCTATAATGAATTGTCGGTCCGGCAATACACATAAACGTTCATTGATAAAAACGGCATGGAATTTCCCCACAGGGGAACCCCAAACCAAAATTTAAAAAAAAAATGCGTGGGGGTCCCCCTAAATTCCATACCAGGCCATTCAGGTCTGGTATGGATATTTTGGGGAACCCCGTGCCAAAATTTTTAAAAAAATGGCGTGGGGGTCTCCCTCAAAATCCATACCAGACTCTTATCCGAGGACACGCAACTTGGCAGGCCGCAGGAAAAGAGGGGGATGAGACAGCGCCCCCCCTCCTTAACCGTACCAGGCCACATGCCCCCAACATTGGGAGGGTGCTTTGGGGTATTGAGGGTGTTGATGGGGAGAAGGGCCTCATCCCCACAACCCTTGCTCGGTGGTTGTGGGGGTCTGTGGGCAGGGGGCTTATCAGAATCTGGAAGCCCCCTTTAACAAGGGGACCACCGAATCCCGGCCCCCCATGTGAATTGGTAATGGGGTACAAATGTACCCCTACCATTTCACAAAAAAAATTGTCAAAAATTGTCAAAAAGGTTAAAAAACACAAGAGACGGTTTTTGACAAGTCCTTTATTAATTTCTTCTTCTTCCATCTTCTTTCTTCCTACGGTGTTCTTCTTCTTCCTCCATCTTCTTCTTCTCCATCTTCTTCTTTCTCCGCTCTTCTCATCCCACATCTTCCTCTGGCTTCTTCTCCACTCCATCCGCACAATTCGCCTCAGTGGGAGTCTTCCGTCGTGTGACGCTTCGGTTCTTCTGACACTTCTTATATAATGGAGGGTGGGGCCACCCGGTGACCCTGCCCTCCTCTGACGCAAGGGGACTTCACGGGGACTTCCCTGTTGTTTTACCTGTGTTTTCAGAGGGGGGCGGGGTCACCTGGTTACGTAAACGGGTCACCCGGTTATGTAAATGGGAGACCCCGCCCCCTCTGACAACATGGGGAAAGCCACAGGGAAGTCCCTGTGAAGTCCCTGTGTGTCAGAGGAGGGCGGGGTCACCGGGTGGCCCCGCCCTCCATTATATAAGAAGTGTCAGAAGAACTGAAGCGTCACACGGCAGAAGACTCCCACTGAGGCGGATCATGTGGACGGAGCGGAGAAGAAGCCGGAGGAAGATGCAGGATGAGAAGAGCGGAGGAAGAAGAAGATGGAGAAGAAGAAGATAAAGAATAAGAAGATGGAGGAAGAAGAAGAACACTGAAGAAAGACCAGAAGAAAGAAGATGGAAGAAGAAGCGGAAAGAAGAAGAAATTAATAAAAGGACTTGTCAAAAACCGTCTCTTGTGTTTTTTTAACCTTTTTGACACTTTTTTTTTAAATTGTAGGGGTACATTTGTACCCCATTACCAATTCACACAGGGGAGGCTGGGTTCTGGGGGTCCCCTTGTTAAAGGGGGCTTCCAGATTCCGATAAGCCCCCCACCCGCAGACCCCCACAACCACTGGGCAAGGGTTGTGGGGATAAGGCCCTTCTCCCCATCAACATGGGGACAAGGTGCTTTGGGGGGCTACCCCAAAGCACCCTCACAATGTTGAGGGCATGTGGCCTGGTACAGTTCAGGAGGGGGGCCCTCTCTCGTCCCCCCTCTTTTCCTGCAGCCTGCCAGGTTGCGTGCTCGGATAAGGGATTTTTGGGGGGACCCCACACCATTTTTAAAAAAAATTATGGCGCAGGGTTCCCCTTAAAATCCATACCAGACCTGAAGGGTCTGGTATGGATTTTGAGGGGGAGCGCCACGCCATTTAAAAAAAAAAAAATTGGCGCAGTGTTCCCTTTAATATCCATACCAGACCTGAAGGGCCTGGTATGGATTTAGGGGTCCCCCACGCATTTTTTTTTAAATTTTGGTTCGGGGTTGCCCTGTGGGGAAATTCCATGCCGTTTTTATCAATGAAATTTTACATGTATTGCCGGACCGACAATTCATTATAGCCGGCGCTAGCGATAGTAGTTTTACATGACTTTTTTTCCTTTAGAAATGTCATTTTGCTGTAAGACTGTTCTAAACATGGGAAACATGCGCCCCTGTACAGGCATACTATAGACACCCCCCAGGTATGAAATATAAAGGAATATTACACTTTTATTGTTTCACTTTAAGCATTATTAAAGTCACTTCTCCTGAAAAAACAGCCGTTTTTAAAACTTTTTTTGATCCATGTCCCCTGGGTCAGGACCCAGGTCCCCAAACACTTTTTATGACAATACAATGCATATAAGCCTTTAAAATTAGCACTTTTTATTTCTCCCATAGACTTTAAAGGGTGTTCCGCGGCTTTCGAATGAATTCAATTCAATTGAATGTGTGCAATGCATGTGCTGCTGTGTAGCTTAAGGGGTTAAAGCAGGTGGTAAAAAGGTTATGTCTGTCAAATGGTCTCTGAAGAGTGATCCGGATTGTGGATTGCTCTTCAGAAAACACTAGTGTAAAATAGACCTTAGGGCTCAATCAGACTAGCAATGCTCTCTGAAGAGCAATCCATGTTCAGATCACTCTTCATAGAGCATTTTAGGCAATACAATGCCTCCTTATCACCTTTAAAAATGTTCTATGAAGAGTGATCCAAACACAGATTGCTCTTCAGTAAGGATGAGCTCAGGCATGTTCGCAAAGTGACCTCTCTGCATGACACCCTGCAGCGTTAATCACAGGCAGTGAGACATTTTCTGATCCGTGCAGCCATGGATCGGGAAATGTCTCACTGCCTGTGATTAGCTCTGTGGAGTGTCAGCTTCCTGGCGGACGCAGGCATGTGGAGTTGCGAACATACCTGAGCTCATCCTTACTCTTCAGGGATCATTGCTAGTCTGAACAAGCCTTAAGGGCTATTTTACACTAGTGTTGCTTTCTGAAGAGTGATCCAGAATCTGGATCACTCTTCAGAAAGTATTTGACAGATGCCTCTTCACCACCTGCTTTAACCCTGATGATCTCCACACTAGTGTGCTGCAACCACATGCAGAGAGGCCGCTAGGGTTGCCACCTCATCCCTTTAAACCCGAACACATATGAATTACACAGGTTCTGAGGTCTATTTAATGCAGATAAGGCACCAAGTGAGTTTAATTACCACCTTAATCAGCCACCGAACCTGTGTAATCAATATGTGTTCGGGTTTAAAGGGATGAGGTGGCAACTCTAGAGGCCGCTTTCACTTTTTATGGGTTGTTATGTAGGTTGTACAGAGTCCCATGATTTTGAACAGCATCCCTGTCATGTACCTTATGTGCAGAGGATGACCTCTCGTACAACCCCGGCTCAGAAACCACTGGAGTTGAGACAGTGGTGGTAAGAGCACGGTGGGTTAAGAGTGCCTGCAGGGTTCTCTTTAGCTGGAAGTGGTGGTGCCAGATAAGAAGCCGGAACAGCTGGTGCAGGAGTGCTGCGGATGCAGGGCAGCAGGTGCAGGTCAGCAGGTGCAGGTATGCTGCGGATGCAGGTCAGCAGGTATGCTGCGGATGCAGAGCAGCAGGTGCAGGTATGCTGCTGATGCAGAGCAGCGGATGCAGGACAGCAGGCTGTCTGAGTAATCAGAGTCCAGGCTGGGTTTTGGCAACAGGTGATCAGGCCAGCAGACAGGAGGAAGCAGGGTCAAACAAGCCAAAGGTCAGGACTGGAGATAGAAGCACGGCCAGGAAGCTGGGTCAAACACTGGAACAGGATACAAGCACAGAGTCAGGTTTCAGGGAACAGCTGCAGATCCAACTGCAAGGACCTAGTGCCCCTGGAGGATCTTTTATAGGCCACTAGGCGCCAAAGCGCATCTAACGTGCACGCATGCGCACATTCATGCGTGATGTCCGTTATGCACACATGTGCGTTGGCACGCGTCTTCTAATGCGGGCAAGCACATCTCTGACATTGCCCCACCCCCCTTAAGGACAATCTCCAGGTGCCCAGGAGAGCTCTCTTTTGAAGATGGCTGTGAAAGAAGGCCTGGATTAACTCTTGGGCATGGACATTCTGCTTGGGTTCCCAGGAGTTCTCTTTTGGACCATACCCCTTCCACTTGATCAGGTATTGAAGCTGGTTTCCTCTTCTTCTACAATCCAAGACGGCCTCCACCTCAAACTCCTCACCCCCAATAACAATTACTGGTTCAGGTGGTCCCGATACCCTGTGGTCCCGATCCCCTGTTTTGTAAGGGTTCTGGCACTGCAGGCTTTAGTAGTGACATGAGAAATACTGGGTAGATTTTCAGTGAGTCGGGTAAGGAAAGTTCATATGAAACTCTTCACCGGGAAGGGACCAATGAATTTGGGTGCCAGTCATTCTGAGGTTAGCGGTAGACAGCCATACTTTATCGCCCTGTTGAAGGCATAATTCCCCTCTCCTCTTCTTGTCAAACATCATTTTATCAGTTGTCTGTGCCTTGATCATGGCTACCTGTAATAATTTGCTATTAGGCTGCATTCACACCTGAGCGTAGCGTTTTTGAGCGTTTCTTCCGGCGTTTTGTCGCGCGTATTTGGGCGTTTGTATACAGGGTTTTCCGGCGTTTTTGAGCTTTGGCGTTTTTTTTTTAGTCAATAGGAAACATGATCATCTCATTCATCATTTGTTGCTATGTTTTTAGATTTTTTCATCTGCTTCCTGGGTGATTATTCTTCTTCCGGTTCATCATTGTACTTCCTGCTCCATGTGTTTGTATTGTCCTCTTCAAAGATGAATGATGATGAGATGGTGTGTTTTGTGGCAGCAGCCACTGTTACATCATATATTCTGCATGAAAGAGAGAGGAGAAAGAAGAGGGCACGCAGATACTGGGTTCACCCCGTAATTCCTGATCGAGAAGAGAGAGGCCAATTTTGGGTAAAATACAGTGACCTACGTGATCATGAAGATAAATTTTTGGACTACACTAGGATGTCCATAAAAAGGTTAGTAAAACTTATTTGGATTCATGATGTTTGACATTTTTCCTTTCTTATCATGTCCACTAATAAACCCCACATTTTTTTTTTTATCACAGCTTTGATGAGTTAATGGGTTTACTCAGTAGTCGGTTGGAACGAATGGATACATATTTTCGTAACAGTATACCCCCTGTGGAACGACTAATCATCACACTGAGGTAATTTTTTCTTATTTTTTGTAATTTTTTAAAGACTGATACATGAAGAACCCAAGATTAAAAATGTTTTATATGCATAAAATAAACACCAAACACACATTTTTTAAAGCAAAAAAAAAAATTTACTTTTTTTTAAATATTAAATATTTTTGAAATATAACTTTTTCTGTTTGTTTATTTTTTCTTCACATATACAGCTCAACAATATAAAAAAATAAATAGAGCTAACGTAGCTCATAAAAAAATAAAAAATAAATTAG
This sequence comes from Lithobates septentrionalis, assembly GCA_037952835.1. NCBI lineage: Eukaryota > Metazoa > Chordata > Amphibia > Anura > Ranidae > Lithobates > Lithobates septentrionalis. The sequence goes on from JBBDGP010003583.1 coordinate 796,736, forward strand.
AGCTGATGAAATGTTTGGGAGGAGTTGACTGCCTCATTTTCTGACATCACCACATTCATGGCATAGCCATAATGTGACTGACCAGGTGGAGTTAGAGGGATTTTCATTATGCTGCCAATTAGAAGGTGGTGGTGTTGGCAGAGGAAGGTAATTAGAAGGTGGTGGTGTTGGCAGATGAAGGTAATTAGAACATGGTGCTGTTGGCAGAGGAAGGTGGGTGGCAGAATGTGGTGATGACAACCGAGGTGGTGCTGGCAGATTAGGCGGGGGGAGATTTGCATAGGGACGATAAGGTGGTGGAGGTTCTGAAAACCTATATGTGGTGGTTGGTGGAATAAAAGTCGCAATGTAACGGAAGGTACCTTCCAACATGTCTGCCTGGAGTTCCGATGGTACCTTCTCCATCAGACCTTCCAGACACCTTGCAGAAACCTGCACATGCGACCTGTTGCTGTTCATTCTTTCAGACATACTGGCCATAATGTCCAACATGCGATTAAAATCAGGTTCAGGAGCCCTCCTTCTTGTTGCTCTAGCAGGTACATGAGCACATATGGGTGGTGTGGACTCCTTGTCTCCCACAGGTGTTGCAGATGTCGAACGTGCTGGAGTCAACATTTGGCTCTCTGGCTCTTGGCCTGCTTGATCACCTGATGCTTGGCTTGCTTGCTCACTGGCAGATGCTTGGCCTGCTTGCTGACTGCTTGCATCTGGGTCCAAATCATTATTTGGAGTACTGTCCTCCCAGCAGTTTTCAGTACTGAAAATAGAAATTATTATTACAACTTTCTCTTTACATTTTGTTTAATGACATTCGTACAGATGATAGCATACCGCCCCAAAGCCAGCAATGGCCGAAGGAACTCCAACTCTTTAGCATGCATGTATTCTCTAGGAGCACAGGCCGCAGGTCCACTCCTAAATTCCCTGAGTAGTCTTAGATATCGAGTGTAGGCATCACGTATACTCTTCCACTTCATTTTGAGCAGTTTTAATGGCAGTGGCTGATGCTAATTATTGTTTCCATTATATAGATATTGGGTCGTATGGCAGCAGCGCTGACTCTACTATTTTTTGGGAATTCTTCATTTGGACACATGCTGCGTACCAATAGTCTGGACCTTCCAGAAAACAGTCCAGTCCCGGGCACAAATGGCCCTCCCCTACCCAGTGTTTTTGTGGGGGATGAGGCCTTTGCTCTGAGTGAGCATCTTCTACGGCCTTATTCAGGGCACTAACTGTGCAGAAGAGTGTGTTCAATTATCGGCTAACAAGAGCACGTCGAGTTGTCGAATGTGCATTTGGCATTTAGCAAACAAATGGCGGGTCCTGCACACTCCCATTATTCTAAACATGCAAAATGCAGTCTGTGCTGTTAAAGCTGCATGTGCCTTGCATGACTTTGTAAGGCAACGGGATGGATTTGAGTTTGAGGACCCATTACATCAGAACATGGAAAGAGCTCATTGGACTGGTGTTCGTGGAAGCAGACAAGGTACACATGTCAGGGATCAATATGCATACTACTTTATGTCTCCAGCAGGACAGGTCCCATGGCAGCTTGAGGCAATTGAATAATTTTAAATCTTTAGTTGTTTGTTAATAGAACCATATACTATGCTGTACTGAATAATTAATAAAAATGCTTGATGTATTGATAAGAAGTCTCATGATTTTTTCAAAATATATCTTTGTGTGCAGTATCCATACAATATCCACTAGGGGTCAGAGTGTGCCTTCATGTATTTGTGACATGCTAACATTACTATACTCATACTAGTTGTCGGCGTTTCCAGGGCACCCACGTTTGTGCTGTTACACATAATGCGCAGTCTCTTTGAGCCATTCACACCATCCTTATTAACTGAACCTCTATAGCCCATATTATTCCAACAGCATTATTGGATCTATGGTTATTGTTCACCTGCCTTCCCTGTTGACATTTAAGCCAGCATACTGGGTGCCCTGACTTTTCCCCTGATAGTTGCATATACTGTCCTCTTTTTTGCCCCCTGCAGCCACCTATTGTGCATTGAGACCTTGAATTTGCCCTGGAATTTTTCACGCCCGCCCCCTGGGACCCACTGAATTCAAGATACAAATACAGGTATAACCAACTGTCCCTGAGAAAGCCATTTTAGGCGAAACATGTAGGACTTCAAATACCTGCTTACAAGACCTGCCACCACGCCATAGGCTTGGTTTTGTAATTGCTGTACAGTTGGCTTTTTATAATTCTTATTCTCTGTCTGTTCACACCCCTGATATGTATAATTTTTGTATACCTTTTTAAATTATTTGTCAATAAAACATTACAAACTTTTAAATCTATGTATTCCAATAATTGTTTGGCACCGTGATAATCCCCTTACCTCTCCTTTACCATTGTTACATATTTCATTGGGATGAGGTGCCGTATTATAACGAGGACTATTCAGTCAAAAAAAAAACTTTTTTTCTATACTCACACTTCTATGCATTAGGTGCTTATACTTATATAAGAACGAGGCAATAGATGTGCCATTCCAGTTCATCCTGGCCACATTCCTACACACATGCAATTAGTGTGTACACATATGTGGCCATAGTGAACTGTAATTGCACATCTATTGTCTGTTTTCTCATATGTACAGTGGCTTGCAAAAGTATTCGGCCCCCTTGAACTTTTCAACCTTTTGCAACATTTCAGGCTTCAAACATAAAGATATAAAATTAAAATTTTTTGTGAAGAATCACCAACAAGTGGGACACAATTGTGAAGTGGAACGAAATCTTTTGGATTTTTGAAACTTTTTTAACTAATAAAAAAATGAAAAGTGGGGCGTGCAAAATTATTCGGCCCCCTTGCGTTAATACTTTGTAGAGCCACCTTTTGCTGCGGTTACAGCTGCAAGTCGCTTGGGGTATGTCTCTATCAGTTTTGCACATCGAGAGACTGAAATTATTGCCCATTCTTCCTTGCAAAACAGCTCGAGCTCAGTGAGGTTGGATGGAGAGCGTTTGTGAACAGCAGTTTTCAGCTCTTTCCACAGATTCTCGATTGGATTCAGGTCTGGACTTTGACTTGGCCATTCTAACACCTGGATACGTTTATTTGTGAACCATTCCTTTGTAGATTTTGCTGTATGTTTGGGATCATTGTCTTGTTGGAAGATAAATCTCCGTCCCAGTTTCAGGTCTTTTGCGGACTCCAACAGGTTTTCATCCAGAATGGTCCTGCATTTGGCTGCATCCATCTTCCCCTCAATTTTAACCATCTTCCCTGTCCATGCTGAAGAAAAGCAGGCCCAAACCATGATGCTGCCACCACCATGTTTCACGGTGGGGATGGTGTGTTGAGTGTGATGAGCTGTGTTGCTTTTATGCCAAACATATCGTTTTGCATTGTGGCCAAAAAGTTGGATTTTGGTTTCATCGGACCAGAGCACCTTCTTCCACATGTTTGGTGTGTCTGCCAGGTGGCTTGTGGCAAACTTTAGACGAGACTTTTTATGGATATCTGTGAGAAATGGCTTTCTTCTTGCCACTCTTCCATAAAGGCCAGATTTGTGCAGTGTACGACTGATTGTTGTCCTATGGACAGACTCTCCCACCTCAGCTGTAGTTCTCTGCAGTTCAGCCAGAGTGATCATGGGCCTCTTGGCTGCATCTCTGATCAGTCTTCTCCTTGTCTGAGCTGAAAGTTTAGAGGGACAGCCAGGTCTTGGTAGATTTGCAGTGATCTGATACTCCTTCCATTTCAAAATGATCGCTTGCACAGTGCTCCTTGTGATGTTTAAAGCTTGGGAAATCTTTTTGTATCCAAATCCGGCTTTAAACTTCTCCACAACAGTATTACGGACCTGCCTGGTGTGTTCCTTGGTCTTCATGATGCTCTCTGCGCTTTCAACAGAACCCTGAGACTATCACAGAGCAGGTGCATTTATACAGAGACTTGATTACACACAGGTGGATTCTATTTATCACCATCAGTCATTTAGGACAACATTGGATCATTCAGAGATCCTCGCTGAACTTCTGGAGTGAGTTTTCTGCACTGAAAGTAAAGGGGCCGAATAATTTTGCACACACCACTTTTCAGTTTTTTAATTGCTAAAAAAGTTTAAAATATCCAATAGATTTCGTTCCACTTCACAATTGTGTCCCACTTGTTGGCGATTCTTCACAAAAAATTTAAATTTTATATCTTTATGTTTGAAGCCTGAAATGTGGCAAAAGTTTGAAAAGTTCAAGGGGGCCGAATACTTTCGCAAGCCACTGTATGATCTTGTAAGCAAGGCATAGGAATATAAGCATAAGCTAGTACTGTTTTTCTGGTGCTAAGATTCTGTTATTTATAATTAGGGATGAGCTTCGAGTTCGAGTCGAACTCATGTTCGACTCGAACATCGGCTGTTCGCAAGTTCGCCGAACAACGAACAATTTGGGGTGTTCGTGGCAAATTCTAATGCCGCGGAACACCCTTTAAAAGTCTATGGGAGAAATCAAAAGTGCTAATTTTAAAGGCTTATATGCAAGTTATTGTCATAAAAAGTGTTTGGGGACCTGGGTCCTGCCCCAAGGGACAAGGATCAATGCAAAAAAAAGTTTTAAAAACGGCCATTTTTTCAGGAGCAGTGATTTTAATAATGCTTAAAGTCAAACAATAAAAGTGTAATATCCCTTTAAATTTCGTAGCTGGGGGGTGTCTATAGTATGCCTGTAAAGGGGCGCATGTTTCCCGTGTTTAGAACAGTCTGACAGCAAAATGACATTTCGAAGGAAAAAAAGCCATTTAAAACTACCCGCGGCTATTGCATTGCCGACAATACACATAGAAGTTCATTGATAAAAACTACATGGGAATTCCCCACAGGGCAACCCCGAACCAAAAAAAAAATGACGTGGGAGTCGCCCTAAATTCCATACCAGGCCCTTCAGGTCTGGTATGGATATTAAGGGGAACCCCGGCCAAAATTTTAAAAAAAAATGACGTGGGGTTCCCCCTAAATTCCATACCAGATCCTCCAGGTCTGGTATGGATTTTAAGGGGAACCCCGCGCCAGAAAAAAAAAAAAAACGGCGTGGGGTCCCCCCAAAAATCCATACCAGACCCTTATCCTAGCACGCAACCTGGCAGGCCGCAGGAAAAGAGGGGGGGATGAGAGTGCGGCCCCCCCCTCCTGAACCGTACCAGGCCACATGCCCTCAACATTGGGAGGGTGATTTGGGGTAGCCCCCCAAAACACCTTGTCCCCATGTTGATGAGGACAAGGGCCTCATCCGCACAACCCTGGCCGGTGGTTGTCGGGGGTCTGCGGGTGGGAGGCTTATCGGAATCTGGAAGCCCCCTTTAACAAGGGGCCCCCCCTGTGTGAAATGGTAAGGGGGTACTTACCCCTACCATTTCACTAAAAAACTGTCAAAAATGACAATGACAAGAGACAGTTTTTGACAATTCCTTTATTTAAATGCTTCTTCTTTCTTCCTTCATCTTCTGGTTCCTCTGGTTCTTCCTCCGGCGTTCTCGTCCAGCATCTCCTCCGCGGCGTCTTCTATCTTCTTCTCCTCGGGCCGCTCCGCACCCATGGCATGGAGGGAGGCTCCCGCTCTTCTCTTCATCTTCTTCTTCATCTTCTTCTTCCTTCTTCTCTTCTTCTCTTCTTCATTTTTTTCTCCGGGCCGCTCCGCATCCATGCTGGCATGGAGGGAGGCTCCCGCTGTGTGACGGCGTCTCTTCGTCTGACGGTTCCTAAATAACGGGGGCAGGGCCACCCGCTGACCCCGCCCCCCTCTGACGCACGGGACATGACGGGACTTCCCTGTGGCATTCCCCGTGACGTCACAGGGAAGTCCCGTCAAGTCACCGTGCGTCAGAGGGGGCGGGGTCACCGGGTGGCCCCGCCCCCCTGTTATTTAAGAACCGTCAGACGAAGAGACGCCGTCACACAGCGGGAGCCTCCCTTCATGCCAGCATGGATGCGGAGTGGCCCGGAGAAGAAAATGAAGAAGAGAAGAAGGAAGAATAGAAGAAGATGAAGAGAAGAGCGGGAGCCTCCCTCCATGCCATGGGTGCGGAGCGGCCCGAGGAGAAGAAGATAGAAGACGCCGCGGAGGAGATGCTGGACGAGAACGCCGGAGGAAGAACCAGAAGAACCAGAAGATGAAGGAAGAAAGAAGAAGCATTTAAATAAAGGAATTGTCAAAAACTGTCTCTTGCCATTTTTAACATTTTTGACAGTTTCTTTGTGAAATGGTAGGGGTAAGTACCCCCTTACCATTTCACACAGGGGGGGTCCCCTTGTTAAAGGGGGCTTCCAGATTCTGATAAGCCCCCTGCCCGCAGACCCCCACAACCACCGGCCAGGGTTGTGGGGATGAGGCCCTTGTCCTCATCAACATGGGGACAAGGTGTTTTGGGGGGCTACCCCAAAGCACCCTCCCAATGTTGAGGGCATGTGGCCTGGTACGGTTCAGGAGGGGGGGGCGCACTCTCGTCCCCCCCTCTTTTCCTGCGGCCTGCCAGGTTGCGTGCTCGGATAAGGGTCTGGTATGGATTTTTGGGGGGACCCCATGCCGTTTTTTTTTTTGCCGCGGGGTTCCCCTTAAAATCCATACCAGACCTGAAGGGTCTGGTATGGAATTTAGGGGGAACCCCACGTCATTTTTTTTTAAAAATTTTGGCCGGGGTTCCCCTTAATATCCATACCAGACCTGAAGGGCCTTGTATGGAATTTAGGGGGACTCCCACATCATTTTTTTATTTTTATTTTGGTTCGGGGTTGCCCTGTGGGGAATTCCCATGCCGTTTTTATCAATGAACTTCTATGTGTATTGTCGGCAATGCAATAGCCGCAGGTAGTTTTAAATGGCTTTTTTTCCTTTGAAATGTCATTTTGCTGTCAGACTGTTCTAAACACGGGAAACATGCGCCCCTTTACAGGCATACTATAGACACCCCCCAGCTTCGAAATTTAAAGGGATATCACACTTTTATTGTTTGACTTTAAGCATTATTAAAATCACTGCTCCTGAAAAAACGGCCGTTTTTAAAACTTTTTTTTGCATTGATCCATGTCCCCTGGGGCAGGACCCAGGTCCCCAAACACTTTTTATGACAATAACTTGCATATTAGCCTTTAAAATTTGCACTTTTGATTATTCATGTTCGTGTCCCATAGACTTTAATGGTGTTTGCGTGTTCGAACAAACTTTTTTCCTGTTCGCATGTTCTGGTGTGAACCGAACAAGGGGGTGCTCGGCTCATCCCTATTTATAATGTACTAAATAACAATCATCCTATTATCTCCCTATGGTCGGTTATGTTTGCAGAGGTTTATCTTACCTTTCTCATCCTTCACACGGGCATTTAGGTCTGCCCAGTTTGTGAAAACTTGGCAGGCAATCTGGTTCCATGCCCTCCTCTTGCTCGCTCGCAGCTTATAGCATGGATCTCTGGAATCATAGAGACAGGGGTGCTGCTTTACCATTCTGATAAAGCTTTCCTGATCTAAAAGAAATACTGTCTCATCCACTTCACTCTCTATATTGCTGGCCTCCATGTCTTCTAATCAAAAAATGGTGATCTGTGCACTTCCTGTGTATGTTTTATGTCATTTTCTTTATGTAAATTTATTTCACTCGAGCCGATAAAAGCCACAAAACGCCTGCAGAAACGCTCGTTGTTGCGGTAGACGCTTGAATCAAGTGTTTCCATTAGTTTTGCCTGATTCGCGCGACAAAAAAGGGTCTCAGAACTTGTTTGAGCTTCAGGCATAGGGCTTCAGTCGACTTGGAGTGGAGATGTGAACCATCTCCATAGAGAATAATGTATTTTTTCCCCTCAAGCGTTTTGTAGCTTGAGGCTTCAAGCTACAAAACGCTCATGTGTGAATGGAGCCTAATGGTTCAGGAAATCAACGGTGTTCTGAACTCCTGGGACCGTGGAATCGGGAATGAGATCAGGTAGGAAGGTTGGGTGGAATCCATAGTTGGAGAAGAATGGAGACTGACCTGTAGCCGAGTGACTGGCATTGTTGAAGGCGAACTCTGCCAAGAGCAGTACAGCTACCCAGTCATCTCGTACAAAAGTGGTGAAGCACCTGAGATATTGCTTAAGCATTTGGTTCGTCTCTCGGTTTGCCCATTAGTCTGAGGGTGAAAGGCAGAGGACATAGAAAGTTTGATCAGTAGGATCTTGCTGACATGTACCTTGTATGTGAGCCTGACATGCAGAGGGAGACCTCTCGTACAGCCCTGGTTCCCAGATCACTGGAGTTGAGGGCAGTGACCGTAGGAGCACAGTGGAGTATGAGTGCCTGGTGGATTCTCTGGAGATGATGTCCATTGAGAGACACTGGAACTGGCTGGAGTGCCAGGTGCAGGTAAGCTGGAGACAAGTCAGCAGGCTGCAGGTCAGCAGGGTGCAGGTGAGCTGGATGCAGGTCAGCAGGCTGCAGGTAAGCTGGATGCAGGTCAGCAGGATGCAGGTAAGTTGGATGCAGGTCAGCAGGGTGGCAGGTGAGCTGGATGCAGGTCAGCAGGCTGCAGGTAAGCTGATGCAGGTTAGCAGGATGCAGGGGAGCTGGATGCAGGTCAGCAGGGTGCACACAGCAGGCAGAAGCAAGGTCAGACAAGCCGGGTCATACACAGTGATCAGTTGAAAAGATTAGGCAGGCAAGGAATGGTCAAGTTCAGGCTGGTTTCTGGTAACAGGAGATCAGGCAGGCAGGTAAACAGGTTCAGAGTCAGGGAAAGCCAAGGTTCAGGATTGGAGACAGCAGCGTGGTCAGAGAGCCAGGTCAGGTGATCGGATGCAGATTACAGAAACAGGTCACAGGTGAAGCTGCAGATCAAACAGCAAGAGCTGAATGGTGGAAGCCCCTCTTAAAGGCCACTGGGCGCCAAAGCCGCGTCACTGTGCGTGCGATCTCCGCGATCGGCGCTGTGCATTGGCGCACGCCTGTTCCGTTACTGGGAACCTGTTGGTGGGGATGCGCCTGAGCCCTGTTGCAGGTCTGGAAGTAGTATGTCCATGACATTGCCCCCGCCTTAAGGGCAACCTCCGGAGGCCCAAAAGAGCTCTTTTCTGAGGATGTCTGCAGAAGAAGGCCTGGATCAGTTCTTGAGCATGCACATTTTGCTTAGGTTCCCATGAGTTCTCCTCTGGTCCATAACCCTTCCATTTGATTAAAAATTGAAGTTGGTTACCTCTCCTCCTGCAGTCTACGACAGCCTCCACCTCATACTCCTCATCCTTTATTAATAATAACGGGTCTGGGTGGCCCCGATCCTCTGTCTGGAAAGGGTCGGGTACTGTGGGTTTAAGCAGAGACACATGAAACACTGGGTGCACTTTGAGCGACTCAGGCAGGGTAAGTTCATAGGAAACCTTCCATTTCCTTTTAACTGGGAAAGGGCCAATGAATCTGGGTGCCAGCTTCTTTGAAGGGCAAGACATCTTGAGGTTGGTGGTAGATAACCACACCTGATCACCTGGTTGGAGACGTAATTCACCTCTTCTCTTCCTGTCATAAAGCCTCTTGTTGGTTGCCTGTGCCTTGGCCATAGCTTCTTGCAACAACTTGTTGTTGCAACCCAGGAACTCGACAGTGCTTTGTACTGCTGGAACAGGAGATTCCGGGATAATGTTAGGCAGGAAGACAGGATGGAACCCATAGTTCGCAAAGAACGGTGACTGACCTGTGGCTGAATGGCTGGCATTGTTGAAAGCAAATTCCGCTAGAGGCAAAAGTGCTACCCAATCATCTTGGACAAATGAGGTAAAGCAACGGATGTACTGTTCCAGGGTTTGGTTCGTCCTTTCAGTTTGTCCGTTAGTCCCCACATCGTAATTCTTCTCTGCAGGCGAAAGCTTCCGAGAGAAGAAAGCTATGGGGTGCATGAGATCCTTGAGTCCTTGGCGTGAGAAATAACTGCCCCCACAGCTGTTTCTGAGGCATCAACCTCGAGTAGGTAAGGAAGAGAGGGATCCGGATGGCTCAAGATGGGGGCAGAGGTAAAGAGTCCCTTTAGGGTAGAAAAGGCAGCTTGAGCCTGGGGATTCCACTGGAATCAGACGTTTTGTCTTGTTAGCTGGGTGATCGGAGAGATAATTGCAGAAAATCCTTTGATGAACCTTCTGTAAAAATTGGCGAAGCCAACAAAACGTTGCACCCCCTTTTTATCTGAGGGTGTAGGCCAGTCCAGAACAGCTGTGACCTTTTGTTGGTCCATCTTGAACCCTTCTGTGGAAATTACCAGGCCCAGAAATTGGATACTCTGCCGCTCAAATTCGCATTTTTCTGGTTTGGCGTATAAGCCATGCTGATGGAGTCGGCAGAGTACCATCTTGTTTCCGGTGCTGATCCAAGGATGAGGAAAAGATCAGGATATCGTCTAAGATAAGTAGGCTATGACGAAAAATGTCCAGATAGTCTCTGAAGATATCTCTGCAGGAAGGTAGCAGGGGCATTACACAGGCCGAAGGGCATCACCAGATATTCGTAGTGGCCAAACCTGGTACGAAAGGCCGTTTTCCACTCGTCCCCTGCACGAATGCGAACCAAATTGTAGGCCCCACGAAGATCGAGTTTGGTGAGCACAACAGTAGTTCTTAATCTTTGAAAAAGCTCAGGTACCAGGGGTAAGGGATACTGGTTCTGACTGTAACCTTGTTCAGCTCCTGGTAATCCACACAAGGACGCAATGAGTGGTCCTTCTTCTCCACAAAAAGATCCCTGCCCCAGCCGGAGAGATGGATGGCCGGATGAACCCCCTCTTAAGGTTTTCATCAACATATTCATTTAAAACCTCCAACTCCCACTCAGACAGAGGAAAAATTTGCCCAAAGGGGATTTCAGCTCCGGGCAGTAACTCAATCGGGCAATCGTAGGAACGATGAGGAGGAAGTGTCTCTGCCCCTCATTTACTAAAAACATCTAAGAACTCGTGATACTGTTCAGGAACTGCTGAGCGTAATTCTGAGTCAGCTTCCAGGCGACAGCAAAGGGCCAGATATCTTGGAAGGTAAGGACAGAAAATATTCTTGACAGTAAGCGGATTGAAACCTGATTTCTCCGGAGCCCCAGTCGATTTGCGGGTTGTGGGCCTGAAGCACGGTAGACCCAAGATAGATCGGGAACAGAGGGGAAGCAATAGCATCAAACTTAAGCAGTTCCTTGTGGTTCGAGACAGTAATTACAGGCAGTGGGGGAGTCTCTTGAGTCACCTGGCCAGATTTAATACGGGATCCATCTGCCAAGAAAACGGAAAGTCTTTGAGCCCTGTGCTGGAGTTGGAATTGCGTTTTGTTGGTTGGCAAAGTTCAAATCAATAAAACAACTGCATGCACCAGAGTCTATTATTGCAGTAACAGACTCACAGTCTTTCTAGAAAAACTGAAGGGTGATGGGAATAGCCAGGTGCGTAGAGAGAGCTGGGTGACTGTGTGGTGGGATGAATGAAGATCTATGGTACTTGGCAGAACACGAATGTACATAATGGCCAGTTCCCCCGCAGTACAAACACAGGTGAGCTTTTGCCGACGTTAGACGTTCCTCGACAGACAATGCGGGTCTCATTAGTCCGACCTGCCTGATTTATGAAAGTCCGGTATTAGTTTGGTTGGTGCAGGATTAACTGGGACCAGTCTAAGGGGAACAGGACGAGAGGTCGTAGGCACTTGGGGTAACATCCAAGTTGGTTGAGTCTGCTGGGTCACCCTCTCCATCCTGCGTTCCTGAAGACGACGGTTCTATCTGAATAGTTAGGGTCATCAAGGGATTCCAGGGAATTTGTACACCGACCCGAGCCAGTTCATCCTTTAGTCCTTGACACGACAAGCCTACGAAACTGGTGCCGTAAAGCTGCATGGTTCCACTGGGTATCCGCGCTCCAGCGTCTAAAGTCCGTTATATAATCTTCGACCACTCTGCAGCCCTGCTGGAGCGTGCTAAGAGCAGCTTTCGGCAGTGGAAGTTCGTTGGGGGTCATCATATAAGAGTGACATTGCGTAGAAGAAGGATGACAAAGAGTCCAGAGAAACATGATGTTCTTCCAGCAGGTGATGAACCCAGGCTTGTGGTTCTCCCAGCAGAAGTGAGACAACAAACCCCACCTTGGTGTTTTCCCGCGAAAAGGTTAAGGGTAGTAAAGGAAAAGTACAGCTCACATGCATTACGGAAAGTCCAAAACTTGCTTCAATCCCCAGAAAACTTCTCCGGAATTGGGACCCTGGGTTTTGGAGATAACATCACTACAGGAGTGCGGGGAAGCCTCTGATGACAACCCACTGGAAGAAACGTTTGTAATACTCGTCCGGGACTGCACTAGTCTCACCAGGTGTTCATAGCTGTCCTGAAGGGATTTCACCTCTTGAGTGAGGACGGAGAGTAATTGGCAGATTTCATCAGTAGCGGAGGTCCCTCTTGCAGGCTCAGGCATGGCTGTTTGATACTGACACGTACCTCGCATGTGAGCCTGACGTGCAGAGGGAGACCTCTCGTACAGCCCTGGTTCCCAGATCACTGGAGTTGAGGACAGTGACCATAGGAGCACAGTGGGGTATGAGTGCCTGGTGG
>JBBDGP010003584.1:0-120394 GCA_037952835.1 Lithobates septentrionalis
GTGTACTCACTATCTCTGGATATACTCCAGTGTGGGTGTACTCCTATCTCCGGATATACTCCCAGTGTGGGGTGTACTCACTATCTCCGGATATACTCCCAGTGTGGGGTGTACTCACTATCTCCAGGATATCTCCAGTGTGGGATGTACTCACTATCTCCAGGATATACTCCCAGTGTGGGGTGTACTCACTATCTCCGGATATACTCCCAGTGTGGGTGTACTCACTATCTCCGGATATACTCCCAGTGTGGGGTGTACTCACTACCTCCTGGATATATCCCAGTGTGGGGTGTACTCACTATCTCCAGATATACTCCCAGTGTGGGGTGTACTCACTATCTCCAGATATACTCCCAGTGTGGGGTGTACTCACTATCTCCAGATATACTCCCAGTGTGGGGTGTACTCACTATCTCCAGATATACTCCCAGTGTGGGGTGTACTCACTATCTCCAGATATACTCCCAGTGTGGGGTGTACTCACTATCTCGGATATACTCCCAGTGTGGGGTGTACTCACTATCTCCAGATATACTCCCAGTGTGGGGGTGTACTCACTATCTCTGGATATACTCCCAGTGTGGGGTGTACTCACTATCTCCAGATATACTCCCAGTGTGGGGTGTACTCACTATCTCCGGATATACTCCCAGTGTGGGGTGTACTCACTATCTCCAGATATACTCCCAGTGTGGGGTGTACTCACTATCTCCGGATATACTCCCAGTGTGGGGTGTACTCACTATCTCCAGATATACTCCCAGTGTGGGGTGTACTCACTATCTCCTGGATATACTCCCAGTGTGGGGTGTACTCACTATCTCCGGATATACTCCCAGTGTGGGGTGTACTCACTATCTCCGGATATACTCCCAGTGTGGGGTGTACTCACTATCTCCAGGATATACTCCCAGTGTGGGGTGTACTCACTATCTCCGGATATACTCCCAGTGTGGGGTGTACTCACTATCTCTGGATATACTCCCAGTGTGGGTGTACTCACTATCTCTGGATATACTCCCAGTGTGGGGTGTACTCACTATCTCTGGATATACTCCCAGTGTGGGGTGTTACTCACTATCTCTGGATATACTCCCAGTGTGGGGTGTACTCACTACCTCCAGATATACTCCAGTGTGGGGTGTACTCACTACCTCCAGATATACTCCCAGTGTGGGGTGTACTCACTATCTCCGGATATACTCCCAGTGTGGGGTGTACTCACTATCTCAGGATATACTCCCAGTGTGGGGTGTACTCACTACCTCCAGATATACTCCCAGTGTGGGGTGTACTCACTATCTCCGGATATACTCCAGTGTGGGGTGTACTCACTATCTCAGGATATACTCCCAGTGTGGGGTGTACTCCACTATCTCCTGGATATACTCCAAGTGTGGGGTGTACTCACTATCTCCGGATATACTCCCAGTGTGGGGTGTACTCACTATCTCCGGATATACTCCCAGTGTGGGGTGTACTCACTATCTCCGGATATACTCCCAGTGTGGGGTGTACTCACTATCTCCGGATATACTCCCAGTGTGGGGTGTACTCACTATCTCCAGATATACTCCCAGTGTGGGGTGTACTCACTATCTCCAGATATACTCCCAGTGTGGGGTGTACTCACTATCTCTCGGATATACTCCCAGTGTGGGGTGTACTCACTATCTCCGGATATACTCCCAGTGTGGGGTGTACTCACTATCTCCAGATATACTCCCAGTGTGGGGTGTACTCACTATCTCCGGATATACTCCCAGTGTGGGGTGTACTCACTATCTCCAGATATACTCCCAGTGTGGGGTGTACTCACTATCTCCGGATATACTCCCAGTGTGGGGTGTACTCACTATCTCCAGATATACTCCCAGTGTGGGGTGTACTCACTATCTCCGGATATACTCCCAGTGTGGGGTGTACTCACTATCTCCAGATATACTCCCAGTGTGGGGTGTACTCACTATCTCCGGATATACTCCCAGTGTGGGGTGTACTCACTATCTCCTGGATATACTCCCAGTGTGGGGTGTACTCACTATCTCTGGATATACTCCCAGTGTGGGGTGTACTCACTATCTCCGGATATACTCCCAGTGTGGGGTGTACTCACTATCTCCAGATATACTCCCAGTGTGGGGTGTACTCACTATCTCTGGATATACTCCCAGTGTGGGGTGTACTCACTATCTCTGGATATACTCCCAGTGTGGGGTGTACTCACTATCTCGGATATACTCCCAGTGTGGGGTGTACTCACTATCTCCGATATACTCCCAGTGTGGGGTGTACTCACTATCTCCGGATATACTCCCAGTGTGGGGTGTACTCACTATCTCCAGATATACTCCCAGTGTGGGGTGTACTCACTATCTCCGGATATACTCCCAGTGTGGGGTGTACTCACTATCTCCGGATATACTCCCAGTGTGGGGTGTACTCACTATCTCCAGATATACTCCCAGTGTGGGGTGTACTCACTATCTCCGGATATACTCCCAGTGTGGGGTGTACTCACTATCTCCGGATATACTCCCAGTGTGGGGTGTACTCACTATCTCCGGATATACTCCCAGTGTGGGGTGTACTCACTATCTCCAGATATACTCCCAGTGTGGGGTGTACTCACTATCTCCAGATATACTCCCAGTGTGGGGTGTACTCACTATCTCCTGGATATACTCCCAGTGTGGGGTGTACTCACTATCTCTGGATATACTCCCAGTGTGGGGTGTACTCACTATCTCCAGATATACTCCCAGTGTGGGGTGTACTCACTATCTCCAGATATACTCCCAGTGTGGGGTGTACTCACTATCTCTGGATATACTCCCAGTGTGGGGTGTACTCACTATCTCCGGATATACTCCCAGTGTGGGGTGTACTCACTATCTCCAGATATACTCCCAGTGTGGGGTGTACTCACTATCTCCGGATATACTCCCAGTGTGGGGTGTACTCACTATCTCCAGATATACTCCAGTGTGGGGTGTACTCACTATCTCTGGATATACTCCCAGTGTGGGGTGTACTCACTATCTCCGGATATACTCCCAGTGTGGGGTGTACTCACTATCTCCGGATATACTCCCAGTGTGGGGTGTACTCACTATCTCCAGATATACTCCCAGTGTGGGGTGTACTCACTATCTCCGGATATACTCCCAGTGTGGGGTGTACTCACTATCTCCGGATATACTCCCAGTGTGGGGTGTACTCACTATCTCCAGGATATACTCCCAGTGTGGGGTGTACTCACTATCTCCGGATATACTCCCAGTGTGGGGTGTACTCACTATCTCCGGATATACTCCCAGTGTGGGGTGTACTCACTATCTCTGGATATACTCCCAGTGTGGGGTGTACTCACTATCTCCGGATATACTCCCAGTGTGGGGTGTACTCACTATCTCCGGATATACTCCCAGTGTGGGGTGTACTCACTATCTCCAGATATACTCCCAGTGTGGGGTGTACTCACTATCTCTGGATATACTCCCAGTGTGGGGTGTACTCACTATCTCCTGGATATACTCCCAGTGTGGGGTGTACTCACTATCTCCAGATATACTCCCAGTGTGGGGTGTACTCACTATCTCCGGATATACTCCCAGTGTGGGGTGTACTCACTATCTCCGGATATACTCCCAGTGTGGGGTGTACTCACTATCTCCAGATATACTCCCAGTGTGGGGTGTACTCACTATCTCCAGATATACTCCCAGTGTGGGGTGTACTCACTATCTCCAGATATACTCCCAGTGTGGGGTGTACTCACTATCTCTGGATATACTCCCAGTGTGGGGTGTACTCACTATCTCCGGATATACTCCCAATGTGGGGTGTACTCACTATCTCCAGATATACTCCCAGTGTGGGGTGTACTCACTATCTCTGGATATACTCCCAGTGTGGGGTGTACTCACTATCTCCGGATATACTCCCAGTGTGGGGTGTACTCACTATCTCCGGATATACTCCCAGTGTGGGGTGTACTCACTATCTCTGGATATACTCCCAGTGTGGGGTGTACTCACTATCTCCGGATATACTCCCAGTGTGGGGTGTACTCACTATCTCTGGATATACTCCCAGTGTGGGGTGTACTCACTATCTTCAGATATACTCCCAGTGTGGGGTGTACTCACTATCTCCGGATATACTCCCAGTGTGGGGTGTACTCACTATCTCTGGATATACTCCCAGTGTGGGGTGTACTCACTATCTTCAGATATACTCCCAGTGTGGGGTGTACTCACTATCTCCAGATATACTCCCAGTGTGGGGTGTACTCACTATCTCCGGATATACTCCCAGTGTGGGGTGTACTCACTATCTCCGGATATACTCCCAGTGTGGGGTGTACTCACTATCTCTGGATATACTCCCAGTGTGGGGTGTACTCACTATCTCCGGATATACTCCCAGTGTGGGGTGTACTCACTATCTCCGGATATACTCCCAGTGTGGGGTGTACTCACTATCTCCGGATATACTCCCAGTGTGGGGTGTACTCACTATCTCCGGATATACTCCCAGTGTGGGGTGTACTCACTATCTCCGGATATACTCCCAGTGTGGTGTGTACTCACTATCTCCGGATATACTCCCAGTGTGGGGTGTACTCACTATCTCCGGATATACTCCCAGTGTGGGGTGTACTCACTATCTCCGGATATACTCCCAGTGTGGGGTGTACTCACTATCTCCGGATATACTCCCAGTGTGGGGTGTACTCACTATCTCCAGATATACTCCCAGTGTGGGGTGTACTCACTATCTCCAGATATACTCCCAGTGTGGGGTGTACTCACTATCTCCGGATATACTCCCAGTGTGGGGTGTACTCACTACCTCCAGATATACTCCCAGTGTGGGGTGTACTCACTATCTCCAGATATACTCCCAGTGTGGGGTGTACTCACTATCTCCGGATATACTCCCAGTGTGGGGTGTACTCACTATCTCCAGATATACTCCCAGTGTGGGGTGTACTCACTATCCTCCAGATATACTCCCAGTGTGGGGTGTACTCACTATCTCCGGATATACTCCCAGTGTGGGGTGTACTCACTATCTCCGGATATACTCCCAGTGTGGGGTGTACTCACTATCTCCAGATATACTCCCAGTGTGGGGTGTACTCACTATCTCTGGATATACTCCCAGTGTGGGGTGTACTCACTATCTCCGGATATACTCCCAGTGTGGGGTGTACTCACTATCTCCTGGATATACTCCCAGTGTGGGGTGTACTCACTATCTTCAGATATACTCCCAGTGTGGGGTGTACTCACTATCTCCGGATATACTCCCAGTGTGGGGTGTACTCACTATCTCTGGATATACTCCCAGTGTGGGGTGTACTCACTATCTTCAGATATACTCCCAGTGTGGGGTGTACTCACTATCTCCGGATATACTCCCAGTGTGGGGTGTACTCACTACCTCCAGATATACTCCCAGTGTGGGGTGTACTCACTATCTCCGGATATACTCCCAGTGTGGGGTGTACTCACTATCTCCGGATATACTCCCAGTGTGGGGTGTACTCACTACCTCCAGATATACTCCCAGTGTGGGGTGTACTCACTATCTCCGGATATACTCCCAGTGTGGGGTGTACTCACTACCTCCAGATATACTCCCAGTGTGGGGTGTACTCACTATCTCCGGATATACTCCCAGTGTGGGGTGTACTCACTATCTCCGGATATACTCCCAGTGTGGGGTGTACTCACTACCTCCAGATATACTCCCAGTGTGGGGTGTACTCACTATCTCCGGATATACTCCCAGTGTGGGGTGTACTCACTATCTCCGGATATACTCCCAGTGTGGGGTGTACTCACTATCTCCAGATATACTCCCAGTGTGGGGTGTACTCACTATCTCCGGATATACTCCCAGTGTGGGGTGTACTCACTATCTCCAGATATACTCCCAGTGTGGGGTGTACTCACTATCTCCGGATATACTCCCAGTGTGGGGTGTACTCACTACCTCCAGATATACTCCCAGTGTGGGGTGTACTCACTATCTCCGGATATACTCCCAGTGTGGGGTGTACTCACTATCTCCGGATATACTCCCAGTGTGGGGTGTACTCACTACCTCCAGATATACTCCCAGTGTGGGGTGTACTCACTATCTCCGGATATACTCCCAGTGTGGGGTGTACTCACTATCTCCAGATATACTCCCAGTGTGGGGTGTACTCACTATCTCCGGATATACTCCCAGTGTGGGGTGTACTCACTATCTCCAGATATACTCCCAGTGTGGGGTGTACTCACTATCTCTGGATATACTCCCAGTGTGGGGTGTACTCACTATCTCCGGATATACTCCCAGTGTGGGGTGTACTCACTATCTCCAGATATACTCCCAGTGTGGGGTGTACTCACTATCTCTGGATATACTCCCAGTGTGGGGTGTACTCACTATCTCCGGATATACTCCCAGTGTGGGGTGTACTCACTATCTCCGGATATACTCCCAGTGTGGGGTGTACTCACTATCTCTGGATATACTCCCAGTGTGGGGTGTACTCACTATCTCTGGATATACTCCCAGTGTGGGGTGTACTCACTATCTCCGGATATACTCCCAGTGTGGGGTGTACTCACTATCTCCAGATATACTCCCAGTGTGGGGTGTACTCACTATCTCCGGATATACTCCCAGTGTGGGGTGTACTCACTATCTCCGGATATACTCCCAGTGTGGGGTGTACTCACTATCTCCGGATATACTCCCAGTGTGGGGTGTACTCACTATCTCCGGATATACTCCCAGTGTGGGGTGTACTCACTATCTCCAGATATACTCCCAGTGTGGGGTGTACTCACTATCTCTGGATATACTCCCAGTGTGGGGTGTACTCACTATCTCCGGATATACTCCCAGTGTGGGGTGTACTCACTATCTCCAGATATACTCCCAGTGTGGGGTGTACTCACTATCTCCAGATATACTCCCAGTGTGGGGTGTACTCACTATCTCCGGATATACTCCCAGTGTGGGGTGTACTCACTATCTCCGGATATACTCCCAGTGTGGGGTGTACTCACTATCTCTGGATATACTCCCAGTGTGGGGTGTACTCACTATCTCTGGATATACTCCCAGTGTGGGGTGTACTCACTATCTCCGGATATACTCCCAGTGTGGGGTGTACTCACTATCTCCGGATATACTCCCAGTGTGGGGTGTACTCACTATCTCCAGATATACTCCCAGTGTGGGATGTACTCACTATCTCCAGATATACTCCCAGTGTGGGATGTACTCACTATCTCCGGATATACTCCCAGTGTGGGGTGTACTCACTATCTCCAGATATACTCCCAGTGTGGGGTGTACTCACTATCTCTGGATATACTCCCAGTGTGGGGTGTACTCACTATCTCCAGATATACTCCCAGTGTGGGGTGTACTCACTATCTCCAGATATACTCCCAGTGTGGGGTGTACTCACTATCTCCAGATATACTCCCAGTGTGGGGTGTACTCACTATCTCTGGATATACTCCCAGTGTGGGGTGTACTCACTATCTCCAGATATACTCCCAGTGTGGGATGTACTCACTATCTCCAGATATACTCCCAGTGTGGGGTGTACTCACTATCTCCAGATATACTCCCAGTGTGGGGTGTACTCACTATCTCTGGATATACTCCCAGTGTGGGGTGTACTCACTATCTCTGGATATACTCCCAGTGTGGGGTGTACTCACTATCTCCGGATATACTCCCAGTGTGGGGTGTACTCACTACCTCCAGATATACTCCCAGTGTGGGGTGTACTCACTATCTCCGGATATACTCCCAGTGTGGGGTGTACTCACTATCTCCAGATATACTCCCAGTGTGGGGTGTACTCACTATCTCCAGATATACTCCCAGTGTGGGGTGTACTCACTATCTCCAGATATACTCCCAGTGTGGGGTGTACTCACTATCTCTGGATATACTCCCAGTGTGGGGTGTACTCACTATCTCCAGATATACTCCCAGTGTGGGATGTACTCACTATCTCCAGATATACTCCCAGTGTGGGGTGTACTCACTATCTCTGGATATACTCCCAGTGTGGGGTGTACTCACTATCTCTGGATATACTCCCAGTGTGGGGTGTACTCACTATCTCCAGATATACTCCCAGTGCGGGGTGTACTCACTATCTCCAGATATACTCCCAGTGTGGGGTGTACTCACTATCTCCGGATATACTCCCAGTGTGGGGTGTACTCACTATCTCTGGATATACTCCCAGTGTGGGGTGTACTCACTATCTCCAGATATACTCCCAGTGTGGGGTGTACTCACTATCTCTGGATATACTCCCAGTGTGGGGTGTACTCACTATCTCTGGATATACTCCCAGTGTGGGGTGTACTCACTATCTCCAGATATACTCCCAGTGCGGGGTGTACTCACTATCTCCAGATATACTCCCAGTGTGGGGTGTACTCACTATCTCCGGATATACTCCCAGTGTGGGGTGTACTCACTATCTCTGGATATACTCCCAGTGTGGGGTGTACTCACTATCTCCAGATATACTCCCAGTGTGGGGTGTACTCACTATCTCCAGATATACTCCCAGTGTGAGGTGTACTCACTATCTCCGGATATACTCCCAGTGTGGGGTGTACTCACTATCTCCGGATATACTCCCAGTGTGGGGTGTACTCACTATCTCTGGATATACTCCCAGTGTGGGGTGTACTCACTATCTCTGGATATACTCCCAGTGTGGGGTGTACTCACTATCTCCGGATATACTCCCAGTGTGGGGTGTACTCACTATCTCCGGATATACTCCCAGTGTGGGGTGTACTCACTATCTCCGGATATACTCCCAGTGTGGGGTGTACTCACTATCTCCAGATATACTCCCAGTGTGGGGTGTACTCACTATCTCCAGATATACTCCCAGTGTGGGGTGTACTCACTATCTCCAGATATACTCCCAGTGTGGGGTGTACTCACTATCTCTGGATATACTCCCAGTGTGGGGTGTACTCACTATCTCTGGATATACTCCCAGTGTGGGGTGTACTCACTATCTCCAGATATACTCCCAGTGTGGGATGTACTCACTATCTCCAGATATACTCCCAGTGTGGGGTGTACTCACTATCTCCAGATATACTCCCAGTGTGGGGTGTACTCACTATCTCCAGATATACTCCCAGTGTGGGGTGTACTCACTATCTCTGGATATACTCCCAGTGTGGGGTGTACTCACTATCTCCAGATATACTCCCAGTGTGGGATGTACTCACTATCTCCAGATATACTCCCAGTGTGGGGTGTACTCACTATCTCCAGATATACTCCCAGTGTGGGGTGTACTCACTATCTCTGGATATACTCCCAGTGTGGGGTGTACTCACTATCTCTGGATATACTCCCAGTGTGGGGTGTACTCACTATCTCCGGATATACTCCCAGTGTGGGGTGTACTCACTACCTCCAGATATACTCCCAGTGTGGGGTGTACTCACTATCTCCGGATATACTCCCAGTGTGGGGTGTACTCACTATCTCCAGATATACTCCCAGTGTGGGGTGTACTCACTATCTCCAGATATACTCCCAGTGTGGGGTGTACTCACTATCTCCAGATATACTCCCAGTGTGGGGTGTACTCACTATCTCCAGATATACTCCCAGTGTGGGGTGTACTCACTATCTCTGGATATACTCCCAGTGTGGGGTGTACTCACTATCTCCAGATATACTCCCAGTGTGGGATGTACTCACTATCTCCAGATATACTCCCAGTGTGGGGTGTACTCACTATCTCTGGATATACTCCCAGTGTGGGGTGTACTCACTATCTCTGGATATACTCCCAGTGTGGGGTGTACTCACTATCTCCAGATATACTCCCAGTGTGGGGTGTACTCACTATCTCTGGATATACTCCCAGTGTGGGGTGTACTCACTATCTCCGGATATACTCCCAGTGTGGGGTGTACTCACTATCTCCAGATATACTCCCAGTGTGGGGTGTACTCACTATCTCCAGATATACTCCCAGTGTGGGGTGTACTCACTATCTCTGGATATACTCCCAGTGTGGGGTGTACTCACTATCTCCGGATATACTCCCAGTGTGGGGTGTACTCACTATCTCCGGATATACTCCCAGTGTGGGGTGTACTCACTATCTCTGGATATACTCCCAGTGTGGGGTGTACTCACTATCTCTGGATATACTCCCAGTGTGGGGTGTACTCACTATCTCCGGATATACTCCCAGTGTGGGGTGTACTCACTATCTCCGGATATACTCCCAGTGTGGGGTGTACTCACTATCTCCGGATATACTCCCAGTGTGGGGTGTACTCACTATCTCCAGATATACTCCCAGTGTGGGGTGTACTCACTATCTCCAGATATACTCCCAGTGTGGGGTGTACTCACTATCTCTGGATATACTCCCAGTGTGGGATGTACTCACTATCTCCAGATATACTCCCAGTGTGGGGTGTACTCACTATCTCCAGATATACTCCCAGTGTGGGGTGTACTCACTATCTCCAGATATACTCCCAGTGTGGGGTGTACTCACTATCTCTGGATACGAGTAATGATACCACAGAAAGCCGCCTGGACATCGGCAGAGGAACAGGTGGAGACGGTCTGGAGTTTCCCCAACAATTGTTCTCGGACGTACTAAGAAATAAATACACCAAATACTCATATTAATATGTGCTGTTCACTCCATGCCCCCCCCCTACACCCCTGACTGTACTCCTACCCATCATCCCTCACCTGACCATGCCCCCCCCCCACACCCCTGACTGTACTCCTACCCATCATCCCTCACCTGACCATGCCCCCCCCTACACCCCTGACTGTACTCCTACCCATCATCCCTCACCTGACCATGCCCCCCCCTACACCCCTGACTGTACTCCTACCCATCATCCCTCACCTGACCATGCCCCCCCTACACCCCTGACTGTACTCCTACCCATCATCCCTCACCTGACCATGCCCCCCCCTACACCCCTGATTGTACTCCTACCCATCATCCCTCACCTGACCATGCCCCCCCTACACCCCTGACTGTACTCCTACCCATCATCCCTCACCTGACCATGCCCCCCCCCCACACCCCTGACTGTACTCCTACCCATCATCCCTCACCTGACTGTTCTCCTTCCCATCATCCCTCACCTGTCCATGCCCCCCCCCCCCCTTACACCCCTGATTGTACTCCTACGCATCATTCCTCACCTGACCATGCCCCCCCCCACACCCCTGACCTGATTGTACTCCTACCCATCATCCCTCACCTGACCATGCCCCCCCCCTACACCCCTGACTGTACTCCTACCCATCATCCCTCACCTGACCATGCCCCCCCCCTACACCCCTGACTGTACTCCTACCCATCATCCCTCACCTGACCATGCCCCCCCCCCTACACCCCTGACTGTACTCCTACCCATCATCCCTCACCTGACCATGCCCCCCCCACACCCCTGACCTGACTGTACCCCTACCCATCATCCCTCACCATGCCCCCCCCACACCCCTGACCTGACTGTACTCCTACCCATCATCCCTCACCTCACCATGCCCCCCCCCCCACACCCCTGACCTGACTGTACTCCTACCCATCATCCCTCACCTCACCATGCCCCCCCCACACCCCTGACCTGACTGTACTCCTACCCATCATCCCTCACCTGACCATGCCCCCCCCACACCCCTGACCTGACTGTACTCCTACCCATCATCCCTCACCTGACCATGCCGCCCCCCCCCACACCCCTGACTGTACTCCTACCCATCATCCCTCACCTGACCATGCCCCCCCCACACCCCTGACCTGACTGTACTCCTACCCATCATCCCTCACCTGACCATGCCGCCCCCCCCCCCACACCCCTGACTGTACTCCTACCCATCATCCCTCACCTGACCATGCCCCCCCCACACCCCTGACCTGACTGTACTCCTACCCATCATCCCTCACCTGACCATGCCGCCCCCCCCCACACCCCTGACTGTACTCCTACCCATCATCCCTCACCTGACCATGCCCCCCCCACACCCCTGACCTGACTGTACTCCTACCCATCATCCCTCACCTCACCATGCCCCCCCCACACCCCTGACCTGACTGTACTCCTACCCATCATCCCTCACCTGACCATGCCGCCCCCCCCACACCCCTGACTGTACTCCTACCCATCATCCCTCACCTGACCATGCCCCCCCCACACCCCTGACTGTACTCCTACCCATCATCCCTCACCTGACCATGCCCCCCCCTACACCCCTGACTGTACTCCTACCCATCATCCCTCACCTGACCATGCCCCCCCCTACACCCCTGACTGTACTCCTACCCATCATCCCTCACCTGACCATGCCCCCCCTACACCCCTGACTGTACTCCTACCCATCATCCCTCACCTGACCATGCCCCCCCCTACACCCCTGATTGTACTCCTACCCATCATCCCTCACCTGACCATGCCCCCCCTACACCCCTGACTGTACTCCTACCCATCATCCCTCACCTGACCATGCCCCCCCCCCCACACCCCTGACTGTACTCCTACCCATCATCCCTCACCTGACTGTTCTCCTTCCCATCATCCCTCACCTGTCCATGCCCCCCCCCCCCCTTACACCCCTGATTGTACTCCTACGCATCATTCCTCACCTGACCATGCCCCCCCCCACACCCCTGACCTGATTGTACTCCTACCCATCATCCCTCACCTGACCATGCCCCCCCCCTACACCCCTGACTGTACTCCTACCCATCATCCCTCACCTGACCATGCCCCCCCCCTACACCCCTGACTGTACTCCTACCCATCATCCCTCACCTGACCATGCCCCCCCCCCTACACCCCTGACTGTACTCCTACCCATCATCCCTCACCTGACCATGCCCCCCCCACACCCCTGACCTGACTGTACCCCTACCCATCATCCCTCACCTCACCATGCCCCCCCCACACCCCTGACCTGACTGTACTCCTACCCATCATCCCTCACCTCACCATGCCCCCCCCCCCACACCCCTGACCTGACTGTACTCCTACCCATCATCCCTCACCTCACCATGCCCCCCCCACACCCCTGACCTGACTGTACTCCTACCCATCATCCCTCACCTGACCATGCCCCCCCCACACCCCTGACCTGACTGTACTCCTACCCATCATCCCTCACCTCACCATGCCCCCCCCACACCCCTGACCTGACTGTACTCCTACCCATCATCCCTCACCTGACCATGCCGCCCCCCCCCACACCCCTGACTGTACTCCTACCCATCATCCCTCACCTGACCATGCCCCCCCCACACCCCTGACCTGACTGTACTCCTACCCATCATCCCTCACCTGACCATGCCGCCCCCCCCCCCACACCCCTGACTGTACTCCTACCCATCATCCCTCACCTGACCATGCCCCCCCCACACCCCTGACCTGACTGTACTCCTACCCATCATCCCTCACCTGACCATGCCGCCCCCCCCACACCCCTGACTGTACTCCTACCCATCATCCCTCACCTGACCATGCCCCCCCCACACCCCTGACCTGACTGTACTCCTACCCATCATCCCTCACCTCACCATGCCCCCCCCACACCCCTGACCTGACTGTACTCCTACCCATCATCCCTCACCTGACCATGCCGCCCCCCCCACACCCCTGACTGTACTCCTACCCATCATCCCTCACCTGACCATGCCAGTCCGTAGTGTTGACGAGGATGATGGAGTCTGGAAGCTGCTGCTCTGCTCCAAGAATCTCATTCAGTTCATCAAATACAGATTTTCGGGGCACCTAGAGGAGAGACCACACATGGGTGAGGAGCACAACACCCCCAATACCCTAATTCTATCACTAACCACAGATGCCGACTGTCTCTAGGAATATGGTCCATCCAGGAACACTGTGAGTGATGGTGGAGGAGGGGTACACCACCTCATATCCGTCCACGCCCATCATCTCCCACCCGGGGCCACACAACACCTGGCTTCAGTGTGTCTATGGCTCTATATTACACCTGGCTTTCCATACACATGGATGGGATTGCTCATATCTCATGTACCCACCTGACTGCAGAGCCGCGAGTCCGGAGAAAATTCACCTTCCAGGCTACTCCCCCGGTCCCCTCGAGAATTCTGCCGATCTTTCATAGAAACACTGCGAGGACCCCGAGACAATTTATTCTCCTGTCTGAGATAAGATAAGGCTATAGATACAAACTGCTTTACCTTTCCCAGCACCACATCCCATAAATATCACCATTACCAACACTATACCCATCACATATCACCATTACCAACATCATACCCATCACATATCACCATTACCAACATCATACCCATCACATATCACCATGAGGGGCACCATACCCATCACCAGCACTATACCAATCACATATCACCATTACCAGCATTATACCCATCACATATCACCATTACCAACATCATACCCATCACATATCACCATTACCAACACTATACCCATCACATATCACCATTACCAGCATTATACCCAACACATATCACCATTACCAACATCATACCCATCACATATCACCATGAGGGGCACCATACCCATCACCAGCACTATACCAATCACATATCACCATTACCAGCATTATACCCAACACATATCACCATTACCAGTACCATACCCATCACATATCACCATTACTGGCACCATACCCATCACATATCACCATTACCAACATCATACACATCACATATCACCATGAGGGGCACCATACCCATCACATATCACCATTACCAACATCATACCCATCACATATCACCATTACCAGCATCATACTCATCACATATCACCATTACCAGCATCATACTCATCACATATCACCATTACCAGCATCATACTCATCACATATCACCATTACCAGCATCATACTCATCACATATCACCATTACCAGTACCATACCCATCACATATCACCATTACCAGCATCATACTCATCACATATCACCATTACCAGCATCATACCAATCACATATCACCATTACCAGTACCATACCCATCACATATCACTATTACTGGCACCATACCCATCACATATCACCATTACCAACATCATACACATCATACCCATCACATATCACCATTACCAACATCATACACATCATACCCATCACATATCACCATTACCAACATCATACACATCATACCCATCACATATCACCATTACTGGCACCATACCCATCACATATCACCATTACCAACATCATACCCATCACATATCACCATTACTGGCACCATACCCATCACATATCACCATTACCAACATCATACCCATCACATATCACCATTACTGGCACCATACCCATCACATATCACCATTACCAACATCATACCCATCACATATCACCATTACCAACATCATACCCATCACATATCACCATTACCAGCATTATACCCAACACATATCACCATTACCAGTACCATACCCATCACATATCACCATTACTGGCACCATACCCATCACATATCACCATTACCAACATCATACCCATCACATATCACCATTAGGGGCACCATACCCATCACATATCACCATTACCAGCATCATACTCATCACATATCACCATTACCAACATCATACCCAACACATATCACCATTACCAGCATTATACCCAACGCATATCACCATTACCAACATCATACCCATCACATATCACCATTACTGGCACCATACCCATCACATATCACCATTACCAACATCATACCCATCACATATCACCATTACCAACATCATACCCATCACATATCACCATTACCAGCATCATACTCATCACCAGCATCATACCCATCACATATCACCATTACCAACACTATACCCATCACATATCACCATGAGGGGCACCATACCCATCACCAGCACTATACCAATCACATATCACCATTACCAGCATTATACCCATCACATATCACCATTACCAACATCATACCCAACACATATCACCATTACCAGCATTATACCCAACACATATCATCATTACTGGCACCATACCCATCACATATCACCATTACCAACATCATACCCATCACATATCACCATTATACCCATCACATATCACCATTACCAGCATTATACCCATCACATATCACCATTACCAACATCATACCCAACACATATCACCATTACTGGCACCATACCCATCACATATCACCATTACCAACATCATACCCATCACATATCACCATTATACCAATCACATATCCCCATTACCAGCATTATACCCATCACATATCACCATTACCAGTACCATACCCATCACATATCACCATTACCAGCATTATACCCAACGCATATCACCATTACCAACATCATACTCATCACATATCACCATTACTGGCACCATACCCATCACATATCACC
This sequence comes from Lithobates septentrionalis, assembly GCA_037952835.1. Lineage (NCBI taxonomy): Eukaryota > Metazoa > Chordata > Amphibia > Anura > Ranidae > Lithobates > Lithobates septentrionalis. Next base: position 16,441 of record JBBDGP010003584.1, read on the forward strand.
ATTACCAGCATCATACTCATCACATATCACCATTACCAGCATCATACTCATCACATATCACCATGAGGGGCACCATACCCATCACATATCACCATTACCAACATCATACCCATCACATATCACCATTACCAGCATCATACTCATCACATATCACCATTACCAGCATCATACTCATCACATATCACCATTACCAGCATCATACTCATCACATATCACCATTACCAGTACCATACCCATCACATATCACCATTACCAGCATCATACTCATCACATATCACCATTACCAGCATCATACCAATCACATATCACCATTACCAGTACCATACCCATCACATATCACTATTACTGGCACCATACCCATCACATATCACCATTACCAACATCATACACATCATACCCATCACATATCACCATTACCAACATCATACACATCATACCCATCACATATCACCATTACTGGCACCATACCCATCACATATCACCATTACCAACATCATACCCATCACATATCACCATTATACCCATCACATATCACCATTACCAACATCATACACATCATATCCATCACATATCACCATTACTGGCACCATACCCATCACATATCACCATTACCAACATCATACCCATCACATATCACCATTACTGGCACCATACCCATCACATATCACCATTACCAACATCATACCCATCACATATCACCATTACTGGCACCATACCCATCACATATCACCATTACCAACATCATACCAATCACATATCACCATTACTGGCACCATACCCATCACATATCACCATTACCAACATCATACCCATCACATATCACCATTACCAACATCATACCCATCACATATCACCATTACCAGCATTATACCCAACACATATCACCATTACCAGTACCATACCCATCACATATCACCATTACTGGCACCATACCCATCACATATCACCATTACCAACATCATACCCATCACATATCACCATTAGGGGCACCATACCCATCACATATCACCATTACCAGCATCATACTCATCACATATCACCATTACCAGCATTATACCCAACGCATATCACCATTACCAACATCATACCCATCACATATCACCATTACCAGCATTATACCCAACGCATATCACCATTACCAACATCATACCCATCACATATCACCATTACTGGCACCATACCCATCACATATCACCATTACCAACATCATACCCATCACATATCACCATTACCAACATCATACCCATCACATATCACCATTACCAGCATCATACTCATCACCAGCATCATACCCATCACATATCACCATTACCAACACTATACCCATCACATATCACCATGAGGGGCACCATACCCATCACCAGCACTATACCAATCACATATCACCATTACCAGCATTATACCCATCACATATCACCATTACCAACATCATACCCAACACATATCATCATTACTGGCACCATACCCATCACATATCACCATTACCAACATCATACCCATCACATATCACCATTATACCCATCACATATCACCATTACCAGCATTATACCCATCACATATCACCATTACCAACATCATACCCAACACATATCATCATTACTGGCACCATACCCATCACATATCACCATTACCAACATCATACCCATCACATATCACCATTATACCAATCACATATCCCCATTACCAGCATTATACCCATCACATATCACCATTACCAGTACCATACCCATCACATATCACCATTACCAGCATTATACCCAACGCATATCACCATTACCAACATCATACTCATCACATATCACCATTACTGGCACCATACCCATCACATATCACCATTACCAGCATCATACTCATCACATATCACCATTACCAGCATCATACTCATCACATATCACCATTACCAGCATCATACTCATCACATATCACCATTACCAACATCATACCCAACGCATATCACCATTACCAGCATTATACCCAACGCATATCACCATTACCAACATCATACCAATCACATATCACCATTACCAGTACCATACCCATCACATATCACCATTACTGGCACCATACCCATCACATATCACCATTACCAACATCATACACATCATACCCATCACATATCACCATTACTGGCACCATACCCATCACATATCACCATTACCAACATCATACCCATCACATATCACCATTACTGGCACCATACCCATCACATATCACCATTACCAACATCATACCCATCACATATCACCATTACTGGCACCATACCCATCACATATCACCATTACCAACATCATACCAATCACATATCACCATTACTGGCACCATACCCATCACATATCACCATTACCAACATCATACCCATCACATATCACCATTACCAACATCATACCCATCACATATCACCATTACCAGCATCATACACATCATGCCCATCACATATCACCATTACCAGCATTATACCCAACACATATCACCATTACCAGTACCATACCCATCACATATCACCATTACTGGCACCATACCCATCACATATCACCATTACCAACATCATGCCCATCACATATCACCATTAGGGGCACCATACCCATCACATATCACCATTACCAGCATCATACTCATCACATATCACCATTACCAACATCATACCCAACGCATATCACCATTACCAGCATTATACCCAACGCATATCACCATTACCAACATCATACCCATCACATATCACCATTACTGGCACCATACCCATCACATATCACCATTACCAACATCATACCCATCACATATCACCATTACCAACATCATACCCATCACATATCACCATTACCAGCATCATACTCATCACCAGCATCATACCCATCACATATCACCATTACCAACACTATACCCATCACATATCACCATGAGGGGCACCATACCCATCACCAGCACTATACCAATCACATATCACCATTACCAGCATTATACCCATCACATATCACCATTACCAACATCATACCCAACACATATCACCATTACTGGCACCATACCCATCACATATCACCATTACCAACATCATACCCATCACATATCACCATTATACCCATCACATATCACCATTACCAGCATTATACCCATCACATATCACCATTACCAGCATTATACCTGTGACGGAATCACTTTGGGTGGGGGGGGGGGGGGGGGGTTGTGGAACCCAGCTTACTTTGGAGAGCTCTGGAAACTCTGTGTCCAGCTCCCCCAGCCCCTCTTATGTGTATATCACCCTGTGTCCATTAGGGGCACAGGGTGACCGAGAACCCCACTATGTTACATTACACATGTACTAGTCGGACTCGCTGTACAGCCACACTAGAATGTTGTATATATGTATATATTGTGTGTTGTCTCATTCTGTTGTGGACTCTTTGCTGGGATCGTTTGGGGTGTGGTTGTATTCCAATGTTCTATTGTGTCCGTCTGCCTTGGAAGAAAAGTATATTTACCCATCACATATCACACCATTACCAACATCATACCCATCACATATCACACCATTACCAACATCATACCCATCACATATCACCATACCCCTAAAATATCACCATTACTGGCACCATACCCATCACATATCACCATTACCAGCTCCATACCCATCACATATCACCATTAGGGGCACCATACCCATCACATATTACCATTACCAGCACTGTGCCTGGCATAAATCATGTATCCACCACGTTGTGACCAGTAAGATCATAGGAGTGATGTATTTTGGAAAGAAATTTCTTACCTGGGAGACATAATAATTTGGGATTCTGTTCTGGAAATCATACCCAGATGTGGAATTCGCTCGATGGGCTCCCAGGAGCTCAGATCTGGTAACAGGGATACTGCCGGTACAGGCTCACTGGCTTCCTAATAAGAAGGAATTAATACACCATGTGAGTTCTCATTTATTCCAACCGGAAACTCATTGCACAAACATTCAAAGCTTAGAGGAATCTTCATGGGTCACATACAGTGAGGGAAACAGTGTCCCCACACCGGTGTCCCCACACCAGTGTCCCCACACCAGTGTCCTCAAAACAGTGTCCTCAAAACAGTGTCCCCAAAACAGTGTCCCAGTAAAATCATCTGTCCGTGATTACACAAACCTATTATCATACACTTATCAGAATTTTTTTCCCAAAGACATGTAGCAGAATACAGTATCTGTCAAAAGTAAGTACACCCCTCAGTCACATTAGTGTAAATCTTCTCTTCTATCTTTTCATGTGACAACACTGAAGAAATGACACTTGTCTACAATGTAAAGTAGTGAGTGTACAGCTTGTATAACAGTGTAAATTTGCCGTCCCCTCAAAATAACTCAACACACAGCCATTAATGTCTAAACCGCTGGCAACAAAAGTCAGTACACCCCTAAGTGAAAATGCCCAATTAGCCATTTTCCCTCCCCGGTGTCATGTGACTCGTTAGTGTTACAAGGTCTCAGGTGTGAATGGGGAGCAGGTGTGTTAAATTTGGTGTTATCGCTCTCACTCTCTCATACTGGTCACTGGAAGTACAACATGGCACCTCATGGCAAAGAACTCTCTGAGGATCTGAAAAAAGAATAGTTGCTCTACATAAAGATGGCCTAGGCTATAAGAAGATTGCCAAGACCCTGAAACTGAGCTGCAGCACGGTGGCCAAGACCATACAGCGGTATAACAGGACAGGTTCCACTCAGAACAGGCCTCGCCATGGTCCACCAAAGAAGTTGAGGTCACGTGCTCAGCGTCATATCCAGAGGTTGTCTTTGGGAAATAGATGTATGAGTGCTGCCAGCATTGCTGCAGAGGTTGTAGGGGTGGGGGGGTCAGCCTGTCAGTGCTCAGACCATACGCCGCACACTGCATCAAATTGGTCTGCATGGCTGTCGTCCCAGAAGGAGAACAAGGGTTTGATCGGCTAATTATCTACAGATTGTGCCACATCCTAGATTCAAATTTGAAACAGAGAAAATTCCCCTGGTGGACTTTAAAGGCACATATAAAGGAATGTTTAGGAGAGTATATAGAGTAAACAACAGTTTATTTATTACAAAAAAGTTCCTCAAGTAAATATCAAACAAATAACATGAATAAAAACAGGGAATGCAGTTCCATAGATATAAAGCTAGTGATACCAATACGCTTGCACCCGACGCGTTTCGGAGTTGCTTTTGCCTCCTTCTTCAGGGGTGATTGTAAGCTTTAAACAGAAATTTATTGGTATCTATAGATATTGGTTACGCATTCCAAAGAGGTTTAAAAGAAAACAGACGTATTGACACATACTGCCTATCAGACGCGTCCCCTGATCATGGTGTGTAGAGCTTTAGTAGAGTGTATCCAAGATATTCATATAGCCTCTATCGAGGTGAAGATAAATAGGTAGGAATGTATGGGGTAGTTTTACTTCCTTTCAGTAGGAAGAGAAGCCCATTAGTCAAGGGCGTATAAATGTTTGGATCTGAAATCACACTGAGGCCAAATGCGGGTCCTGGTCAGCCTACAGTATAGGGATCAACAGCTGATGATGGATGTAGATCAGGTGAGGCCCAAATAAAATGTGTAACAGCAGCTCACACAGACAGCGTCCTGCCCAAAGCAGATGGTCATCTGCTTTGGGCAGGACGCTGTCGGTGTGAGCTGCTGTTACACATTTTATTTGGGCCTCACCTGATCTACATCCATCATCAGCTGTTGATCCCTATACTGTAGGCTGACCAGGACCCGCATTTGGCCTCAGTGTGATTTCAGATCCAAACATTTATACGCCCTTGACTAATGGGCTTCTCTTCCTACTGAAAGGAAGTAAAACTACCCCATACATTCCTACCTATTTATCTTCACCTCGATAGAGGCTATATGAATATCTTGGATACACTCTACTAAAGCTCTACACACCATGATCAGGGGACGCGTCTGATGGGCAGTATGTGTCAATACGTCTGTTTTCTTTTAAACCTCTTTGGAATGCGTAACCAATATCTATAGATACCAATAAATTTCTGTTTAAAGCTTACAATCACCCCTGAAGAAGGAGGCAAAAGCAACTCCGAAACGCTTCGGGTGCAAGCGTATTGGTATCACTAGCTTTATATCTATGGAACTGCATTCCCTGTTTTTATTCATGTTATTTGTTTGATATTTACTTGAGGAACTTTTTTGTAATAAATAAACTGTTGTTTACTCTATATACTCTCCTAAACATTCCTTTATATGTGCCTTTAAAGTCCACCAGGGGAATTTTCTCTGTTTCGTCCCAGAAGGAAGCCTCTTCTAAAGATGATGCACAAGAAAGTCCACAAACAGTTTGCTGAAGACAAGCAGACTAAGCACATGGATTACTAGAACCATGTCCTGTGGTCTGATGAGACCAAGATAAACTTATTTGGTTCAGATGGTGACAAGCGTGTGTGGGGGCAACCAGGTGAGGAGGACAAAGACAAGTGTGTCTTGTCTACAGTCAAGCATGGTGGTGGGAGTGTCATGGTCTGGGGCTGCATGAGTGCTGCCGGCACTGGGGAGCTACAGTTCATTGAGGGAACCATGAATGCTAACATGTTGTCAGAAACCATGAATCAGACTGAGACAGAATTACAGTTAAATCACACTTGTTTAATAATAAAAGTAAATAGAAAAAACTTAGTCAAAACATAGCCAAAGTTTGGTAACCGGAACGGATAGTCAGACAAGCCAGAAAGTCAGGAAGCCAGGAATCAGTAGAGTGGAATAGCATGCAGGATATTAACAGGTGAGTCACCGTGGAGAGATAGGAGCTGGCAATTAGCCAACAGCTGAGCGGCCAACTTTGAGAAGGAAGGGCTGAGCCCAGCCCTGACAGTACCCCCTCCTCAATGACACCTTCTCCTCAGACGACCACCGGGCTTGAGGGGAAAACGTCTATGGAAATCACGGAGGAGGACAGGGGCATGTACGTCTGAGGATGAGACCCAAGAGCGTTCCTCCGGACTGTACCCTTTCCAATGCACCAGGTACTGTATGCGCCCACGGAACCTACGGGAGTCAACAATGGATTTTACTTCATACTCCTCATGGTTCTCAACCTGTACAGGGTCAGGATATGGCACCAAGGTGGTAAAGCGGTTGCAGACTCAAGGTTTTAATAAGGAGACATGAAATACATTCGAAATATGCATATTAGAAGGAAGGTCTAAAGCGTAAGACACTGGGTTATTCCTGTGAAGAATACGGAAAGGCCCAATAAACCGAGGTGCAAACTTCAGTGAGGGAACACAATGTCGGAGGTTGCGAGATGACAGCCAGACTCTGTCCCCAACCTGGTAGGAAGGCACAGGCAGGCGTTTGCGGTCAGCATGGAGTCTGTACCTATCATCAGCATGTCACAAAACCTCCTGGACTTTTGCCCAAGTGGAACGAAAGACCACGAAGATGCTCCTCTAACGCAGGAATACTCTGCAGAACAAACGAGTCAGGCAACATGAAAGGTTGGCAACCATAATTCGCCATAAATGGAGACAATCGGGAAGCAGAATTCAAACACTATTGTGAGCAAACTCGGCCCACGGTAATAGGTCTGACCAGTTGTTAGGATGGTCAGAAATATAGCAACGTAAGAATTGCTCCAAGGACCGATTGGCTCATTCTGCGGCCCCATTAGACTGCGGGTGATACGCAGAGGAGAAAGCAAGCTGAATTCCCAACTGTGCACAAAAGGCGCGCCAGAACCGGGACACAAACTGACTACCCATATCCGAGACAATCACCTTGGGTAGCCCATGTAAGCGAAAGATCTCCCGAGCAAAAAAGGAAGCTGGTTCCTAAGAAGTGAGCAACTTGTTGAGTGGTATACAAATGAGACATTTTCGAGAACCGGTCAACCACCATAACAATAACTGTGTTGCCCTGGGAGTTGGGTAACTCCACAATGAAATCCAGACAAGTGGGTCCAGGGCCTCTCTCCATTGGGTATGGGTTGTAGGAGGCCCACTGGAAGTTGTCACGGAGTCTTACTCTGAGCACACACGAACAGGCAGCTACGAAGGTGGGTACATCAGCACATAGACTAGGCCACCAGAATTGTTGGGAAATGGCCCAAAAGAGTTGATTCTTCCCAGGGTGGCCAGCAGCCTTGGGAGAATGGTAAGTCTTAAGCACGGCAGTACGGAGACACTCTGGGACAAAGCAATGGTCACAAGGTTTCTCAGGAGGAGCATGGACCTGAGCAGCAAGAATTTTGTCACCTAAAGGAGATGTGAGACTGGTGCCAACCGTAGCCAGAATACGATCAGGAGGAATCACAGGAACTGGAACCGACTCCATCTTGGAAATGGAGGAAAATTGTTGCGACAAAGCGTCAGCCCTTACATTCTTAGTACCGGGTAAGAATGAGACAATGTAATTGAAACTAGAAAAGAGCCCATCGCGCCCTTCTGGGAGAGAGTCGTTTAGCCTCAGACAAGAATGTGAGATTCTTATGGTCAGTAAGAATGAGAACCGGCACAGTGGTACCTTTGAGGAGATGTCTCCATTCTTTCAGGGCTAAAATGATCGCTAACAGCTCTCTGTCCCCAATCTCGTAATTGCACTCCACAACTGACAATTTCTTGGAAAAGTAGCCACACGGATGCATAGCACTCTCAGAGGTAGGACGTTGAGACAGAAGGGCGCCAACTCCAGTCTCAGAAGCATCAACCTCAAGGATAAAAGGTAACGTAAGCTCAGGATATGCAGGCAGCCTTGAGACGCTTAAAGGCCTTAATGGACTCCGGAGACCAACTCTGTAGGTTACCGTCCTTTCTGGTCAAATCAGTCAGGGGCTTGACCAGAGACGACGAGAAGTTACGAATAAACTTCTGACAATAGTTGGCAAAGCCAAGAAAACTGCAGAGGACGTAAACCCATGGGTCGAGGCCACTGTAGGACTGCTGAAAGTTTCTCTGGGTTCATCGAAAAACCAGCAGTGGAAATGACATAACCTAGGAATTGAATCCGTTCACGATGGAATTCGCACTTCTCCAATTTACAATACAGATTGTTCTCTCTTTGTTTCTGAAGCACACGACAGACATCTGTGTGGTGGCTCTCCAGGGACTTGGAAAATATGAGAATATCGTCTAGATAAACCACCACACATAACTGCAACAAATCTCAGAGGACATCGTTAATAAATTCCTGGAAAACTGCCGAGGCGTTACAAAGGCCAAAAATGGCATTACGAGTACTTATAATGGCCTGTTCCGGTATTAAACGCAGTTTTCAACTCGTCGCCCTCCTTAATCCTCACAAGATTGTATGCCCCTCTCAAATCAAGGTTCGTGAAAACCACTGCTTCCTTGAAGCGGTCAAATACTACTCCGTAATCAACGGAATCGGATAGGCATTCTTACTCATGAAACGATTGAGACCCCTATAATCAATACAAGGTCTCAGTTCATCACTCTTCTTCTTCACAAAGAAGAAACCAACACCAGCGAGAGACGAGGATTTGCGGATGAAACCTCGAGAAAGTGCGTCTGCAACATACTCCTCCATGGCCTTATCCTCCAAGACCGACAAAGGGTAAAACCGGCCACAAAGGGGGTATGGCACCCGGTTGAAGGTCAATTGCACAACCATACGACTGGTGTGGAGGCAAACTACCGGCTTGAGTTTTGTCAAAGACATTTCTAAAATCGCGGAACTCCTCCAGCAGGGAGGAGAGTGAAGAGGTGCACAGGACCTTGGCCAACTTCTGGAAGCATGTCTTACTTCATTGTGGTGACCAGGAGAGAACCTCAGTACGGAGCCAATCAAAAGAGGGGTTGTGCCTCTGTAACCAAGGATAACCAATAACTAGCAGAAACTTAGGTGAGGAAATAACTTGGAATTGGATTATCTCATGGTGAAGAGCCCCTACGGCCATGGACAACAAAACAGTCACACGAGTCACATGGGCAGGCTGTAAAGGTCTTCCATCAAGAGCCTCAATGGCAAGTGGAGTGTCACGCAGCTGCAGCGGAATCGAGTGCTTCGATACAAAGGCAGCATCAATGAACAGGCCTGCAGCCCCAGCGTCGATTAGAGCCTGTATCTCGACGGACGACTCAGCCCAAGAAAGGGTGACCAAAACCAGGGGCTTATCCTTCTGGATAACTGGGGGCGAAACAACGCCACCTAAGGTCTGTCCATGACAAGACCTCAAGGTTCGGGTGTTCCCTGGACGGGTAGGACAAGACTTCAAAAAGTGACCTGCCTGGCCACAATCGTTTCCTCCTCCTAAGGGCTATCTCATCCGCAAAGAGACGCATGAAGCCAAGTGCATGGGTTCACCTTCACTGACCGACTCAGTACCAGGAGGCATGGGAGGTGAGGGAGGCACGGGTGGGACTGCAAAGCTCGATGACAAATGCACGAGGTGTCCGCTAACGTTTCCTAAAAGAGTCTTTCTCTGAGTCTGGAGTCAACGAGGATGGCAAACGCGATCAACTTCTCCAGCTCAGGGGGTATATCTCGGGCTGCTATCTCATCCTTGATGGAATCCGAGAGACCATGAGAAAAAGCAGCCCTGAGGGCCTCATTGTTCCAAGGAACCTCTGCTGCCAGAGTACAGAACTCAATGGCGTAATTGGCAACAGTTCTCGTACTCTGATGGACATGAGGCACTTGGCAACAGAAGCGGAGCGTGCGGGAACGTCAAATACCCTTTTAAAAGGAAGCCACAAACTCAGGGTAACTCAGGACAACAGGTTTTTGCATCTCCCATAGAGGGTTTGTCCAGGCCAAAGCTCTCTCAGAAAGCAAAGAAATCACAAAACCCACTTTGCTTCTGTCCGTGGGAAACGCCTGGGGCAGCATCTCAAAGTATATCTCAACCTGGTTGAGAAACCCTCTGCATTGGACTGGATCGCCCCCCAAATCGCTGGGGAAGTGGAGCGGAACCAGACATACCGCTTATCGAGGTAATACTCAAGGCGGGTGCCTGCACAGAGAGCCTTGGCCTGGGCAAACCCTCTATTGGAGATGCAAAAACCTGTTATCGTGAGTTACCCTGAGTTTGTGGCTTCTTTTAAAAGGGTATTTGACGTTCCCGCACGCTCCGCTTCTGCTGCCAAGTGCCACATGTCCATCAGAGTACGAGAACTGTTGCCGATTACGCCATTGAATTCCGTACTCTGGCAGCAGAGGTTGCTTGAAACAATGAGGCCCTTGTGGCTGCTTTCTGTCATGGTCTCTCGGATTCCATCAAGGATGAGATGGCAGCCTGAGATATACCCACTGAGCTGGAGAGGTTGATCTCGTTTGCCATCCTCATTGACTCCAGACTCAGAGAAAGACTCCCTTTTAAGGAGCACTTGCGGAAGCCTCCTATACATTTGTCTTCGAGCTTTGCAGTCCCACCCTTGCCTCCCTCACCTCCCATGCCTCTTGGTACCGAGTCGGTCAGTGAAGATGAACCCATGTACTTGGGCTTCACGCGTCTCTCTGCGGATGAGAGAACCCTTAGGAAGAGGGAGAGATTGTGCCTTTATTGTGGCCAGGCAAGTCACTTTTTGAAGTCTTGTCCTATCCGTCCAGGGAACGCCCGAACCTTGAGGTCCTGTCATGGACAGACCTTAGGTGGCGTTGTTTCATCCCCAGTTATCCAGAAGGATAAGCACCTGGTTTCAGTTACCCTTTCTTGGGCTGAGTTGTCCGTCGAGATACAGGCTCTAATCGACTCTGGGACAGTCTTGGAGGATAAGGCCAAGGAGGAGTATGTTGCAGACGCACTTTCGAGGTTTCATCTGCAAATCCTCATCTCCTGCTGGTTTCTTCTTTGTGAAGAAGAGGAGCGGTGAACTGAGAACTTGTATTGATTATAGGGGTCTCAATCGTTTCACGATTAAGAACGCCTATCCGATTCCGTTGATTACGAAGTTATTTGATCGCCTCAAGGGAGCAACGGTTTTCATGAAGCTTGATTTGAGAGGGGGATATAATCTCGTGGGGATTAAGGAGGGCGACGAGTGGAAAACTGCGTTTAATACCAGAACAGGCCATTATAAGTACCTCGTAATGCCTTTTGGCCTTTGTAACGCCCCGGCAGTTTTCCAGGAATTTATTAACCACTTGAGCCCCGGACCATTATGCTGCCTAAGGATCAGAGGTCTTTTTCCAATTTGGCACTGCGTCGCTTTAACTGCTAATTGCGCGGTCATGCAATGCTGTACCCAAACGAAATTTGCGTCCTTTTCTTCCCACAAATAGAGCTTTCTTTTGATGGTATTTGATCACCTCTGCAGTTTTTATTTTTTGCGCTATAAATGGAAAAAGACCGAAAATTTTGAAAAAAAATGATATTTTCTACTTTTTGTTATAAAAAAAATCCAATAAACTCAATTTTAGTCATACATTTAGGCCAAAATGTATTCGGCCACATGTCTTTGGTAAAAAAAATGTCAATAAGCGTATATTTATTGGTTTGCGCAAAAGTTATAGCGTCTACAAACTAGGGTACATTTTCTGGAATTTACACAGCTTTTAGTTTATGACTGCCTATGTCATTTCTTGAGGTACTAAAATGGCAGGGCAGTACAAAACCCCCCCAAATGACCCCATTTTGGAAAGTAGACACCCCAAGGAAATTGCTGAGAGGCATGTTGAACCCATTGAATATTTATTTTTTTTGTCCCAAGTGATTGAATAATGACAAAAAAAAAAAAAAAAAAATATTTACAAAAAGTTGTCACTAAATGATATATTGCTCACACAGGCCATGGGCATATGTGGAATTGCACCCCAAAATACATTCAGCTGCTTCTCCTGAGTACGGGGATACCACATGTGTGGGACTTTTTGGGAGCCTAGCCGTGCACGGGACCCCGAAAACCAATCACCGCCTTCAGGATTTCTAAGGGTGAAAATTTTTGATTTCACTCTTCACTGCCTATCACAGTTTCGGAAGCCATGGAATGCCCAGGTGGCACAAAACCACCCCAAATGACCCCACTTTGGAAAGTAGACACCCCAAGCTATTTGCTGAGAGGCATGGTGAGTATTTTGCAGCTCTCATTTGTTTTTGAAAATGAAGAAAGACAAGAAAAAACTTTTTTTTTTTTCTTTTTTCAATTTTCAAAACTTTGTGACAAAAAGTGAGGTCTGCAAAATACTCACTATACCTCTCAGCAAATAGCTTTGGGTGTCTACTTTCCAAAATGGGGTCATTTGGGGGGGTTTTGTGCCACCTGGGCATTCCATGGCCTCCGAAACTGTGATAAGCAGTCAAGAGAGAAATCAAAAATTCACGCCCTTAGAAAGCCTGAAGGCGGTGCTTGGTTTTCGGGGTTCCGTACGCGGCTAGGCTCCCAAAAAGTCTCACACATGTGGTATCCCCGTACTCAGGAGAAGCAGCAGAATGTATTTTGGGGTGTAATTTCACATATTCCCATGGCATGTTTGAGCAATATATCATTTAGTGACAATTTTGTGCAAAAAAAAAAAAATTGTCTCTTTCCCGCAACTTGTGTCGCAATATAAAATATTCCATGGACTCGACATGCCTCTCAGCAAATAGCTTGGGGTGTCTACTTTCCAAAATGGGGTCATTTGGGGGGGTTTTGAACTGTCCTGGCATTTTATGCACAACATTTAGAAGCTTATGTCACACATCACCCACTCTTCTAACCACTTGAAGACAAAGCCCTTTCTGACACTTATTGTTTACATGAAAAAGTTTTTGTTTTTTTGCAAGAAAATTACTTTGAACCCCCAAACATTATATATTTTTTTAAAGCAAATGCCCTACAGATTAAAATGGTGGGTGTTTCATTTTTTTTTTCACACAGTATTTGCGCAGCGATTTTTCAAATGGATTTTTTGGGGAAAAAACACACTTTTTTAAATTTTAATGCACTAAAACACACTATATTGCCCAAATGTTTGATGAAATAAAAATGCTTTACAATTGCGCACAAACGTGCAGTGGCAACAAAATAAATACATTTTTAAAAGCCTTTAAAAGCCTTTACAGCTTACCACTTTAGATTTACAGAGGATGTCTACTGCAAAAATTACTGCCCTCGATCTAACCTTCGCGGTGATACCTCACATGCATGGTGCAATTGCTGTTTACGTTTGACGACAGACCGCCGCTTGCGTTCGCCTTAGCGCGAGAGCAGGGGGCGACAGGGGTGCTTTTTTTTTTTTCTTTATTATTTTTTTGCTTTTTTATCTTATTTTTAAACTGTTCCTTTCATTTTTATTTTTTTTTAATCATTTTTATTGTTATCTCGGGGAATGTAAATATCCCCTATGATAGCAATAGGTAGTGACAGGTACTCTTTTTTGAAAAAATTGGGGTCTATTAGACCCTAGATTTCTCCTCTGCTCTCAAAGCATCTGACCACACCAAGATCGGTGTGATAAAATGCTTTCCCAATTTCCCAATAGTGCTATTTACATCCGGCGAAATCTAAGTCATAAAATGCTCGTAGCTTCCGGTTTCTTAGGCCATAGAGATGTTTGGAGCCACTCTGGTCTCTGATCAGCTCTATGGTCAGCTGGCTGAATCACCGGCTGCATTTTCAGGTTCCCTGTTGAGACAGGAGAGCCAGAGAAAAACACGGAAGACGGTGGGGGGGGGGGGGCATTCCCTCCCACGGCTTGTAAAAGCAGTCTAGAGGCTAATTAGCCGCCAGGATTGCTTTTACATGAAAGCCGACCGCTGGCTGAAAAGAATGATATCAAGATGATACCTAAACCTGCAGGCATCATTCTGGTATAACCACTCAAAGTCGTGAATGGCGTACCTGAAGACAAAAAAATGCTTAACAATAAAGCACAGTAAACGGTAAAGTATAAAAAATTGCATACCTGAAAAACAAACATGATAAAACATAATAACAATAAAACATTGCAGAATAGAATACAGTAAAAAAGAGCAGAACAATAGAGAGAGAATAGAGAGAGAGAGAACAATAAAACGACAACTATTTTTTTTTATTTTATATATATTTTTTTACACTTTTTTTTATAACTGTAACTTTTATAACTGTAACCGGTTCCAGGTTCGGGTCTCTCAGAATGCGATGGCATCTTGGGAGACCCTGTGAAAGTGTGCCTAGTCTGTGCAATGCTGTACCCTACGCTAATACTCAACTAGTGAATGGTAGCGTTCAAAACATTCACCAATGCAAAGACCAGGATTGTCAGGACAGGAGGGACAATAATAGCGGGTGTCACGCCTATATCCGCGCTTGCTGCAGACACAACATCTTTTTTGGGGGGGTTCGCTGGGTAGGGGTACTCGGGAGGACATAAAGAAAATGCCTCTCATGCAGCCGACTGCATTTGGTTGGGCATGTGAATGGGGGAAGTACGGGCGCTGCAGAAGCGGTGGGTTCCCAATTAGGATTGGCGAATGCAGCAGGAAGGGCACTATGGGCACGACGGGCCTGTGTTTGTCTTTTTGGTGGCAGCGGGACACTACTTGTGCTTGCCACCTCACCAGCTTGAACTGCACTTATGGGACTCGCCACGTCACCAAGTGTTACTGCAGTGCTGGTTTGACTACGACCGGGGTGTACTAGGCCGCTGGTGCTTGCCAGTTCACCAAAACGCTACCAAAAAAACTGTTAGCGATCGCAGGGATCAGGCCTGACTCTTTAGTTTAGTGTTTTGTAAGTGACAGTGATCGATCGATACTGCACTTGGGTGGGCTGGGCCGGGCGGAGGGGCAAAATGCAGGTGCTAGCAGGTATCTGGGCTGATCCCGCTAACACTGCGTTTTTGGGAACCCTAAACTGCTGGGGACGCTAGTATAGATCTGATTGGATCAGATATTGATCCGTACAGATACTATACCACTAAGGGAGGCGTATGCTGCGTGCGTGGGTGTTAGCAGTACTGGCACTAACCTGTCGCTGCTTGGGGCTGGTGCTTGCCAGTTCACCAAAACGCTACCAAGAAAACTGTTAGCGATCGCAGGGATCAGGCCTGACTCTGCGAACGCTGCAGTTATGCGTTTAGTGTTTTGTAAGTGTCAGTGATCGATCGATACTGCACTTGGGTGGGCTGGGCCGGGCGGAGGGGAAAAACGCAGGTGCTAGCAGGTATCTGGGCTGATTCCGCTAACACTGCGTTTTTGGGAACCCTAAACTGCTGGGGACGCTAGTATAGATCTGATTGGATCAGATATTGATCCGTACAGATACTATACCACTAAGGGAGGCGTATGCTGCGTGCGTGGGTGTTAGCAGTACTGGCGCTAATCTGACGCTGCCTGGGGCGACGCATATCACCGCCGGGGGATCGGGGGGCTAAACCTTTATTCGGTAATAAACGGCGGGTGCCCTGACACTATAAAAAATAAACGAACTAACCAGCATCACCCGTAACACTTATACGGTGATCAGTGGTGAAAGGGTTAACTAGGGGGCAATCAAGGGGTTAAAACCTTTATTAGATAGTATATGGGGGTCCCTGACGCTATAAAACGCTGACGGCGAACCTAAATATTTACCTCCCTAACTAGCGTCACCAGCGACACTAATACAGCGATCAGAAAAATGATCGCTTAGTGACACTGGTGACAGGGGGTGATCAAGGGGTTAAAACTTTATTAGGGGGGGTTAGTGGGGTACCCTAGACCTAAAGGGGGGTAATACTCACTGTGCTACCACTGTAACTGTCACAAACTGACACCAATGCAGTAATCAGGAAAAAAAAAAAAAAAACCTGCTGGTGTCAGTTTGTGACAGGGGGGGGGGGGGGGGGGATCGGGGTGTTTTGTGTGCCTGGCATGTTCTACTGTGTGTGTGTGTGTTGTGCACTCACATTCCAGTCTTCTCTCCTCGGCCCGGAACGGAAAATACCGAGCCGAGGAGAGATGACATCATTTCCTCTGCCTCTGTGTACAATACAGAGGCAGGGAAATGATCCCATTGGCTGGGAGCGATCGCGAGGGGGGGGCCACGAATGGATGGCCTCCCCCTCACCACCGATCGCCGGGGAAGATTTGCCGACCGCCGCAGGCACCGGGGGGGGGGGTCTGATCGGACCCCCCACCCGCGGGCAGGCAGGGACGTACAGGTAAGCCCTTTTGCCTGCCCGTGGCGCTCTGTCGACGTACATCTGTGTGTGGCGGTCGGCAACTGGTTAAAAAAAAACAAAACAGCAAAGTTAGCCAAATATTTTTGCATTGTGTGAAAGATGAAGTTACGCCGAGTAAATAGATACCTAACATGTCACGCTCCAAAATTGCACACGCTCGTGGAATGGCGCCAAACTTTGGTACTTAAAAATGCCCATAGGCGACGCTTTAAAATTTTTTACTGGTTACATGTTTTGAGTTACAGAGGAGGTCTAGGGCCAAAATTATTGCTCTCACTCTAACGTTCGCGGCGATACCTCACATGTGTGGTTTGAACACCGTTTTCATATGTGGGCGGGACTTACGTATGCGTTCGCTTCTGCGTGCGAGCTCACGGGGACAGGGGCGCTTTAAAAAATTTTTTTTTTTTATTGTTAATTTTACTTAAAAAATTTTATTTTGACACTTTAAAAAAATTTTTTTTTTTTTGATCACTTTTATTCCTATTACAAGGAATGTAAACATCCCATGTAATAGGAATATGACACGATCAGACCTCTTTACAGTGAGATATGGGGTCAATAAGACCCCACATCTCACCTCTAGGCTGGGAAGCCTAAAATAAAAAAAAAAAATAAAACGATCGCCGCTTCACAGCCGAAGCGGCGCCGTTTTTTTGAATGCAGAGGCCAGGCGTGACGTCATAACATCGCGCCCGGCCTCCGAACGATCATAGAGACTCCGGCGACCATCTGGTCCGCCGGAAATCTCTATGGTGAACATCCGGCGCCGGCGGATCCGCTATCCGACTCACCGATCGCTGAGGTGAGTCGGTAGAAGCACCGGAGGGCGGCGGGAGGGGGGGGGACGTCCCCTTCCGCGCCCGTAAGAACGATCAAGCGGCGGAACAGCCGCTATGATCGTTCTTATGGTGTACGGAATCGCCGGCTGAAAATGCCGGTATCTGAATGATGTCTGTAGCCTCAGACATCATTCAGATATAAGCCCTGAAAGTCGAGGCCGTCATATGACGGCCTCCGGATGTCAAGTGGTTAAAGGGTGTTCCGTGGCATTTGAATTTGCTGCGAACACCCCAAATTGTTCGCTGTTTGGCAAACTTGCGAACAGCTGATGTTCGAGTCGAACATGAGTTTGACTCGAACTCGAAGCTCATCCCTAGTCATTGGCTACAGCAGAATAAAGTGAAGGTTCTGGAGGGGTCATCTCAGTCTCCTGACCTCAATATCATTGAGCCCCTCTGGGGAGATCTCAAAAGTGCCGTTCATGGAAGACAGCCCAAGAATTTACAGGAACTGGAGGACTTTTACCAAGAGGAACCATCTGAGAAGATAAAGAGCCTCATCCACAAATACCACAAAATAGTTCAAGCTGTCATTGATGGTAAAGGGGGCAATACACGGTATTAAGAACTGGGGTATGTAAACTTTTGATCATGGTCATTTGGGTAGTTTCTGTTGTGATTACGATATAAAAAGAGTAAACACAGGTGATTGATAAAAAATGGCTTTAGCCAAACACTAACCAGGAGTGAGAGAAAAGTTTTTGTGTTATTTCATATTCTCTGAAAAATGGCCAAGAAATCAGAAATTCTGCCAGGGTGTGTAAACTTATGAGCACAACTGTATATCCCAATATCAGTGTATTACCCAGGAACCATCAGGAAGTATATCCCGATATCAGTGTATTACCCAGGAACCATCAGGAAGTATATCCCAATATCAGTGTATAATCCAGGAACCATCAGGAAGTATATCCCAATATCAGTGTATTACCCAGGAACCATCAGGAAGTATATCCCAATATCAGTGTATTACCCAGGAACCATCAGGAAGTATATCCCAATATCAGTGTATTACCCAGGAACCATCAGGAAGTATATCCCAATATCAGTGTATTACCCAGGAACCATCAGGAAGTATATCCCGATATCAGTGTATTACCCAGGAACCATCAGGAAGTATATCCCGATATCAGTGTATTACCCAGGAACCATCAGGAAGTATATCCCGATATCAGTGTATTACCCAGGAACCATCAGGAAGTATATCCCGATATCAGTGTATCACCCAGGAACCATCAGGAAGTATATCCCGATATCAGTGCATTACCCAGGAACCATCAGGAAGTATATCCCGATATCAGTGTATTACCCAGGAATCCAAAGAGAGTCTACATACAGAAAGCCATGTGGGACCTTCCAGATACTCATATATATATATATATATACACACACACACACACATATATACATAAATATGACAGGGGGGCATGGTTACTGTCTTGGGGGGTTTGATCGAGGTAGTTAATAATCCCCCCCCCCCAGATTCTCTCTTCACTCCCCAATTCTCCACCTCTGAGCTGGCGATCGGGGGAGAGTGAATTCTGACTCAGATCGCCAGTAAAGCGCTGAGATCGCGGGTTCATAACTGGCCGTTTCTGTGTCAGTCAATGAGGATTCTCCATGTGCGGAGATCATCGGGGGAGAACAAGTCCAAACACTTCTCCCCCGATTATCTCCGTTTCATAAACCGTTAATGGACTGTGATCAGTGACGATCCTCGGGATCACCGATGTTCACAGTTTCATAAACGGACACCATAGTGTGGTCACAGGGGACCTCTGGGGGGACTAGACTGTGATCTGGTCATAGTGTGGTCACAGGGGACCTCTGGGGGGGGGGGACTAGACTCTGATCTGGTCATAGATTGGTCACAGGGGACCTCTGGGGGGGACTAGACTCTGATCTGGTCATAGTGTGGTCACAGGGGACCTCTGGGGGGGACTAGACTCTGATCTGGTCATAGATTGGTCACAGGGGACCTCTGGGGGGGACTAGACTCTGATCTGGTCATAGATTGGTCACAGGGGACCTCTGGGGGGGACTAGACTCTGATCTGGTCATAGATTGGTCACAGGGGACCTCTGGGGGGGGGGACTAGACTCTGATCTGGTCATAGTGTAGTCACAGGGGACACCTCTGGGGGGAATAGACTGATCTGGTCATAGTGTGGTGACAGGGGACCTCTGGGGGGACTAGACTGATCTGGTCATAGATTGGTCACAGGGGACCTCTAGGGGGAATAGACTGTGATCTGGTCATAGTGTGGTCACAGGGGACCTCTAGGGGGAATAGACTGTGATCTGGTCATAGTGTGGTCACAGGGGACCTCTAGGGGGAATAGACAGTGATATGGTCATAGATTGGTCACAGGGGACCTCTGGGGGGGGACTAGACTCTGATCTGGTCATAGTGTGGTCACAGGGGACCTCTAGGGGGAATAGACAGTGATATGGTCATAGATTGGTCACAGGGGACCTCTGGGGGGGACTAGACTCTGATCTGGTCATAGATTGGTCACAGGGGACCTCTGGGGGGGACTAGACTCTGATCTGGTCATAGTGTGGTCACAGGGGACCTCTGGGGGGGACTAGACTCTGATCTGGTCATAGATTGGTCACAGGGGACCTCTGGGGGGGGGGACTAGACTCTGATCTGGTCATAGTGTAGTCACAGGGGACACCTCTGGGGGGAATAGACTGATCTGGTCATAGTGTGGTGACAGGGGACCTCTGGGGGGACTAGACTGATCTGGTCATAGATTGGTCACAGGGGACCTCTAGGGGGAATATACTGTGATCTGGTCATAGTGTGGTCACAGGGGACCTCTAGGGGGAATAGACAGTGATATGGTCATAGATTGGTCACAGGGGACCTCTGGGGGGGGGGGGATAGACTGTGATCTGGTCATAGATTGGTCACAGGGGACCTCTAGGGGGAATAGACAGTGATATGGTCATAGATTGGTCACAGGGGACCTCTGGGGGGGACTAGACTGTGATCTGGTCATAGATTGGTCACAGGGGACCTCTGGGGGGGACTAGACTGTGATCTGGTCATAGTGTGGTCACAGGGGACAATCTTACTCAGACACAGTGCTTACAAAGAAGATTGGGTCTGATGGTCACCATTGATCGGTGGAGGGGGACAAGCAGAGAGCGGGTCGGGGGGTGATAAGTGTATGTAGGAGTTTGGCCTGGTGAATGTTTATTCCTTGTACACAGTCTGTGGTTCTAAACGGATATCTCAGTACCAGTTCCATCATCACATGGAGGAGGAAACTCACATCAGCCAGTCCCGGGTCGGTGTCCTCGGAGCGTGTGTGGACCAGTTTCTGGTCACCTCTATCCATCTGGAAGAAAGAAGAAAATCCCATTTATCTCCACAGATTACTGGCTGAACAGCTTATGGCCTGTGGGCAGGTGTTCGTCTGTTTCGGGGCGTTTCCAAGTGAAGTTACCCGTCACCCCCCACTGGCTGGTGGAGATGGACAATTAAGGACAGAAGAAGATGGCGCTCTCCATTCATGTACAAATGATAATCAGTGATGATTTCCCACCAAAAAGATTGTTAGCTTTCCAAGTACAAACAGGAGGGAGCCAGAAAACCCCCAAATATTCCAGATATAGGAGGTGCCAACCACTCACCCAACTGAAGAACCCTACACCTCTGAAGAGCACTTCACCCAACTGGAGAACCCTACACCCCTAAAGAGCACTTCACCCAACTGGAGAACCCTACACCCCTAAAGAGCACTTCACCCAACTGGAGAACCCTTCACCTCTAAAGAGCACTTCACCCAACTGGAGAACCCTTCACCTCTGAAGAGCACTTCACCCAACTGGAGAACCCTTCACCTCTGAAGACCACCTCACCCAACTGGAGAACCCTTCACCTCTGAAGAGCACCTCACCCAACTGGAGAACCCTTCACCTCTAAAGAGCACTTCACCCAACTGGAGAACCCTTCACCCCTAAAGAGCACTTCACCCAACTGGAGAACCCTTCACCTCTGAAGACCACCTCACCCAACTGGAGAACCCTTCACCTCTGAAGAGCACCTCACCCAACTGGAGAACCCTTCACCTCTGAAGAGCACCTCACCCAACTGGAGAACCCTTCACCTCTGAAGAGCACCTCACCCAACTGGAGAACCCTTCACCTCTGAAGAGCACTTCACCCAACTGGAGAACCCTTCACCTCTGAAGAGCACTTCACCCAACTGAAGAACCCTACACCTCTAAAGAGCACTTCACCCAACTGGAGAACCCTTCACCTCTGAAGAGCACTTTACCCAACTGGAGAACCCTTCACCTCTGAAGAGCACTTTACCCAACTGGAGAACCCTTCACCTCTGAAGAGCACTTGACCCAACTGGAGAACCCTTCACCTCTGAAGAGCACTTGACCCAACTGGAGAACCCTTCACCTCTGAAAAGCACTTGACCCAACTGGAGAACCCATCACCTCTGAAAAGCACTTGACCCAACTGGAGAACCCTTCACCTCTGAAGAGCACCTCACCCAACTGAAGAACCCTTCACCTCTGAAGAGCACTTCACGAAACTGAAAAACACTTCACCTCTGAAGAGCACTTCACCCAACTGGAGAACCCTTCACCTCTGAAGACCACCTCACCCAACTGGAGAACCCTTCACCTCTGAAGAGCACTTCACCCAACTGGAGAACCCTTCACCTCTGAAGAGCACTTCACCCAACTGAAGAACCCTACACCTCTAAAGAGCACTTCACCCAACTGGAGAACCCTTCACCTCTGAAGAGCACTTTACCCAACTGGAGAACCCTTCACCTCTGAAGAGCACTTGACCCAACTGGAGAACCCTTCACCTCTGAAGAGCACTTGACCCAACTGGAGAACCCTTCACCTCTGAAGAGCACTTGACCCAACTGGAGAACCCTTCACCTCTGAAGAGCACTTGACCCAACTGGAGAACCCTTCACCTCTGAAGAGCACCTCACCCAACTGAAGAACCCTTCACCCCTAAAGAGCACTTCACCCAACTGGAGAACCCTTCACCTCTGAAGAGCACTTCACGAAACTGAAAAACACTTCACCTCTGAAGAGCACTTCACCCAACTGGAGAACCCTTCACCTCTGAAGACCACCTCACCCAACTGGAGAACCCTTCACCTCTGAAGAGCACCTCACCCAACTGGAGAACCCTTCACCTCTGAAGAGCACTACACCCAAGTGGAGAACCCTTCACCTCTGAAGAGCACTTCACCCAACTGAAGAACCCTACACCTCTAAAGAGCACTTCACCCAACTGGAGAACCCTTCACGTCTGAAGAGCACCTCACCCAACTGGAGAACCCTTCACCTCTGAAGAGCACCTCACCCAACTGGAGAACCCTTCACCTCTGAAGAGCACTTCACCCAACTGGAGAACCCTTCACGTCTGAAGAGCACCTCACCCAACTGGAGAACCCTTCACCTCTGAAGAGCACTTCACCCAACTGGAGAACGCTTCACCTCTGAAGAGCACTTCACCCAACTGAAGAACCCTTCACCTCTGAAGAGCACTTCACCCAACTGAAGAACCCTACACCTCTGAAGAGCACTTCACCCAACTGGAGATGGGACAACACACAGAAACATTGTCTGGTCAATGGAAACAGGCCATTGGCTAAATCCTTCTGTGACAGAACATGAAATGATTCCAGACTTGTATCTTAAAGTGGTTGTAAAGGGAGAAGATTTTTAACTGATCCATTCTCTGCATTCTGGTAAAAAGTCTTCTGTGTGCGCCGCCCCCTCCCCCATCCTGAGCCCCATCTCCATCCAGCGGCTCTCTCCTCACTGGATATTGAGGCAGCAGTGGGACTCATTGGCTCCTGCTGCGTCAATCACAGCCTATGAGGAGGGAGCCTGGTTCAGGATCGAGCCCAAACAAGTGCCCCTATAGCAAGTAGCTTGGGGCCACTCGGCAGAGGGAGGAGCCAGGATCACTTTTGGGGGACCCCAGAAGAGGAGGATCAGGGCCACTGTGTGAAAATCCATCACACAGGTAAGTATAACATGTTTATTTTAACCACTTCAATACCCGCCCATAGTCAAATGACGGCCGCAGATGGGATCTCCCATCCTGGGCTTCCCGGCCGTCTAGGGGGCGTGCGCCGCGTTGCTCGGGACCCAGGGCATGTGCCCGGCGGCTGCGATGACCGCCGGGCACCCGTGATTGCCCGTTAACCGAGCAGGACTGTGGATCTGTGTGTGTAAACACACAGATCCATGTCCTGTCAGGTGAGAGGAGTCCCCTCCCCCTACAGTTAGAATCACTCCCCTAGGAAACACATTTAACCCCTCGATCTCCCCCTAGTGGTTAACCCCTTCCCTGCCAGTGACATTTATACAGTAATCAATGCAATTTTATAGCATTGATCGCTGTATAAATGTAAATGGTCCCAAAAATGTGTCAAAAGTGTCCGATGTGTCCGCCATAATGTCGCAGTCACGAAAAAAAATCGCAGATCGCCGCTATTACTAGTAAAAAAAATAAATAAATAAAATTTTTTAAAATATGCCATAAATATATCCCGTATTTTGTAGACGCTATAACTTTTACGCAAAACAATCAATATACGCTTATTGCGATTTTTTTTACCAAAAATATGTAGAAGAATACGTATCGGCCGAAACTGAGGAAAAATTTGTTTGTTTTTTTTTAAATTGGGAGATTTATTATAGCAAAAAATATTGCGTTTTTTTCAAAATTGTCGCTCTTCTTTTGTTTATAGCGCAAAAAATAAAAACCGCAGAGATGATCAAATACCACCAAAAGAAAATTCTATTTGTGGGGAAAAAAGGACATCAATTTTGTTTGGGTACAGCGTCCCCTGACCGCGCAATTGTCGTTCTAAAGTGTGACAGCGCTGAAAATTAAAAATTGGTCTGGGAAGGAAGGGGGTGAAAATGCCCGGTATTGAAGCGGTTAAAGAAAAAATAAATTCCCTTTACAAATACATATTTCATTGTATAGTGCCTTGAAAAAGTATTCATACCCCTTGAAATTTCCCACATTTTGTCATGTTACAACCAAAAACGTAAATGTATTTTATTGGGATTTTATGTGATAGACCAACACAAAGTGTCACATAATTGTGAAGTGGAAGGAAAATGATAAATGATACAAATAAATATGTGAAAAGTGGGGTGGGGGGGGGGCATTTGTATTCAGCCCCCTTTACTCTGATAACTAAAATCTAGAGGAACCAATTGCCTTCAGAATCACCTAATTAGTAAATAGAGTCACCTGTGTGTCATTTAATCTCAGTATAAATACAGCTGCTCTGTGAAGCCCTCAGAGGTTTGTTAGAGAACCTTAATGAACAAACAGCATCATGAAGGCCAAGGAACACACCAGACAGGTCAGGGATAAAGTTGTGGAGAAGTATAAAGCAGGGTTAGGTTATAATGAAATCTCCCAAGTTTTGACCATCTCACGGAGCTCTGTTCAATCCATCATCGGAAAATGGAAAGAGTATGGCACAACTGCCAACCTGCCAAGACATGGCCGTCCACCTAAACTGACCGGCCGGGCAAGGAGAGCATTCATCAGAGAAGAGCCAAGAGGTCCATGGTAACTCTGGAGGAGCTGCAGAGATCCACAGCTCAGGTGGGAGAATCTGTCCACAGGACAACTATTAGTCGTGTTCTCCACAAATCTGCCCTTTATGGAAGAGTGAGAAGAAGAAAGACATTGGAGAAAGAAAGTCATAAGAAGTCCTGTTTGTAGTTTGTGAGAAGCCATGTGGAGGACACAGCAAACATGTGGAAGAAGGTGATCTGGTCAGATGGGACCAAAATTCAACTTTATGGCCTAAAAGTAAAACGCTATGTGTGGGGAAAACTAACACTGCCCATCACCCTGAACACACCATCCCCACTGTGAAACATGGTGGTGGCAGCATCATGTGGTGGGGATGGTTTTCTTCAGCAGGGACAGGGAAGCTGGTCAGAGTTGATGGGAAGATGGATGGAGACAAATACAGGACAATCTTAGAAGAAAACCTGTTAGAGTCTACAAAAGACTTGAGACTGGGGGGGAGGTTCACCTTCCAGCAGGACAACGACCCGAAACATCCAGTCAGAGCTACAATGGAATGGTTTACATCAAAGCATATTCATGTGTTAGAATGGCCCAGTCACATTCCAGACCTAAATCACATTGAGAATCTGTGGCAAGACTTGAAAATTGCTGGTCACAGACGCTCTCCATCCAATCTGACAGAGCTTGAGATATTTTACAAAGAAGAATGGGCAGAAATGTCCCTCTCTAGATGTGCAAAGCTGGTAGAGACACCCCCAAAAAGACTTGTAGAGAAAGGGGGTTCTACAAAGTATTGACTCCGGGGGGCTTCACAGAGCAGCTGTATTTATACTGAGATTAAATGACACACAGGTGACTCTATTTACTAATTAGGTGACTTCTGAAGGCAATTGGTTCCACTAGATATTAGTTGGGGGTATCAGAGTAAAGGAGGTGCCATACAAATGCCCCCCCCCCCCCCCCCCACACTTTTCACATATTTATTTGTATAATTTATCATTTTCCTTCCACTTCACAATTATGTGACACTTTGTGTTGGTTTATCACATAAAATCCCAATAAAATACATTTATGTTTTTAGCTGTAACAAAATGTGGAAAATTTCAAGGGGTATGAAGAATACTTTTCAAAGCACTGTATATATACTGTATATGTTATATGACTCAAGACTGATTGAGATGTGGTCATAGTGTGGTCACAGGGGGTCTCAGAGGGGACATGGCTGAGATCTGGTCTTAGTGTGGTCACAGGGGACCTTGGTGGGACATGGCTGAGATCTAGTCATTGTGTGGTCTCAGGGGGGACATGGCTGAGATCTGGTCATAGTGTGGTCACAGGGAACCTTGGTGGGACATGGCTGAGATCTGGTCTTAGTGTGGTCACAGGGGACCTTGGTGGGACATGGCTGAGATCTAGTCATTGTGTGGTCTCAGGGGGGACATGGCTGAGATCTGGTCATTGTGTGGTCACAGGGGACCTTGGTGGGACATGGCCGAGATCTAGTCATTGTGTGGTCACAGGGGACCTTGGTGGGACATGGCCGAGATCTAGTCATTGTGTGGTCACAGGGGACCTTGGTGGGACATAGCCGAGATCTAGTCATTGTGTGGTCACAGGGGACCTTGGTGGGACATGGCTGAGATCTAGTCATTGTGTGGTCACAGGGGACCTTGGTGGGACATGGCTGAGATCTAGTCATTGTGTGGTCACAGGGAACCTTGGTGGGACATGGCTGAGATCTAGTCATTGTGTGGTCACAGGGGACCTTGGTGGGACATGGCTGAGATCTAGTCATAGTGTGGTCTCAGGGGGGACATGGCTGAGATCTGGTCATAGTGTGGTCACAGGGAACCTTGGTGGGACATGGCCGAGATCTGGTCATAGTGTGGTCACAGGGAACCTTGGTGGGACATGGCCGAGATCTAGTCATAGTGTGGTCTCAGGGGGAACATGGCTGAGATCTAGTCATAGTGTGGTCACAGGGAACCTTGGTGGGACATGGCCGAGATCTAGTCATAGTGTGGTCTCAGGGGGAACATGGCTGAGATCTAGTCATAGTGTGGTCACAGGGGACCTTGGTGGGACATGGCTGAGATCTAGTCATAGTGTGGTCTCAGGGGGAACATGGCCGAGATCTGGTCATTGTGTGGTCACAGGGGACCTTGGTGGGACATGGCTGAGATCTAGTCATAGTGTGGTCTCAGGGGGGACATGGCTGAGATCTGGTCATAGTGTGGTCACAGGGGACCTTGGTGGGACATGGCCGAGATCTAGTCATAGTGTGGTCTCAGGGGGGAACATGGCCGAGATCTGGTCATTGTGTGGTCACAGGGGACCTTGGTGGGACATGGCCGAGATCTAGTCATAGTGTGGTCTCAGGGGGGACATGGCTGAGATCTGGTCATAGTGTGGTCTAAGGGGGGACATGGCTGAGATCTGGTCATAGTGTGGTCTAAGGGGGGACATGATCTGGTCTTAGTGTGGTCACAGGGAACCTTGGTGGGACATGGCCGAGATCTAGTCATAGTGTGGTCTCAGGGGGGACATGGCTGAAATCTGGTCATAGTGTGGTCATAGGGGGTCTCAGGGGGGACATGGCTGAGATCTGGTCTTAGTGCGGTCACAGGGGACCGTGGTCTCAGGGGGGACATGGCTGAGATCTGATCTTAGTGTGGTCTCAGGGGGGACATGGCTGAGATCTGGTCATAGTGTGGTCTAAGGGGGGACATGGCTGAGATCTGGTCATAGGGGGTCTCAGGGGGGGACATGGCTGAGATCTGGTCATAGTGTGGTCACATGGAACATTGGTGGGGACATGGCTGAGATCTGGTTGGATGTTAGTATGGGTGGGGGGCTGATATTCCTCGATTGCTCTGTACTCACCACACTGAAGATCTTGTCTGCTCCCTTCTGACTGATTTCGGTCTGAGAGCCGGAATTGGAGACGCCTTCAAAATATCTCCTAAAAGATGAGAGGATTGTGGGAGGTAAGTACACAGACAGCAGACACCACACAATCATTGCAGATGTGGAACAACAGATTAAAGGTCTATATAGAGAGATTGATGGGCTGCATTACCCTCCCCCACCAAAAAAGTGATTAGACAACCTCTGATGTCACTTCCTGTATGTGAGGCGCCGGGGCTTCTCCTTCATCCTTTGCTGGGAACTGGTCATGGTGCACTATAGAGCAGTGACGGGTGGTGCTCAAAATTTTTGGGGAGCGCAAACAAATTGAAAAAATACCGCCACTGTGCCATCAAATACCTCCACTGTGCCATCACATACCGCCACTGTGCCATCACATACCGCCACTGTGCCATCAAATACCGCCACTGTGCCATCACATACCTCCACTGTGCCATCAAATACCTCCACTGTGCCATCAAATACCGCCACTGTGCCATCAAATACCTCCACTGTGTCATCAAATACCTCCACTGTGCCATCACATACCTCCACTGTGCCATCACATACCTCCACTGTGCCATCAAATACCTCCACTGTGCCATCAAATGCCTCCACTGTGCCATCAAATACCGCCACTGTGCCATCAAATACCTCCACTGTGCCATCAAATACCTCCACTGTGCCATCAAATGCCTCCACTGTGCCATCAAATACCGCCACTGTGCCATCAAATACCTCCACTGTGCCATCAAATACCTCCACTGTGCCATCAAATACCGCCACTGTGCCATCAAATACCTCCACTGTGCCATCAAATACCTCCACTGTGCCATCAAATACCTCCACTGTGCCATCACATACCTCCACTGTGCCATCACATACCTCCACTGTGCCATCACATACCTCCACTGTGCCATCAAATACCTCCACTGTGCCATCAAATACCGCCACTGTGCCATCAAATACCTCCACTGTGCCATCAAATACCTCCACTGTGTCATCAAATACCGCCACTGTGCCATCAAATACCTTCACTGTGCCATCAAATACCTCCACTGTGCCATCAAATACCGCCACTGTGCCATCAAATACCTCCACTGTGCCATCAAATACCGCCACTGTGCCATCAAATACCTCCACTGTGCCATCAAATACCTCCACTGTGCCATCAAATACCGCCACTGTGCCATCAAATACCTCCACTGTGCCATCAAATACCGCCACTGTGCCATCAAATACCTCCACTGTGCCATCAAATACCTCCACTGTGCCATCAAATGCCTCCACTGTGCCATCAAATACCGCCACTGTGCCATCAAATACCTCCACTGTGCCATCAAATACCTCCACTGTGCCATCAAATACCGCCACTGTGCCATCAAATACCTCCACTGTGCCATCAAATACCTCCACTGTGCCATCAAATACCTCCACTGTGCCATCACATACCTCCACTGTGCCATCACATACCTCCACTGTGCCATCACATACCTCCACTGTGCCATCAAATACCTCCACTGTGCCATCAAATACCGCCACTGTGCCATCAAATACCTCCACTGTGCCATCAAATACCTCCACTGTGTCATCAAATACCGCCACTGTGCCATCAAATACCTTCACTGTGCCATCAAATACCTCCACTGTGCCATCAAATACCGCCACTGTGCCATCAAATACCTCCACTGTGCCATCAAATACCGCCACTGTGCCATCAAATACCTCCACTGTGCCATCAAATACCTCCACTGTGCCATCAAATACCGCCACTGTGCCATCAAATACCTCCACTGTGCCATCAAATACCGCCACTGTGCCATCAAATACCTCCACTGTGCCATCAAATACCTCCACTGTGCCATCAAATACCTCCACTGTGCCATCAAATACCTCCACTGTGCCATCAAATACCGCCACTGTGCCATCAAATACCTCCACTGTGCCATTAAATACCGCCACTGTGCCATCAAATACCTCCACTGTGCCATCACATACCTCCACTGTGCCATCACATACCTCCACTGTGCCATCAAATACCTCCACTGTGCCATCAAATACCGCCACTGTGCCATCAAATACCTCCACTGTGCCATCAAATACCTCCACTGTGCCATCAAATACCTCCACTGTGCCATCAAATACCTCCACTGTGCCATCAAATACCGCCACTGTGCCATCACATACCTCCACTGTGTCGTTACATACCTCCACTGTGCCGTCACATACCGCCACTGTGCCATCAAATACCTCCACTGTGCCATCACATACCTCCACTGTGCCATCACATACCTCCACTGTGCCATCAAATACCGCCACTGTGCCATCAAATACCTCCACTGTGTCGTTACATACCTCCACTGTGCCGTCACATACCGCCACTGTGCCATCAAATACCTCCACTGTGCCATCACATACCTCCACTGTGCCATCAAATACCTCCACTGTGCCATCACATACCTCCACTGTGCCATCACATACCTCCACTGTGCCATCACATACCTCCACTGTGCCATCACATACCTCCACTGTGCCATCAAATACCGCCACTGTGCCATCAAATACCTCCACTGTGCCATCACATACCTCCACTGTGCCATCAAATACCTCCACTGTGCCATCAAATACTCCCAATGCTGTTGGTTTTGGGGCGCTCACCTCAGTGTTGGTTTTGGGCGCTCACCTCAGTGTTGGCTTTGGGGTGCTCACCTGTGTTGGTTTTGGGGTGCTCACCTGTGTTGGTTTTGGGGTGCTCACCTGTGTTGGTTTTGGGGTGCTCACCTGTGTTGGTTTTGGGGTGCTCACCTGTGTTGGTTTTGGGGTGCTCACCTCAGTGTTGGTTTTGGGGTGCTCACCTCAGTGTTGGTTTTGGGGTGCTCACCTCAGTGTTGGTTTTGGGGTGCTCACCTCAGTGTTGGTTTTGGGGTGCGCACCTCGGTGTTGGTTTTGGGGTGCGCACCTCGGTGTTGGTTTTGGGGTGCGCACCTCAGTGTTGGTTTTGGGGTGCTCACCTCAGTGTTGGTTTTGGGGTGCGCACCTCAGTGTTGGTTTTGGGGTGCGCACCTCAGTGTTGGTTTTGGGGTGCGCACCTCAGTGTTGGTTTTGGGGTGCGCACCTCAGTGTTGGTTTTGGGGTGCGCACCTCAGTGTTGGTTTTGGGGTGCGCACCTCAGTGTTGGTTTTGAGGTGCTCACCTCAGTGTTGGTTTTGAGGTGCTCACCTTAGTGTTGGTTTTGGGGTGCTCACCTCAGTGTTGGTTTTGGGGTGCTCACCTCAGTGTTGGTTTTGGGGTGCGCACCTCAGTGTTGGTTTTGGGGTGCTCACCTCAGTGTTGGTTTTGGGGTGCGCACCTCAGTGTTGGTTTTGGGGTGCGCACCTCAGTGTTGGTTTTGGGGTGCGCACCTCAGTGTTGGTTTTGGGGTGCGCACCTCAGTGTTGGTTTTGGGGTGCGCACCTCAGTGTTGGTTTTGGGGTGCGCACCTCAGTGTTGGTTTTGGGGTGCGCACCTCAGTGTTGGTTTTGAGGTGCTCACCTCAGTGTTGGTTTTGGGGTGCTCACCTCAGTGTTGGTTTTGGGGTGCTCACCTCAGTGTTGGTTTTGGGGTGCTCACCTTAGTGTTGGTTTTGGGGTGCTCACCTTAGTGTTGGCTTTGGGGTGCTCACCTCAGTGTTGGTTTTGGGGTGCTCACCTCAGTGTTGGTTTTGGGGTGCTCATGACGCTGTCATTGTCCTCGATGTCGAACCCGCTCTCACTGTTATTACACTCATCCAGACTATCGTAGAGAAGTCCCAGCTCCTCGTCCTCCTCCTGTTCCCGACTCGTCCGTTCCGTGTCCATCGGCTGCAGGACAGAAAGACGACACATAAAGTCCGGGGGAGGCTCCGCCCCCAATCATCGCATGAGGGACGCACACAACACCCCAAATCTTACATGAATATAGATCACCAACTGGACAGCCAATGAGCAGGAGAGCTCTCCACTCAATGACATGTCCAATCAGAGAGACACACAGGATGGAATGCGGGGTGCGAGATGGTATATGGGGGTGATATGAGATGAGAATGGATATCAGCATTGTACTGCACAGAGAAAGACATTATATACTGTGTAATATACGGGGTGATGTATTATATACTGTGTAATATACGGGGTGATGTATTATATACTGTGTAATATACGGGGTGATGTATTATATACTGTGTGATATACGGGGTGATGTATTATATACTGTGTGATATACGGGGTGATGTATTATATACTGTGTAATATACGGGGCGATGTATTATATACTGTGTAATATACGGGGTGATGTATTATATACTGTGTAATATACGGGGTGATATATTATATACTGTGTAATATACGGGGTGATGTATTATATACTGTGTAATATACGGGGTGATGTATTATATACTGTGTGATATACGGGGTGATGTATTATATACTGTGTGATATACGGGTGATGTATTATATACTGTGTGATATACGGGGTGATGTATTATATACTGTGTAATATACGGGGTGATGTATTATATACTGTGTGATATACGGGGTGATGTATTATATACTGTGTAATATACGGGGTGATGTATTATATACTGTGTAATATACGGGGTGATGTATTATATACTGTGTGATATACGGGGTGATGTATTATATACTGTGTGATATACGGGGTGATGTATTATATACTGTGTAATATACGGGGCGATGTATTATATACTGTGTAATATACGGGGTGATGTATTATATACTGTGTAATATACGGGGCGATGTATTATATACTGTGTAATATACGGGGTGATGTATTATATACTGTGTAATATACGGGGTGATGTATTATATACTGTGTGATATACGGGGTGATGTATTATATACTGTGTGATATACGGGTGATGTATTATATACTGTGTGATATACGGGGTGATGTATTATATACTGTGTAATATACGGGGTGATGTATTATATACTGTGTGATATACGGGGTGATGTATTATATACTGTGTAATATACGGGGTGATGTATTATATACTGTGTAATATACGGGGTGATGTATTATATACTGTGTGATATACGGGGTGATGTATTATATACTGTGTGATATACGGGGTGATGTATTATATACTGTGTGATATACGGGGTGATGTATTATATACTGTGTAATATACGGGGTGATGTATTATATACTGTGTGATATACGGGGTGATGTATTATATACTGTGTAATATACGGGGTGATGTATTATATACTGTGTAATATACGGGGTGATGTATTATATACTGTGTGATATACGGGGTGATGTATTATATACTGTGTAATATACGGGGTGATGTATTATATACTGTGTGATATACGGGGTGATATATTATATACTGTGTGATATACGGGGTGATGTATTATATACTGTGTGATATACGGGGTGATGTATTATATACTGTGTGATATACGGGGTGATGTATTATATACTGTGTGATATACGGGGTGATGTATTATATACTGTGTGATATACGGGGTGATGTATTATATACTGTGTAATATACGGGGTGATATATTATATACTGTGTGATATACGGGGTGATGTATTATATACTGTGTAATATACGGGGTGATGTATTATATACTGTGTGATATACGGGGTGATATATTATATACTGTGTGATATACGGGTGATGTATTATATACTGTGTGATATACGGGGTGATGTATTATATACTGTGTGATATACGGGGTGATATATTATATACTGTGTGATATACGGGTGATGTATTATATACTGTGTGATATACGGGGTGATGTATTATATACTGTGTAATATACGGGGTGATGTATTATATACTGTGTGATATACGGGGTGATATATTATATACTGTGTGATATACGGGTGATGTATTATATACTGTGTGATATACGGGGTGATGTATTATATACTGTGTGATATACGGGGTGATGTATTATATACTGTGTGATATACGGGGTGATGTATTATATACTGTGTGATATACGGGGTGATGTATTATATACTGTGTGATATACGGGGTGATGTATTATATACTGTGTGATATACGGGGTGATATATTATATACTGTGTGATATACGGGGTGATATATTATATACTGTGTAATATACAGGGTGATGTATTATATACTGTGTGATATACGGGGTGATATATTATATACTGTGTGATATACGGGGTGATGTATTATATACTGTGTAATATACAGGGTGATGTATTATATACTGTGTGATATACGGGGTGATATATTATATACTGTGTGATATACGGGGTGATGTATTATATACTGTGTGATATACGGGGTGATGTATTATATACTGTGTGATATACGGGGTGATGTATTATATACTGTGTGATATACGGGGTGATGTATTATATATGGTAAATATATATAACTATAGGTATTATATAGAGCAAGAGTGAAGGGGAAAAAAGTATTTGATCGGCTGCTGATTTTGTGACAAGGAAACGATCCGTCTATAATTTTATTGGTCGGTTTATTATAAGAGTGAGAGAATAACAACAAAAATATCCAGATAAACACATTTCATAAAAGTTATAAATTGATTTGCATTTTAATGAGTGAAATAAGTATGTGAACCCTTCACATAACATGACTTAGTAGTTGGTGGAGAAACCCTTGTTGGCGATCACAGAGGTCAGATGTTTCTTGGAGTTGGCCTCCAGGTTCGCTCACATCTCAGGAGGGATTTTGTCCTCTTTGCAGATCCTCTCCAAGTCATTAAAGTTTCCAGGATGACGTTTGGTAACTTGAACCTTCAGCTCCCTCCACATATTTTCAATGGGATTAAGGTCTGGAGACTGGATAGGCCACTCCAGGAACTCAATGTGCTTCTTCTTGAGCCCCTCCTTTGTTGCCTTGGCCGTGTGTTTTGGGTGATTGTCATGCTGGAAGACCCATCCATGACCCATTTTCAATGTCCTGGCTGAGGGAAGGAGGTTCTCACCCAAGATTTGATGGTACATGGCACCGTCCATCGTCCCTTTGATGCGGTGAAGTATTCCTGTCCTCTTAGCAGAAAAACACCCCCAAAGCATAATGTCTCCACCTCCATGTATGACAGTGGGGGATGGTGTTCTTGGGGTCATAGGACCTCCATGTATGACGGTGGGGGATGGTGTTCTTGGGGTCATAGGACCTCCATGTATGACGGTGGGGGATGGTGTTCTTGGGGTCATAGGACCTCCATGTATGACGGTGGGGGATGGTGTTCTTGGGGTCATAGGACCTCCATGTATGACGGTGGGGGATGGTGTTCTTGGGGTCATAGGACCTCCATGTAGGACAGTGGGGGATGGTGTTCTTGGGGTCATAGGACCTCCATGTATGATGGTGGGGGATGGTGTTCTTGGAGTCATAGGACCTCCATGTATGACGGTGGGGGATGGTGTTCTTGGGGTCATAG
Source organism: Lithobates septentrionalis (assembly GCA_037952835.1). Taxonomy (NCBI): domain Eukaryota; kingdom Metazoa; phylum Chordata; class Amphibia; order Anura; family Ranidae; genus Lithobates; species Lithobates septentrionalis. The sequence goes on from JBBDGP010003584.1 coordinate 52,245, forward strand.
GACCTCCATGTATGACGGTGGGGGATGGTGTTCTTGGGGTCATAGGACCTCCATGTACGACGGTGGGGGATGGTGTTCTTGGGGTCATAGGACCTCCATGTACGACGGTGGGGGATGGTGTTCTTGGGGTCATAGGACCTCCATGTACGACGGTGGGGGATGGTGTTCTTGGGGTCATAGGACCTCCATGTATGACGGTGGGGGATGGTGTTCTTGGGGTCATAGGACCTCCATGTATGACGGTGGGGGATGGTGTTCTTGGGGTCATAGGACCTCCATGTATGACGGTGGGGGGTGGTGTTCTTGGGGTCATAGGACCTCCATGTATGACGGTGGGGGATGGTGTTCTTGGGGTCATAGGACCTCCATGTATGACGGTGGGGGATGGTGTTCTTGGGGTCATAGGTCCTCCATGTATGATGGTGGGGGATGGTGTTCTTGGGGTCATAGGACCTCCATGTACGACGGTGGGGGATGGTGTTCTTGGGGTCATAGGACCTCCATGTAGGACGGTGGGGGATGGTGTTCTTGGGGTCATAGGACCTCCATGTATGACGGTGGGGGATGGTGTTCTTGGGGTCATAGGACCTCCATGTATGACGGTGGGGGATGGTGTTCTTGGGGTCATAGGACTTCCATGTATGACGGTGGGGGATGGTGTTCTTGGGGTCATAGGTCCTCCATGTATGATGGTGGGGGATGGTGTTCTTGGGGTCATAGGCAGCATTCCTCCTCCTCCTCCAAACACGGCGAGTTGAGTTGATGACAAAGATCTCGATTTTGGTCTCCTCTGACCACAACACTTTCCCCCAGTTCTCCTCGGAATCATTCGATGTTCATTAGTGATCTTCAGATGGACCTGTACATGTGATTTCCTGAGCAGGGGGACCTTGCGGGGGCTGCAGGATTTCAGTCGATCACGGTGTAGTGTGTTACCGATTGTTTTCTTGGTGACTATGGTCCCAGCTGAGATCATTGACAAGATTCTCCCGTGTAGTTCTGGGCTGATTCCTCACCGTTCTCATGATCATTGAACCTCCACCAGGTGAGATCTTGTATGGAGCCCCAGACCGAGGGAGATCGATCGTTATTTTGTGTTTCTTCCATTTGTGAATAATCCCACCAACTGTTCTCCCCCTCTCCCCAAGCTGCTTGCTGATGGTCTTGTAGCCCATTCCAGCCTTGTGTAGGTCTTCAATCTTCTCCCCGACATCCTTGGACAGCTCTTTGGTCTTGGCCATGGTGGAGAGATTGGAATCTGATTGATTACATCTGTGAACAGGTGTCTTTACAGGTAACAAGCTGAGATTAGGAGTGCTCCCCTTAAGAGAGTTCTCCTAATCTCAGCTCGTTACTTGTATAAAAGACACCTGGGAGCCAGAAATCGTGCTGATTGATCGGGGATCAAATACTTATTTCACTCATTAAAATGCAAATCAATTTATAAAACTTTGTTGAAATGTGTTTTTCTGGATGTTTTTGTTGTCATTCTGTCTCTCACTGTTATAATAAACCAACCAATAAATGAATGGACTGATCGTTTCTTTGTCAGTGGGGCAAACGTAGAAAATCATCAGCCGATTAAATACTTTTTTCCCGCACTGTAGATAGACATCATATGGTGTGAGGAGGTGTATTCACGGTAAAGTCTTTATCTTGGAGTCCACTGAGGGACATAATGATTCATAGAACTTTGGGTTATACTGCCACTTGCAGGAGGATTGGACACTGGCAAACAGAAAATCTGTAGGGATTGGTGTTTCTCAATGGACTCTAAGAATGGGATTGTACTGGGAGTTCAAGAACCCCATTTCCTTTTTCATTCATCGACAGACACAGGAAGTCATATAATTTCAAGACTTCCGAAAACAGCCCAACAGAGGGGTGGCCAACAGCAAACAAACACTAACAGCCCAACATGATAAAAATCTAAGGATGGTGTGTGGCTCGTGAGCCGCATGGTGACCAATAGGGCCAAGTACATGGGAACTTAGTCCACAGGCAGGTGATAGCAGGCAGATCTCACCAAAATATACAGAGGAGGAATATAGATCTGATAGAGCTGGGGAACAAGACTCAACTCTCACCTAACTGTAGAAGAGAAGGAAAGTGGAGCCAGCCCTAAGGGAAAACCTACCTGGAGTAACTTGCCTATCATGAAGCCTCATGGAATCACAGGACTAGAGAGGCTTATGACTCCCCAGATCCAACAAAGCATCAGAATCTATGAAGGAACATACGCCGCGATCAACTCAAAACCAGGAAGATCACTAAAAGGAACTTCTTACTGAGTCTGCTAAATAGCCAAGGAAGAAGAAGGCAATAAACCCAGATAAAGGGATCCCATGGAATCGCTAAGCCTGTCAGAGCATCCCTGCATCAAGAATCTAGCTTGCTCTGTATGCAGACAGTCCAGGGTACTATGGGGCCATCTTCTACCTCCAGCACAGGATCTGGAAAGTAGCTCTGTATGTGTATTGTTCCTCCATGCCCAAAAGTAATCAGCGGGGAAGAAGTGGCCTCCAGAAGATTGCTCTCGAAGAGAGCGGAGTGCAAGAGACTAGAAAACTGGATTTCATCCAAATCAGGATCCAAACCACCTCTCTTATCACAATAACAACCTCCTGTTCCTGCTACAGAGTAAAAGCATGCCAGTACCTTGACATTGGCCAGTGGTGTCCATCTCAGGAGACCTGACCAGGAAATGATCCCATGATATAAAAGGGACCAGCTCTGGAACTCCAGAATGAAGCTCAGGAGAAGAGTTTTCCCCAATGACAGATTCATCAGGCCAGGAACTACCTGATCCTCGGACAAGTTAAACTACTCAGGATCTAGAAAGAATTGCTGAGGAAGTCTGACTGAGTATACCGGAGAAAAGAGGTGGCCCCTCAACACCGGACTCTCCCGCAACAGTTGAGAGGCAGGTAATTCCCTAACCACAGGAGACTGAAATGAGGGCAAACAATTTGTAGACCTTTCTACTGAAGAACCATACTGGATAAATCAGTGTGCAGATGTATAGTTTCCAGTGCCGATTCCTGACAAAGTTTGATCAAGCTGAATCTTGGAGACACTGAACCCATCGGGAAGGTATTGTTCCCTATGGCCCTCAGTGATTGTTTTCTCCACAGGAGGTTGTCTAAGTGTCCCACGTTGGGCAGGCTATGAGAAGGGCACTAGGGCAAATACTGGAGCCGTCATCAACACCCTGGAAAAAATTAGGGGTACAGTGGCGAGACTGAGGAGCCAGAGCACTGGTAGAATAGCGATCGAAAGTACTGATCCCAACTGACCGCTCAGGCTAAAAGATCCCTTTAGGGAAGGATTGGGATGGAGGAACTGAAGAATTTCAAGCACAATTCATGGCCTTACATATCTCAAAAGGAGACAATTGATTGGCCTGGGGCAGAGAACAGTGTCTAGAATGGGGACAGCTCCTGAGACCAAACAGGCACAGGAGCTAGAACTAAAATCTGGAAAGGAGGAGGGGCAGCAGAGCAATGCTTCCTTAACACTGAATAATGGGAAAAATAAGACAGAGCATGAACATGTGACACTCCACCCAGCCAATGACATGGCACGGAGTGCCTCAGAGTTAACCACTTCTGTGGTAAAGCTAGTGGACATTTGGGCACTCAGCATTCAAAAAAGGAGGTACCTCCGAGTACTCAGCCCACCAGGACCGAGCCATCGCAACAGCTCTGGACCTGAAAATCGCAGCAAACGTATTATCAGAATGGGGTCTGGAAAGCACTGAACATGGAACCCAATGACTGAATCCAAGGTTCTCTCCACAGTGTCAGCTCCAGTGGGGTCCAGATATGGCACTGACCAGCTAGACTAGGAAAGGCCACTTCAGAGAGCTGTAACTGTACAGACCAGCTCCAGAGAAAGAGAGGCAGAAGAAAAATCTGGTAAAATATCAGGTTAGACTTTTCATGCAGAGCTGAAAAGATGAAATCCATCCTCCGAGGACACATGCGAAAACAATCAGGCATGATGGTGGAGGGAGGGGTTATCTTGGGCTGGCCTACAGGATTGGTTGTTTGACAGTGTCCAACCCACCTCCATGTGGCAGTATAACCTAAAAGTATATGATTTCCTGTGTGCCTCAATAGACAAGAAAGAAATCAATATTATACGGGGGAGGTGTTATATACTGTATATAGGTATTATACGGGGGAGGTGTTATATACTGTATATAGGTATTATACGGGGGAGGTGTTATATACTGTATATAGGTATTATACGGGGGAGGTGTTATATACTGTATATAGGTATTATACGGGGGAGGTGTTATATACTGTATATAGGTATTATACGGAGAGGTGTTATATACTGTATATAGGTATTATACGGGGAGGTGTTATATACTGTATATAGGTATTATACGGGGGAGGTGTTATATACTGTATATAGGTATTATACGGAGAGGTGTTATATACTGTATATAGGTATTACACAGGGGAGGTGTTATATACTGTATATAGGTATTATACGGGGAGGTGTTATATACTGTATATAGGTATTATACGGGAGAGGTGTTATATACTGTATATAGGTATTATACGGGGGAGGTGTTATATACTGTATATAGGTATTATACGGGGGAGGTGTTATATACTGTATATAGGTATTATACGGGGGAGGTGTTATATACTGTATATAGGTATTATACGGGGGAGGTGTTATATACTGTATATAGGTATTATACGGGGGAGGTGTTATATACTGTATATAGGTATTATACGGAGAGGTGTTATATACTGTATATAGGTATTATACGGGAGAGGTGTTATATACTGTATATAGGTATTATACGGGGGAGGTGTTATATACTGTATATAGGTATTATACGGGGGAGGTGTTATATACTGTATATAGGTATTATACAGAGAGGTGTTATATACTGTATATAGGTATTATACGGGGAGGTGTTATATACTGTATATAGGTGTTATACGGGGGAGGTGTTATATACTGTATATAGGTATTATACGGAGAGGTGTTATATACTGTATATAGGTATTATACGGAGAGGTGTTATATACTGTATATAGGTATTACACAGGGGAGGTGTTATATACTGTATATAGGTATTATACGGGGAGGTGTTATATACTGTATATAGGTATTATACGGGAGAGGTGTTATATACTGTATATAGGTATTATACGGGGGAGGTGTTATATACTGTATATAGGTATTATACGGAGAGGTGTTATATACTGTATATAGGTATTATACGGGGAGGTGTTATATACTGTATATAGGTATTATACGGGGGAGGTGTTATATACTGTATATAGGTATTATACGGAGAGGTGTTATATACTGTATATAGGTATTATACGGAGAGGTGTTATATACTGTATATAGGTATTATACGGAGAGGTGTTATATACTGTATATAGGTATTACACAGGGGAGGTGTTATATACTGTATATAGGTATTATACGGGGAGGTGTTATATACTGTATATAGGTATTATACGGGAGAGGTGTTATATACTGTATATAGGTATTATACGGGGAGGTGTTATATACTGTATATAGGTATTATACGGGGGAGGTGTTATATACTGTATATAGGTATTATACGGGGGAGGTGTTATATACTGTATATAGGTATTATACGGGGGAGGTGTTATATACTGTATATAGGTATTATACGGGGAGGTGTTATATACTGTATATAGGTATTATACGGGGGAGGTGTTATATACTGTATATAGGTATTATACGGGGGAGGTGTTATATACTGTATATAGGTATTATACAGAGAGGTGTTATATACTGTATATAGGTATTATACGGGGAGGTGTTATATACTGTATATAGGTATTATACGGGGGAGGTGTTATATACTGTATATAGGTATTATACGGAGAGGTGTTATATACTGTATATAGGTATTATACGGAGAGGTGTTATATACTGTATATAGGTATTACACAGGGGAGGTGTTATATACTGTATATAGGTATTATACGGGGAGGTGTTATATACTGTATATAGGTATTATACGGGAGAGGTGTTATATACTGTATATAGGTATTATACGGGGGAGGTGTTATATACTGTATATAGGTATTATACGGAGAGGTGTTATATACTGTATATAGGTATTATACGGGGAGGTGTTATATACTGTATATAGGTATTATACGGGGGAGGTGTTATATACTGTATATAGGTATTATACGGAGAGGTGTTATATACTGTATATAGGTATTATACGGAGAGGTGTTATATACTGTATATAGGTATTACACAGGGGAGGTGTTATATACTGTATATAGGTATTATACGGAGAGGTGTTATATACTGTATATAGGTATTATACGGGGAGGTGTTATATACTGTATATAGGTATTATACGGGGGAGGTGTTATATACTGTATATAGGTATTATACGGGGGAGGTGTTATATACTGTATATAGGTATTATACGGGGGAGGTGTTATATACTGTATATAGGTATTATACGGGGGAGGTGTTATATACTGTATATAGGTATTATACGGGGAGGTGTTATATACTGTATATAGGTATTATACGGGGAGGTGTTATATACTGTATATAGGTATTATACGGGGGAGGTGTTATATACTGTATATAGGTATTATACGGGGGAGGTGTTATATACTGTATATAGGTATTATACGGAGAGGTGTTATATGCTGTATATAGGTATTATACGGGGAGGTGTTATATACTGTATATAGGTATTATACGGGGGAGGTGTTATATACTGTATATAGGTATTATACGGGGGAGGTGTTATATACTGTATATAGGTATTATACGGAGAGGTGTTATATACTGTATATAGGTATTATACGGGGAGGTGTTATATACTGTATATAGGTATTATACGGGGGAGGTGTTATATACTGTATATAGGTATTATACGGGGAGGTGTTATATACTGTATATAGGTATTATACGGAGAGGTGTTATATACTGTATATAGGTATTATACGGGGAGGTGTTATATGCTGTATATAGGTATTATACGGGGAGGTGTTATATACTGTATATAGGTATTATACGGGGGAGGTGTTATATACTGTATATAGGTATTATACGGGGGAGGTGTTATATACTGTATATAGGTATTATACGGAGAGGTGTTATATACTGTATATAGGTATTATACGGGGAGGTGTTATATACTGTATATAGGTATTATACGGGGGAGGTGTTATATACTGTATATAGGTATTATACGGGGGAGGTGTTATATACTGTATATAGGTATTATACGGAGAGGTGTTATATACTGTATATAGGTATTATACGGGGAGGTGTTATATGCTGTATATAGGTATTATACGGGAGAGGTGTTATATGCTGTATATAGGTATTATAAGGAGAGGTGTTATATACTGTATATAGGTATTATACGGGGGAGGTGTTATATACTGTATATAGGTATTATACGGGGGAGGTGTTATATACTGTATATAGGTGTTATACGGGGAGGTGTTATATACTGTATATAGGTATTATACGGGGGAGGTGTTATATACTGTATATAGGTATTATACGGGGGAGGTGTTATATACTGTATATAGGTATTATACAGGGGAGGTGTTATATACTGTATATAGGTATTATACGGGGGAGGTGTTATATACTGTATATAGGTATTATACGGGGAGGTGTTATATACTGTATATAGGTATTATACGGGGGAGGTGTTATATACTGTATATAGGTATTATACAGGGGAGGTATACTGTATATAGGTATTATACAGGGGAGGTGTTATATACTGTATATAGGTATTATACGGAGAGGTGTTATATACTGTATATAGGTATTATACGGGGGAGGTGTTATATACTGTATATAGGTATTATACGGGGGAGGTGTTATATACTGTATATAGGTATTATACAGGGGAGGTGTTATATACTGTATATAGGTATTATACGGGGGAGGTGTTATATACTGTATATAGGTATTATACAGGGGAGGTATACTGTATATAGGTATTATACAGGGGAGGTGTTATATACTGTATATAGGTATTATACGGGGGAGGTGTTATATACTGTATATAGGTATTATACGGGGGAGGTGTTATATACTGTATATAGGTATTATACGGGGGAGGTGTTATATACTGTATATAGGTATTATACGGGGGAGGTGTTATATACTGTATATAGGTATTATACGGGGAGGTGTTATATGCTGTATATAGTATAATATGGAGGTGTTATATGCTGTATATAGGTATTGTATATAGTATGATATGGGGGTGTTATATGCTGTATATAGTACGATATGGGGGGGTGTTATATGCTGTATATAGGTATTGTATATAGTATGATATGGGGGTTGTTATATGCTGTATATAGTATGATATGGGGGTTGTTATATGCTGTATATAGGTATTGTATATAGTATGATATGGGGGTGTAATATGCTGTATATAGGTATTGTATATAGTATGATATGGGGGTGTAATATGCTGTATATAGGTATTGTATATAGTATGATATGGGGGGGGGGTGTTATATGCTGTATATAGGTATTGTATATAGTATGATATGGGGGTTGTTATATGCTGTATATAGGTATTGTATATAGTATGATATGGGGGTGTAATATGCTGTATATAGGTATTGTATATAGTATGATATGGGGGTTGTTATATGGTGTATATAGGTATTGTATATAGTATGATATGGGGGTGTAATATGCTGTATATAGGTATTGTATATAGTACGATATGGGGGTGTAATATGCTGTATATAGGTATTGTATATAGTATGATATGGGGGTGTAATATGCTGTATATAGGTATTGTATATAGTATGATATGGGGGTTGTTATATGGTGTATATAGGTATTGTATATAGTATGATATGGGGGTGTAATATGCTGTATATAGGTATTGTATATAGTACGATATGGGGGTGTAATATGCTGTATATAGGTATTGTATATAGTATGATATGGGGGGGTGTTATATGCTGTATATAGGTATTGTATATAGTATGATATGGGGGTTGTTATATGCTGTATATAGGTATTGTATATAGTATGATATGGGGGTGTAATATGCTGTATATAGTATGATATGGGGGTTGTTATATGCTGTATATAGGTATTGTATATAGTATGATATGGGGGGGTGTTATATGCTGTATATAGGTATTGTATATAGTATGATATGGGGGTTGTTATATGCTGTATATAGGTATTGTATATAGTATGATATGGGGGTGTAATATGCTGTATATAGGTATTGTATATAGTATGATATGGGGGTTGTTATATGCTGTATATAGGTATTGTATATAGTATGATATGGGGGTGTAATATGCTGTATATAGGTATTGTATATAGTACGATATGGGGGTGTAATATGCTGTATATAGGTATTGTATATAGTATGATATGGGGGGGGGGGGTGTTATATGCTGTATATAGGTATTGTATATAGTATGATATGGGGGTTGTTATATGCTGTATATAGGTATTGTATATAGTATGATATGGGGGTGTTATATGCTGTATATAGGTATGATATGGGGGGGTGTTATATGCTGTATATAGGTATTATATGCTGTGTATAGTATGATATGGGGGGGGGTGTTATATTCTGTATATAGCTATTATACGGGGTGATGAATTCTATATATATATGGAAATGGACGTTATATGGGGGGAAATGGAAATCAATGTCGTCTCCAGAGAACTCACATCATCATTCACTTTGAATCTCTTCAATAATGACACAAACTTCTGTTTAAAATTAGGCTGTGAATGAAAGAGGATATAATTATTGATTTTACACTCCAATCCGGGTCTTATTCATAAACCCAGTGTGAGGTGCAGACAGACACCATATACACCCACTTTGGGGCAATTACCTGTCGGCTGAGCGAGGCGCTGCGCAGTAACTTCCTGGTGAGTTTCTTGGGCCTTTGAATCTCTTCCTCTTCATCCTCCACATCCTGGAGAAAGGGAGGTAGATGGGATCATCAAAAACCTCCATTGAGGAGGACATTGGGGTATGATAGGGGAGATGAGGAGGTGGATGGGGTAATCAGAAGTCTCTAGAGATGAGGACATTGGGTTATGATGGGGAGGTGGGAAGGTGGATGGGGTAATCAGAAGTCTCTAGAGATGAGGACATTGGGTTATAATGGGGAGGTGGGAAGGTCGATAGGGTAATCACAAGCCTCCACTTAGGAGGAAATTGGGGTATGATGAGGGAGGTTAGGAAGTGGATGGAGTCATCACAAGCCTCCAATGAGGAGGACATGGAGGTATGATGTGGGAGTTGAGGAGGTGGATGGGCTTATCACAAGTTTCCATTGAGGTAGATATTGGGGTATGATGAGAGAGGTGAGGATGAGGATGGGGTCATCGCAAGTCTCCAGAGAAGAACATTGGGGAATGATGGGGAGGCGAGAAGGTGGATGGGATCACCACAAGTCTCCAGAGAAGAGGGCATTGGGGAATGATGGGGCGGTGAGAAGGTGGATGGGGTTATTACAAGTCTCCAGAGATGAGGGCATTGGGAAATGATGGGGAGGTGAGAAGGTGGATGGGGTTATCACAAGTCTCCACAGATGAGGGCATTGGGGAATGATGGGGAGGTGAGAAGGTGGATGGGGTTATCACAAGTCTCCAGAGATGAGGGCATTGGGGAATGATGGGGCGGTGAGAAGGTGGATGGGGTTATCACAAGTCTCCAGAGATGAGGGCATTGGGGAATGATGGGGAGGTGAGAAGGTGGATGGGGTTATCACAAGTCTCCAGAGATGAGGGCATTGGGGAATGATGGGGAGGTGAGAAGGTGGATGGGGTTATCACAAGCCTCCAGAGATGAGGGCATTGGGGAATGATGGGGAGGTGAGAAGGTGGATGGGGTTATCACAAGTCTCCAGAGATGAGGGCATTGGGGAATGATGGGGAGGTGAGAAGGTGGATGGGGTTATCACAAGTCTCCAGAGATGAGGGCATTGGGGAAAGATGGGGAGGTGAGAAGGTGGATGGGGTTATTACAAGTCTCCAGAGATGAGGGCATTGGGGAAAGATGGGGAGGTGAGAAGGTGGCTGGGGTTGCAATGGGGAAAGATGGGGAGGTGAGAAGGTGGACGGTTTTATTGCAAGTCTCCAGAAAGGAGGACAGCTGAGCATAATGTGGAGCCGAGGTTCTACCAAGCTGGTTGAGGATTTGGGTGGATTCACTAGGAAGGAAGCCCTTCACCTGTCCTTGGCCTTCATCGCTGACTTCTGGTTCAGAGGAATAGCTGTCCTCATCCTCCTCCTCCTCCCAATACTGATCGGCATCTGAAAGGGTCACATTATGTAGTCATGGCACGGATTTAAGTTTCTGTACAGAACACTCTACAGCTGAGGACTACAGGAGCACCTCAGACCAGGGGGTAACCCCCAATGTTTCCGATATAAGACTACATCTACAAATCCCAGAGATAAGATGAAATGTTTATTCATTGAAGCCATAGTTTATACAAGCTGCTGATAGCGGGACTGACATCCTCTTACTGTTCTCTCTCCACTGATTGAACCGCTGGCCATCTTCAGGTATGTGGGGGCCCCCTGTGTCTGCCGGGACCTACAGAGTCTCACTGGAGTCTCCACTATATATATATGTTCCTGAACTACAAATCTTCAGCTGCTCCCAGAGCCGCATAGGCAGAGCGAGACACAGAACCTCGGACTCAGGAGCCACCATCACTCAGCGCGGCAAGAACAGAGGAGAATTACGAGAAGAGAAGAATAGCAGGAGCAGGCAAGTCCGGCTATCAGCAGACTATTGTAAAAATGTCACTTTAATACTCAGAGTGGTCTTTGGGCAGCTTCCACATAGATGTCTACTCATGAAATCAAGAACCAGAAAGTCCGTGTATGAAGCACATAAGAAGTTACTTATCACTCCTAGAAAAATGTACATCCATCATCCCTTGTATCTGTAGCGGGAACTCTCACCCAAGCCTTTGATCTTTGTTCGGGTCACCGTGGTGACCTCCTCGTGATCGATGGGCTGGCTGGAGAGGGATAGGATGCTGATCTCAGCCACTCGAATAGCCGGGTCCTTACGGTTACTGTGGAGGTCCAGAACCTTCATCCCCTCTGTAGGACGCTGCATCACCTGAAGAGTGACAGAGATCCATTCATATCTGAGTGTCTCACCTCAACCACAACATCAGGAAGTATATCCTGATATCAGTGTATTACCCAGGAACCATCAGGAAGTATTATCCAATATCAGTGTATTACCCAGGAACCATCAGGAAGTATATCCCGATATCAGTGTATTACCCAGGAACCATCAGGAAGTATATCCCGATATCAGTGTATTACCCAGGAACCATCAGGAAGTATATCCCGATATCAGTGTATTATCCAGGAACCATCAGTAAGTATATCCCGATATCAGTGTATTATCCAGGAACCATCAGGAAGTATTATCCAATATCAGTGTATTAACCAGGAACCATCAGTAAGTATATCCCAATATCAGTGTATTACCCAGGAACCATCAGTGTATATCCCAATATCAGTGTATTACCCAGGAACCATCAGGAAGTATATCCCAATATCAGTGTATTACCCAGGAACCATCAGTAAGTATATCCCAATATCAGTGTATTACCCAGGAACCATCAGGAAGTATATCCCGATATCAGCGTATTACCCAGGAACCATCAGTAAGTATATCCCGATATCAGTGTATTACCCAGGAACCATCAGGAAGTATATCCCGATATCAGTGTATTACCCAGGAACCATCAGGAAGTATATCCCAATATCAGTGTATTACCCAGGAACCATCAGTAAGTATATCCCGATATCAGTGTATTACCCAGGAACCATCAGTAAGTATATCCCAATATCAGTGTATTACCCAGGAACCATCAGTAAGTATATCCCGATATCAGTGTATTACCCAGGAACCATCAGTAAGTATATCCCGATATCAGTGTATTATCCAGGAACCTTCAGTAAGTATATCCCGATATAAGTGTATTATCCAGGAACCATCAGGAAGTATATCCCGATATCAGTGTATTACCCAGGAACCATCAGTAAGTATATCCCAATATCAGTGTATTACCCAGGAACCATCAGGAAGTATATCCCAATATCAGTGTATTACCCAGGAACCATCAGGAAGTATATCCCGATATCAGTGTATTACCCAGGAACCATCAGGAAGTATATCCCAATATCAGTGTATTACCCAGGAACCATCAGGAAGTATATCCCAATATCAGTGTATTACCCAGGAACCATCAGGAAGTATATCCCGATATCAGTGTATTACCCAGGAACCATCGGTAAGTATATCCCAATATCAGTGTATTACCCAGGAACCATCAGGAAGTATATACCGATATCAGTGTATTACCCAGGATCTATCAGGAAGTATTATCCAATATCAGTGTATTACCCAGGAACCATCAGTAAGTATATCCCAATATCAGTGTATTACCCAGGAACCATCAGTAAGTATATCCCAATATCAGTGTATAATCCAGGAACCATCAGGAAGTATATCCCGATATCAGTGTATTATCCAGGAACCATCAGTAAGTATATCCCGATATCAGTGTATTATCCAGGAACCATCAGGAAGTATTATCCAATATCAGTGTATTAACCAGGAACCATCAGTAAGTATATCCCAATATCAGTGTATTACCCAGGAACCATCAGTGTATATCCCAATATCAGTGTATTACCCAGGAACCATCAGGAAGTATATCCCAATATCAGTGTATTACCCAGGAACCATCAGTAAGTATATCCCAATATCAGTGTATTACCCAGGAACCATCAGGAAGTATATCCCTATATCAGCGTATTACCCAGGAACCATCAGTAAGTATATCCCGATATCAGTGTATTACCCAGGAACCATCAGGAAGTATATCCCGATATCAGTGTATTACCCAGGAACCATCAGGAAGTATATCCCAATATCAGTGTATTACCCAGGAACCATCAGTAAGTATATCCCGATATCAGTGTATTACCCAGGAACCATCAGTAAGTATATCCCAATATCAGTGTATTACCCAGGAACCATCAGTAAGTATATCCCGATATCAGTGTATTACCCAGGAACCATCAGTAAGTATATCCCGATATCAGTGTATTATCCAGGAACCTTCAGTAAGTATATCCCGATATAAGTGTATTATCCAGGAACCATCAGGAAGTATATCCCGATATCAGTGTATTACCCAGGAACCATCAGTAAGTATATCCCAATATCAGTGTATTACCCAGGAACCATCAGGAAGTATATCCCAATATCAGTGTATTACCCAGGAACCATCAGGAAGTATATCCCGATATCAGTGTATTACCCAGGAACCATCAGGAAGTATATCCCAATATCAGTGTATTACCCAGGAACCATCAGGAAGTATATCCCAATATCAGTGTATTACCCAGGAACCATCAGGAAGTATATCCCGATATCAGTGTATTACCCAGGAACCATCAGTAAGTATATCCCAATATCAGTGTATTACCCAGGAACCATCAGGAAGTATATACCGATATCAGTGTATTACCCAGGATCTATCAGGAAGTATTATCCAATATCAGTGTATTACCCAGGAACCATCAGTAAGTATATCCCAATATCAGTGTATTACCCAGGAACCATCAGTAAGTATATCCCAATATCAGTGTATAATCCAGGAACCATCAGTAAGTATATCCCGATATCAGTGTATTATCCAGGAACCATCAGGAAGTATTATCCAATATCAGTGTATTAACCAGGAACCATCAGTAAGTATATCCCGATATCAGTGTATTACCCAGGAACCATCAGTGTATATCCCGATATCAGTGTATTACCCAGGAACCATCAGGAAGTATATCCCAATATCAGTGTATTACCCAGGAACCATCAGTAAGTATATCCCAATATCAGTGTATTACCCAGGAACCATCAGGAAGTATATCCCGATATCAGTGTATTACCCAGGAACCATCAGTAAGTATATCCCGATATCAGTGTATTACCCAGGAACCATCAGGAAGTATATCCCAATATCAGTGTATTACCCAGGAACCATCAGGAAGTATATCCCAATATCAGTGTATTACCCAGGAACCATAAGGAAGTATATCCCGATATCAGTGTATTACCCAGGAACCATCAGGAAGTATATCCCGATATCAGTGTATTACCCAGGAACCATCAGTAAGTATATCCCAATATCAGTGTATTACCCAGGAACCATCAGTAAGTATATCCCAATATCAGTGTATTACCCAGGAACCATCAGTAAGTATATCCCGATATCAGTGTATTACCCAGGAACCATCAGTAAGTATATCCCGATATCAGTGTATTACCCAGGAACCATCAGGAAGTATATCCCGATATCAGTGTATTACCCAGGAACCATCAGGAAGTATATCCCGATATCAGTGTATTACCCAGGAACCATCAGTAAGTATATCCCAATATCAGTGTATTACCCAGGAACCATCAGGAAGTATATCCCGATATCAGTGTATTACCCAGGAACCATCAGTAAGTATATCCCAATATCAGTGTATTACCCAGGAACCATCAGGAAGTATATCCCAATATCAGTGTATTACCCAGGAACCATCAGGAAGTATATCCCGATATCAGTGTATTACCCAGGAACCATCAGGAAGTATATCCCAATATCAGTGTATTACCCAGGAACCATCAGGAAGTATATCCCAATATCAGTGTATTACCCAGGAACCATCAGGAAGTATATCCCGATATCAGTGTATTACCCAGGAACCATCAGTAAGTATATCCCAATATCAGTGTATTACCCAGGAACCATCAGTAAGTATATCCCAATATCAGTGTATTACCCAGGAACCATCAGTAAGTATATCCCGATATCAGTGTATTACCCAGGAACCATCAGTAAGTATATCCCGATATCAGTGTATTACCCAGGAACCATCAGGAAGTATATCCCGATATCAGTGTATTACCCAGGAACCATCAGGAAGTATATCCCGATATCAGTGTATTACCCAGGAACCATCAGTAAGTATATCCCAATATCAGTGTATTACCCAGGAACCATCAGGAAGTATATCCCAATATCAGTGTATTACCCAGGAACCATAAGGAAGTATATCCCGATATCAGTGTATTACCCAGGAACCATCAGGAAGTATATCCCAATATCAGTGTATTACCCAGGAACCATCAGGAAGTATATCCCAATATCAGTGTATTACCCAGGAACCATCAGGAAGTATATCCCGATATCAGTGTATTACCCAGGAACCATCAGTAAGTATATCCCAATATCAGTGTATTACCCAGGAACCATCAGTAAGTATATACCGATATCAGTGTATTACCCAGGATCTATCAGGAAGTATTATCCAATATCAGTGTATTACCCAGGAACCATCAGGAAGTATATCCTGATATCAGTGTATTACCCAGGAACCATCAGTAAGTATATCCCAATATCAGTGTATTACCCAGGATCCATCAGGAGGTATATCCTGATATCAGTGTATTACCCAGGAACCATCAGTAAGTATATCCCAATATCAGTGTATTACCCAGGAACCATCAGTAAGTATATCCCAATATCAGTGTATTACCCAGGAACCATCAGTAAGTATATCCCAATATCAGTGTATTACCCAGGAACCATCAGTAAGTATATCCCGATATCAGTGTATTACCCAGGAACCATCAGTAAGTATATCCCGATATCAGTGTATTACCCAGGAACCATCAGGAAGTATATCCCGATATCAGTGTATTACCCAGGAACCATCAGGAAGTATATCCCGATATCAGTGTATTACCCAGGAACCATCAGTAAGTATATCCCAATATCAGTGTATTACCCAGGAACCATCAGGAAGTATATCCCGATATCAGTGTATTACCCAGGAACCATCAGTAAGTATATCCCAATATCAGTGTATTACCCAGGAACCATCAGGAAGTATATCCCAATATCAGTGTATTACCCAGGAACCATAAGGAAGTATATCCCGATATCAGTGTATTACCCAGGAACCATCAGGAAGTATATCCCAATATCAGTGTATTACCCAGGAACCATCAGGAAGTATATCCCAATATCAGTGTATTACCCAGGAACCATCAGGAAGTATATCCCGATATCAGTGTATTACCCAGGAACCATCAGTAAGTATATCCCAATATCAGTGTATTACCCAGGAACCATCAGTAAGTATATACCGATATCAGTGTATTACCCAGGATCTATCAGGAAGTATTATCCAATATCAGTGTATTACCCAGGAACCATCAGGAAGTATATCCTGATATCAGTGTATTACCCAGGAACCATCAGTAAGTATATCCCAATATCAGTGTATTACCCAGGATCCATCAGGAGGTATATCCTGATATCAGTGTATTACCCAGGAACCATCAGTAAGTATATCCCAATATCAGTGTATTACCCAGGAACCATCAGTAAGTATATCCCAATATCAGTGTATTACCCAGGAACCATCAGTAAGTATATACCGATATCAGTGTATTACCCAGGATCTATCAGGAAGTATTATCCAATATCAGTGTATTACCCAGGAACCATCAGGAAGTATATCCCAATATCAGTGTATTACCCAGGAACCATCAGGAAGTATATCCCGATATCAGTGTATTACCCAGGAACCATCGGTAAGTATATCCCAATATCAGTGTATTACCCAGGAACCATCAGGAAGTATATACCGATATCAGTGTATTACCCAGGATCTATCAGGAAGTATTATCCAATATCAGTGTATTACCCAGGAACCATCAGGAAGTATATCCTGATATCAGTGTATTACCCAGGAACCATCAGTAAGTATATCCCAATATCAGTGTATTACCCAGGATCCATCAGGAGGTATATCCTGATATCAGTGTATTACCCAGGAACCATCAGTAAGTATATCCCAATATCAGTGTATTACATAGGAACCATCAGTAAGTATATCCCAATATCAGTGTATTACCCAGGATCTATCAGGAAGTATATCCCGATATCAGTGTATTACCCAGGATCCATCAGGAAGTATATCCTGATATCATTGTACAGCTGTGCTCATAAGTTTACATACCCTGGCAGAATTTATGATTTCTTGGCCATTTTTCAGAGAATATAAATGATAACACAAAAACTTTTCTTTCACTCATGGTTAGTGTTTGGCTGAAGCCAGTGGTGTATTTAGGTTTTGTGCTGCCCTAGGCCTGACTAAACTTGGGCACCCAGTAAATTAAATATGACCCACCCCTTCCTGTCAAGGCCACACCCCTTCCCTTTTAAGACCCAACCTGTCATCTTCATCTGAGGAATACAGAGGGACATCGGGGGAGGAGTACAGAGAGGGTTGTTGTGGTGGTCCATAAGGCCTAGAGAATAGCAGGTTAGGCACGGCTCAGTCCGTAGGAACAGTAATGGATAATGGCCAACAGGCCCTCTTACCAGACCCAGCGAAACAGCAACAGTGATCCTGTGGCTCTCTCTGGTGGTGCAGGTACAATGTGGCTCTCTTTCTGGTGGTGCAGGTACAGCGTGGCTCTCTTTCTGGTGGTGCAGGTACAGCGTGGCTCTCTCTCTGGTGGTGCGGGTACAGCGTGGCTCCCTCTCTGGTGGTGCGGGTACAGCGTGGCTCCCTCTCTGGTGGTGCAGGTACAGGGTGGCTCCCTCTCTGGTGGTGCAGGTACAGCGTGGCTCCCTCTCTGGTGGTGCAGGTACAGCGTGGCTCCCTCTCTGGTGGTGCAGGTACAGCGTGGCTCCCTCTCTGGTGGTGCAGGTACAGCGTGGCTCCCTCTCTGGTGGTGCAGGTACAGCGTGGCTCCCTCTCTGGTGGTGCAGGTACAGCGTGGCTCCCTCTCTGGTGGTGCAGGTACAGCGTGGCTCCCTCTCTGGTGGTGCAGGTACAGCGTGGCTCCCTCTCTGGTGGTGCAGGTACAGCGTGGCTCCCTCTCTGGTGGTGCAGGTACAGCGTGGCTCCCTCTCTGGTGGTGCCTCTCCCAGCACAATCCTCTCTTTCTTCCCCTGTAGCACTCTGCTGTTTGCCGGGTTCCAGGTCGCCCCCCCCCCCCGCGCATGTATGTTGGGGGACTGTAGCCTGTCTGTGGACATACTGGGGCCGTCAATTTTCTGGGATTAAGTTTCCCATAAATCCCATCCGCCGTGTGTTCTGATTGGCTCTCTGCTATGACCAATGGGGAGGGAATCGGAGCGGGCAGAGAGCCGGGCGGCGCTTAGAGGAACACGATTAGAGCCGCTCTCTCTCTCCTGTTCAACTTCAGCTGACAGAAGAAAGGAGGGGGGGCGAGCGGGTGAATTACACAACCGCTGTGTACACAGCTCTCCTCTCCCTGTCACAGTGGCTTAGTGACCATCGCTTTGCCGATGAGGGGGGGGGCGACTGCACTCACTACAACTGCTTCCTAGTGTCACCCGGGTGCAGTCCGCGCCCCCCCGCACTCCCATAGCGATGTCATTCAGATGTACTCCTCGGATGGCGGCCCTGCATGCGTAAGTCGGGAGGAGGATGCAGGTGCTTTTTTTTCGTGGGGGGGTTGCCGCCCCCCCACAAAGTGCCGCCCTAGGCCTGGGCCTTGTCGGCCTAGGCCTAAATACAGCACTGGCTGAAGCCATTTATTATCAATCAGCTGTGTTTACTCTTTTTTATATCATAATGACAACAGAAACTACCCAAATGACCCTGATCAAAAGTTTACATACCCCGGTGATTTAGGCCTGATAACATGCACACAAGGTGACACAAAGGGGTTTGAATGGCTATTAAAGGGAACCCTCCTCACCTGTGATCTGTTTGCTTGTAATTAGTGTGTGTGTATAAAAGGTCAATGAGTTTCTGGACTCCTGACAGACCCTTGCACCTTTCATCCAGTGCTGCACTGATGTTTCTGGATTCTGAGTCATGGGGAAAGCAAAAGAATTGTCAAAGGATCGGTGGGAAAAGTTAGTCGAACTGTATAAAACAGGAAAGGGATATAAAAAGATATCCAAGGAATTGAGAATGCCAATCAGCAGTGTTCAAACTCTAATCAAGAAGTGGAAAATGAGGGGTTCTGTTGAAACCAAACCACGGTCAGGTAGACCAACTAAAATTTCAGCCACAACTGCCAGGAAAATTGTTGGGGATGCAAAGAAAACCCCACAAATAACTTCAGGTGAAATACAGGACTCTCTGAAAACATGTGGTGTGGCTGTTCCAAGATGCACAATAAGGAGGCACTTGAAGAAAGATGGGCTGCATGGTCGAGTCTCCAGAAGAAAGATGGTCTGCATGGTCGAGTCTCCAGAAGAAAGATGGTCTGCATGGTCAAGTCTCCAGAAGAAAGATGGGCTGCATGGTCAAGTCTCCAGAAGAAAGATGGGCTGCATGGTCGAGTCTCCAGAAGAAAGATGGGCTGCATGGTCGAGTCTCCAGAAGAAAGATGGTCTGCATGGTCAAGTCTCCAGAAGAAAGATGGGCTGCATGGTCGAGTCTCCAGAAGAAAGATGGGCTGTATGGTCGAGTCTCCAGAAGAAAGATGGTCTGCATGGTCGAGTCTCCAGAAGAAAGATGGTCTGCATGGTCGAGTCTCCAGAAGAAAGATGGGCTGCATGGTCGAGTCTCCAGAAGAAAGATGGTCTGCATGGTCGAGTCTCCAGAAGAAAGATGGTCTGCATGGTCGAGTCTCCAGAAGAAAGATGGGCTGCATGGTCGAGTCTCCAGAAGAAAGATGGTCTGCATGGTCGAGTCTCCAGAAGAAAGATGGTCTGCATGGTCGAGTCTCCAGAAGAAAGATGGTCTGCATGGTCGAGTCTCCAGAAGAAAGATGGGCTGCATGGTCGAGTCACCAGAAGAAAGATGGGCTGCATGGTCGAGTCTCCAGAAGAAAGATGGGCTGCATGGTCGAGTCTCCAGAAGAAAGATGGGCTGCATGGTCGAGTCTCCAGAAGAAAGATGGGGTGCATGGTCGAGTCTCCAGAAGAAAGATGGTCTGCATGGTCGAGTCTCCAGAAGAAAGATGGGCTGCATGGTCGAGTCTCCAGAAGAAAGATGGGCTGCATGGTCGAGTCTCCAGAAGAAAGATGGGCTGCATGGTCGAGTCTCCAGAAGAAAGATGGGCTGCATGGTCGAGTCTCCAGAAGAAAGATGGGCTGTATGGTCGAGTCTCCAGAAGAAAGATGGGCTGCATGGTCGAGTCTCCAGAAGAAAGATGGGCTGCATGGTCGAGTCTCCAGAAGAAAGATGGGCTGCATGGTCGAGTCTCCAGAAGAAGGATGGGCTGCATGGTCGAGTCTCCAGAAGAAAGATGGGCTGCATGGTCGAGTCTCCAGAAGAAAGATGGGCTGCATGGTCGAGTCTCCAGAAGAAAGATGGGCTGCATGGTCGAGTCTCCAGAAGAAAGATGGGCTGCATGGTCGAGTCTCCAGAAGAAAGATGGGCTGCATGGTCGAGTCTCCAGAAGAAAGTCATTACTACGCAAATGTCACAAAGTATCCCACTTACAATACACCAAACAGCACAGAGACAAGCCTCAAACCTTCTGGCACAAAGTCATTTGGAGTGATGAGACCAAAATTGAGCTTTTTGGCCACAACCATAAACACTACATTTGGAGAGGAGACAACAAGGCCTATGATGAAAGGTCCACCATCCCTACTGTGAAACACGGAGGTGGATCACTGATGTTTTAGGGATATGTGAGCTACAAAGACACAGGAAATTTGGTCACAATTGATGGCAAGATGAATGCAGTATGATATCAAAAAATACTGGAGGAACATTTGCATTCATCAGTCAGGAAGCTGCGCATGGGACGGACTTGGACTTTCCAACATAACAATGATCCAAAACACAAGGCCAAGTTGTCCTGTCATTGGCTACAGCAGAATAAAGTGAAGGTTCTGGAGGGGCCATCTCAGTCTCCTGACCTCAATATCATTGAGCCCCTCTGGGGAGATCTCAAACGTGCCGTTCATACAAGACAGCCCAAGAATTTACAGGAACTGGAGGATTTTTACCAAGAGGAACCATCTGAGAAGATAAAGAGCCTCATCCACAAATACCACAAAAGACTTCAAGCTGTCGTTGATGTTAAAGGGGGCAATACACATTATTAAGAACTGGGGTATGTAAACTTTTGATCAGGGATATTTGGGTCGTTTCTGTTCTGATTATGATATAAAAAGAGTAAACACAGATGATTGATAATAAATGGCTTCAGCCAAACACTAACCATGAGTGAGAGAAAAGTTTTTGTGTTATCATTTCATATTCTCTGACAATGGCCAAGAAATCATAAATTCTGCCAGGGTATGTAAACTTATGAGCACAACTGTATATCCCAATATCAGTGTATTACCCAGGAACCATCAGGAAGTATATCCCGATATCAGTGTATCACCCAGGAACCATCAGGAAGTATATCCCAATATCAGTGTATTACCCAGGAATCCAGAGAGAGTCTACATACAGAAAGCCATGTGGGACCTTCCAGATACTATTATGTTTCTCTGGTGATGTTGTAATGAGTATAATTTGCTGCACATGAAGTTCATGTATTGGGGAAATAGTGGTTATGCTGAGCAGCCCTCAGCGGATGGCACACCTACCTCTGCCATGTTAATGACACCAATAGCCAAGGACTTGTAGCCCAAGATTGTCCGGTTCTTGTACCTCTTCCGTCTCTGTAGCATGATCTGAAGATTGTTGGCGTCTCTCTTCAGGAAATGAGGATACTAAAGAGGAGAAAGAAAAGTTCCATTGACTACATTCATGACAGTCTACGTTCTAGCGGAGGATGGTTCGTATACGGGAGGAAGGACTGTCATTGTGACCTTACACCTCACAGACACCTCCTGCTGTATGACCCAACCCCAAATCCTGATAGGAGGACCTGTCATATGGTTCAGCACAGACAATGTAGAGGCTGAACTGGAAATGGAGACTGGAAACCTCAGAGTACAGAGGGAAGAGTGAAGGTCTGAGGACCTCCATATCCCCCATCAACCTACCTGAAGTGAGAAGGTCAGTTCCAGGTCCGTCTCCATGACTCCACATGGTGGAAGGTGGTACTCATTGGAGCGAAGGACCCTCTTGGATCCCTGGAAGGAGAGCAGAGGGGTTGTCAGTGAATGAAGGATAAATGGAGGGATGAAAGGATGGATGGGTGATGGACAGGCAGATGCAGGGACAGATCGATGCATGGGTGGATTGATGGATGGAAGGGTGAATGTGAGATGTGTGAAGAGAAGAATGAAAAAACCTGATAGATGGCGGAATGGTGGGTGGAAATGGATGGACAGATGGGTGGATTGGTGAATGAATGGTGGTGTAGAGGTGGAGGAATGGGTGAATGAAAGGTTGGAAGGACAGACAGATGGAGAAGTGGATGGGTTGTTTGAGAGATGGATGGATGGATGAACTGATGATTGGATGCATTGATGATTGAATGGACAGATAAATGGAATGAAGAGGTTTCTCTTCCCCAAGGCCACACTGTGCACAGTAGAGAGTAATGAGGGAAATCGTTCTCCTCAGAAGATCTGGCCATCCATAAAGGAATGACCTACCTCTGATATCAGTGTCTGCCAGAACATTACTTGGCAACTTACCTGCAGCTTCACAGCAATCACCACAGAGCTCAGATCCCGGTCCAATTCCCTCAGAACCAGCAACTTCTTCAGGGTCAGACTGCAGAGCCTGAGGAGACCGAGACACAACTGTCACCGATATTACCGGGCGGGGGTTCTGAGAGTATAGTACCACCGTCACCGATACTACCGAAGGGGGGCACTGGGAAATACTGAGAGTATAGTATGACTGTCACCGATACTAAGGGGGGGTTCTGAGAGTATAGTACGACTATCACCGATACTACCGGAGGGGGGTTCTGAGAGTATAGTACGACTGTCACCGATACTACCGGAGGGGGGTTCTGAGAGTATAGTACGACTGTCACCGATACTACCGGGGGGGGGGGTTGGTTCTGAGAGTATAGTACGACTGTCACCGATACTACCGGGGGGGGGGGGGGGGTCTGAGAGTATAGTACAACTGTCACGGATACTAAGGGGGGGTTCTGAGAGTATAGTACGACTGTCACCGATACTACCGGGGGAGGGGTGGTTCTGAGAGTATAGTACGACTGTCACCGATACTACCGGGGGGTTCTGAGAGTATAGTACGACTGTCACCGATACTACCGGGGGGTTCTGAGAGTATAGTACCACTGTCACCGATACTAAGGGGGGTTCTGAGAGAATAGTACAACTGTCACTGATACTACCGGGGGGTTCTGAGAGTATAGTACCACTGTCACCGATACTAAGGGGGGTTCTGAGAGTATAGTACCACTGTCACCGATACTAAGGGGGGTTCTGAGAGTATAGTACCACTGTCACCGATACTAAGGGGGGTTCTGAGAGTATAGTACCACTGTCACCGATACTAAGGGGGGTTCTGAGAGTATAGTACGACTGTCACCGATACTACCGAAGGGGGGGGGGGGGGGGGCTGGGAAATACTGAGAGTATAAATACAACTGTCACCGATACTAAGGGGGGCTCTGAGAGTATAGTACAACTGTCACCGATACTACCGGGGGGGGGGGTTTCTGAGAGTATAGTACAACTGTCACCGATACTAAGGGGGGTTCAGAGAGTATAGTACAACTGTCCCCGATACTACCGAAGGGGGGGGCTGGGAAAAACTGAGAGTATAGTACAACTGTCACTGATACTAAGGGGGGTTCTGAGAGTATAGTACAACTGTCACTGATACTAAGGGGGGTTCTGAGAGTATAGTACAACTGTCACTGATACTAAGGGGGGTTCTGAGAGTATAGTACAACTGTCACCGATACTACCGGGGGGGGGGGGGGGTTCTGAGAGTATAGTACAACTGTCACCGATACTACCGGGGGGGTTCTAAGAGTATAGTACAACTGTCACTGATACTACCAAGGGGAGGGGATGTACTAAGAGTGTCGTACTTCTGTCACCGCTGATACTACCGGGGGGGGGGGGGGGTATAGTATGACTGTCCCTGATACTAGCGGGGGGGGGGGGGGGTATAGTATGACTGTCCCTGATACTAGAGCGGGGGGGGGGTAATAGTATGACTGTCCCTGATACTAGCGGGGGGGGGTATAGTATGACTGTCCCTGATACTAGCGGGGGGGGGGTATAGTATGACTGTCCCTGATACTAGCGGGGGGGGGGTATAGTATGACTGTCCCTGATACTAGCGGGGGGGGATAGTATAACTGTCCCTGATACTAGCGGGGGGTTATAGTATAACTGTCCCTGATACTAGCGGGGGGGTATAGTATAACTGTCCCTGATACTAGCGGGGGGGGGGGGAGAATGGGGAGTACTGACAGTATAGTACATCTGTCGCCAATAATACTGACACTGTAATAATCACTAATGCAGTATTGGGGGATCTGAGTAATAATAATGATTATCGGGGGGGGGGGGGGTGTTTCGTTCGGCTTCTCACAGGAGTATTATATAGTAATTATTTGAAGCTTGGAACCCCCTCCCCCGGTCACTAATCTGACAGCGCACTTCTAATCCGGTAAATGGTAAACAGACGGATAATCCTTATTAACAGCTACAAATCTGGAAGCTGCATGTGTGTCAGGAGAGGACATATCGGCCCTCAGGGGCCCGGGGCCAAGGTGGCGGAGCCTCAGCAGAGAGGTCTATAGGGAGAGGGAAATCTCCATCTACTTCATAGTGTGAAGGTCACATAAAGGTCACATTGGCTGCCGATTCCAATGCACTCAGTCCTGGGCCCCCGGACCCCCAACCTGGTCCACATCACAAGACTCTCTGCAGCTTTTCCCTGTACTTGATGGGACCCCAAACCTGGAACAATACTACAGGAGGGAGGCCTAGTAATAAGAGTGTGTGACAGTGGGGGAGGGGACATTAGAGTGTAGAGTTTTGTTCATTAAAAATCTTACAATACATAATAAAAATAAAATTTCCATAAATCCAAAATTAAAATTATAAACAAACAAATAAAAATAGCTTACGTCAGCATAGATAGAAAAAAAAATTTCAAACCAAGACAAATTATTATTATTATAATTGCACAACAAAGCCCCTCCCCCCACCTAAACACCCCTCAGGCTAAGAAACCATCACACATGTAACCCATGCATGCGGCCTTTTTCCAAAAATCCGATCTTATATAAAAATCTGGGGGACGTAAAAGGACAGAAAGAAAAGCCGCACCTGACATTCCTCCACGCCTTTGTCCAGGCCTCCGGGAGCCACCTGTCCTTCTCAAGACCCCGAATCTTCCCAACCTCACCCAAAATGTCGTGCACCACCACCTCGACAGGAAGGACTTTTTTCCCCGAATGGAAACCTGACACTGTGCATTCCATGTGAAGAAACGGACTACTAAGCTAACTAGAAAAAGTGTCTCAAAATCAAGATCCTGATGTGTCTCAAAAGCCCCGTATGACCACTCCGCATAATTCAAGCGGGAAAGGAAAGGGATACCCAGAGCCCCACCCACCCGCTTGTAGACTTCTATATTGAAGGGGCACCGAAGCAAGAAATGGTCCATCATCTCCACACTCCACTCTTGGACAACCACGGTTCTCCACAGAGCGATGCTTCAACTTTCCCTTTACATAGAGTCTGCCATGAAATGAGAGCCAGGCCAAATCCCAAAACTTTAAAGAGATTTTCTCCAGATTTTTAAAATGCAGACCCTCCCACATAACAGGGCCTGGGCAATCCTTCAAGGCCAGTGGCTCGCTAAAGGCAGATTCAACAACCCTCCTCTCCAGGGCCTTCTTAGGAAGAGACTTAATTTCCTCCGACATCACTCCCCACTGCCAAAACATTTCCAGACACGGAGCAGCATAAGCCGGCAGTTCTCTACATCAGACCCTCAGGGTTTCACTGGCCCACCATTCTACCAGCTTCTCAGAAAGGGCCTAAAACCAGTAGTGAAAAATACAAACCGACCCAGGCAGTTCCTTATCCAGCATGTTACCAAAATTATGTTTCAAAAACTTCAGAGACCATACTTAGGTCACCCATATGCCTAGGAAGGTAGGTTACAGACCTCTTAATGAGGTCCCTTTTTTTTTGCCCCCTATAACAACTGGAAGAAACAGCTGTAGATCTTCACACAGAGACACTGGCAAAACACAGACAAAGCTGACATACAGAAATACTGGGATCAGGTAAGTTTTAATCAGGTCAATCCTTTCCCTGTAAGAGATTGTCCAATCCTCTAAGCTGGGAACCTTGGCATCTTCATTTTGTAGCCTGCTTTCCCAATTTGCAAGGCCATAATCGCCCGCACCAAATTTGATGTCCGAAACTTTAATTTCCTGCTAGGTCTCTGGGAAGGTGTCTGGAAGCTTGAAGCCTTCGCCTTCCTCTCCCATCCAGAAAACCTCACTCTTATCCTGATTGATCTTTGAGCCAGATGCCTCAGCATATTGCTCTATTACTGAGACCACTTCCTCCACCTCCTTTGGGCCAGTGATGAAAACAGACATGTCATCAGCATAGGCCACAACCCTCACAGGAGGCTCACCAGGAATACCCAAAGGCACTCCCACACATTGGTCCACTTTCTTCACCTGATGAAGAGATTGATTGTAAACGTGTATAGCAGAGGACCCAAAGGACACCCCTGACGTACAACCCGAGCCAACCTCAAAGGGCCTTCTGATCCAACCATTCACAAGCATGAAGCTTACAGCCCTCCTGTACAAGGTCTTCAGACATTAGAGTGTAAGCTCCTCTGGTGCAGAGACTGATGTGAACAGTCCTATGTTCCATGTACAGCACTGTGGAGTATGTTGGTGTTAAATAAATATGGACAAAAAATAAACAAGAGGGTGGGCTGATCAGTTGTGTAAAAAGTTGACCTGAAGGCGCATGCGTGGCGCTCTGTGACATGGACACCTAAACACAGAGCTCCGTCCGGTTCCCGGCGCCCCCAGCAGCGGGTACATTCACCCCCCATAGGCTCTGTCGGGACCGGAACACCCAGGCAACCCACGGGCTCATTTACAGGCAGATTGGACCGACGTAACGGACCCCTAAAGCCCATTTCACGGATCTGTTAGAAACCGCTAAGGCACCTAAGATGGCGGCTGAACGACTGCCTCACGATGCTTCCCACACAGGCACGACAGCTTCCTCTCCCTGGCGGGCTTCGCTTCATGAGGAGGTTTGTAGAGGGGCCCAGATGCTTTCATCGATAGGGGGACCAGCATCACCAGCTTCCACAGTGTCCCCTATAAATCAGACCCTGGTCGACATGCTCATGTCACCCACAGTAGTAGCCTCACCGAGGCCATGAGTGCAGCTACAGGATATGGGTCAAATCACCTCACAGCCCCATGATATCAATATGCTCTTTACAAGATTCGCAGAAATGCTTGACAAGGGACTTGCTCAGACTGCTACCAAGATCACCTGGGATATTAAATCAGATCTTCACCTCCTGGGCTCTCGCATTGAGCATATTGAAAATAAAATGGACGCCACAATTGACCGGGTTAATCAAAACAACGATCGGTTCCCAAGAACGGCATTAACAGTTGGAGGGGGCCAAAGCCAAAATTGATGACCTGGAAAATAGGTCCAGAAGGCTGAATTTTAGGATCAGGGGCAAGAGAGAGATAGAAAGCCAACCTAAGGGGGGAGTGCCACATCCAGCAATTAAACCAAAGAATGCAGAACATTCCCCTAAATGGACTTTTAAGACACTCAATATAGTAAGGCAGTATGCAAAGGTGTATAAAAATGTATGTAATTTTTATACACCTTAAATGTACATTAAAAATAATTGCAACGAGACATTAGTTAATCTATACAATGCATATATGTTGCTATAAAAAGCATATAGCGAGTTCTCTTTTCCCCTCTGGCTGCGGTCGACCAGGGGAATTGCCCGGCACGGAAAGCCACCCAGTTCCTCCCACTGGGCGGCATTCTTTGGAGGCTGATGGACGCAATACATCTCCCACCCACAGCCTCCATCTTGCCACTCTGACGGACATGCGCAGTCCGCCGAGATGGCTTTCCGTGTCGGTGGACTGGGTGTGCGTGACGCCGCTCCGACGTGCGGACGTTCGCGCATGTGCGGCGGGGGCGGCGCCTCACACACTCAGCCCAGGGGGCAGCTTTGTGGGTTTCCCTGACAACCATCCCAGACATCAGCTGTATGCTCTCATTGCTCCAGCTGATTGGGATCTGTTACTCCTCAAATACCCAGACCACACCACTCTCAAAGCAAGCATTATTTCGCTGGATTTGGGCTGTGCGGTTGGTCTTTTTGTTCCTCCTCTAATACAGGTACGATTTATCTATTTATCCATTATCTATGCACTCAGTATTTGTCTATATTGTCTATACTATACACGGAATGCCATCTCGGCAGACTGCGCATGTTCTTCTCAATACACACCCTGAAAACCAAAAACCTTCTGGTACTTGGGGATTTTAACCTCTGGGCTAACTCTGCCCAAGACTTTATCGCAACCGCCTGCGTCAACCAAATGGAAGAACTAGGCCTTCAACAGAATATGGACATCAACATATTTGACAACACTCCACTACCATGGATGGACCACCACGCTATCAAATTTAAAATCACCACTAACACCACCCTCCAAAAACAGAAACGCGCAACAACAACACACTGGAATAGATCTCAGAAGAAACTACACTCCGGACTCTTCAAAACTACATTATCAAACAAAATACTTTTGCTAAACTCAAACCTTTCAACGGAACAAACACTCAACTCCCTAAACAATGTATTACTACAAACAGCAGACTCAGTGGCGCCAAAACGCAGAACACTCGTCCGCAAAAAAAACTCAAGATGGTTTAATGGCACTCTCACCCTACTCAAGCAAGAACGTAGAAGAGCTGAAAGAGCATGGAGAAGAAATCCTACCAAGAAAAACCATACTAACTACAAAGCACTCACTGTGAAATACCACAAGGCAATCTTCAAAGCCAAAAAAGAACATTTCTCGGACACCATTTCAACTGCCTTAAACCGTCCGCGGGAACTTTTCAAAATAGTCGTTCAGTCAATGAACCCGACCTGCTTAGAGCCCCCAGCAAAACGATACTCAAGAATTCTGCAATGAGTTATCAGATTTCTTCATTGACAAAATTCGGAAATCAATTCATCAGAAAATAGCAACCAACCTCACTCAACCAAAGCAAAAAGAGGATATCGACACGAACATCACACAACCACCGAATTTCTCTTTGTCCCCAATCACCACTGACATGACTAAAAACATCATCAGAAGCCTTCGAGACAGCACATCAAACGACATCATTCCCACAAAACTCCTGAAAGAATGTTCCGACATCTTGGCCCCTACCCTAACACACCTCATAAATCAATCATTCAAAGAAGGGACTGTGCCAACCACCCTCAAGCAAGGCATCGTCAAACCCCTGCTAAAGAAACCCAATCTCGACCCTAAGGACCCTAACTGCCGCAGACCGATAACAAGCCTCAACACCATCTCCAAGATTATGGATAAAGCAGTAGTACAGCAGCTACAACGCCACCTGGACACACACCAACTCCTGGCCCCTCTGCAATCAGGCTTCCACCCAGGCCATGGCACAGAAACTGCACTTCTCAAAATATGAGACGACGCCCTTGAAGCAGCAGATGACGGAGAATCAAGTCTCCTGGTACTGTTAGACCTCAGTGCAGCGTTCAATACAGTGGACCACAATACTTTACTTGTCCGCCTCGCAGAAGTTGCAGGATCTACAGATTCTGCTCTAAAATGGTTTGCATCCCATTCAGATAGTGAAACTAAGAACATTCACCTCGGAAACTCGGGCAGTCTCCTGTGGAGTCCCTCAGGGCTCACGCTTGTCACCAGTGCTATTCAACATCTACATCCGCCCACTTCTCAATATCATCAGAAAATCGGACCTCTGCTTCCACTCATACGCTGATGACACCCAACTCTACCTTCGCATCACCGGACAAAAAGACCTTCATCAGCAATTAGAGAAATGCCTCACTTTAATAGATGACTGGATGACCATCAGCTCCCTCAAACTCAACGGATCAAAAACAGAACTTCTTCTCATACACGCTAACAAAAATTCCAAAATTAAGACTCCGTGGACACCTCCCACCATCTTCGGACAGACCATCTCTCCAAGCACCAAAGCCAAGAGTCTCGGAGTCATCTTTGACTCAGGAATGACAATGGATGCACAAATAGGATCAGTAGTGAGCGGATCCCACCATCTCCTCCGCCTGCTACGCAGACTCATCCCCTTCATCCCAGAAGAGGACAAAGCGGCAGCTGCGGGAACAATCATCAATTCTTGACTCGACTACGCAAATTCGCTCTACGTAGGACTACCCCAATATCAGCTTGCGCGCTTACAACTCATCCAAAACACGGCGGCAAGACTGTTAACAGGAAAAAACCCTGGGAATCCATTTCCCAGTCTGCTTCAGCTTGACATGTGTATAAAAAGTCGGCAGGAGACTGCCACCACTAAGGCTCTGAGGAAGAAGGTCAAACCTTTGAAACGCGTAAGCCAGCGGCGGTCCGTGTGCCTCCCTCCTGGGACCTGGACAGCTGCCTACCACTGGAACTATTGCCTCTGTGCGTTTGATATGCAATTTTACCTGCGACTTTTGTGAGTAGCTTTTATCTTGTTTTTAATCTAATAAACTTGCCAAGGATAATGCACTAGGCTGGTGCGCTCTCTTTTTTCTCTCTTTTTCTTTCAATACTAGGACAATCCCATCCTTTGAGAGCAGCAAAGCCGAAGTCCATAGTCCTTCTTGAACTTTTTTAGCCAACACACCAGTGCGCAAGAGTACTTTTTTCGTTTTTCTATCCATTTCCCCATCCCTGAGGAGCCTACATTGGTTAACCGTAAAGAATCGGATCAAATTCAAGACCCTCTGCCTCACCCACAAATGCATACAAGGAAACGCTCCGCTATATCTCCGGGAGAAAATAAAACACTACACACCGAATCGCAGTCTTCGATCAGCTAACCAAAACCTCCTCATCATTCCCAAATACCGCTACAAAGCAAAGGGAGAACGAAGATTCGCAGTCCAAGGACCTCGACTATGGAACGCTCTTCCAACCAACATCCGCATGGAAGAAAACCATCAGGCCTTCAGGAAAAAACTAAAGACCTTCCTTTTCTAAGAAGCTGACAACAGAGAATGCATCTAGCGCCTTGAGGCGATTCAGTTCGCATTTGCAGCGCTTTACAAATCATTCATTCATTCATTCATTCATACTAACATCAAGCAATGCTTTGACTCAGTTGCACTGACAGCAGACACTGAGCGTTCTTCAATATATCCTCCGTTCTATACACATATTCAGAATAAGCAATGCTTCCACTCAACTTCATTGATAATAGACACAGAGTTTTTTGCCATATATATATATATATATAGTCTCTTTTACTCAATTTGATACCTACATTTAACTTACCTTAATTTAATATCATCTCTGTTTAAACCTTATTGATACTATTATATTAGCCTATATATGGAAATATCTTTATACTTAGACACCTTTCTATTCAAAAAGAAATATATCCCCTTTTTTTAATAAAATGTATTTAATACCTTCATCAAAAACACACATACAATATTCATACACCTTTATATTGCTCATAAACACCTTCCTCCTATTTCAGACTTTATTCTTATTCCTCTCACACTATACCCATCATATTATCTAGGAAGATATATATACTTAATATACATTTAGTTTGTATTCCTATTTTACTCCTTTTACTCTCAGGGATTCCTTTTTGCCTCAGTATATTCCCTTGGCCAGACGGCTGCCGTTGAGTGCATGAAGGATTTTTTACTCTCCTCCATTTCCCCAGGATATTCATATCCACCTCCCCCTCTACACAGACCATTTCAAGACCCATCTCTTCTGACTCTACGACAGCCTTTCCACCAGCCCTATATTTGATGCTACTCTAATTGCAAACTTTTATATGAATCAACGGAATATTGTCAAACTACTCTAACAATCAACTATATGTAAGTGATAAAACAAGAAAAAGTCTTAAATCAATGATTTGTTACAAGCCCTATGTTTTAGGTTTACTTAAACTGATTTTTGTATATCTAATTTCACCTCAGATGATTTTCTCCCAACTCTCCACACCCCTGAAGAAGGACTAGACACACATACCGAAACGCGTTGGTGTAAGGAGAACTCGCTATATGCTTTTTATAGCAACATATATGCATTGTATAGATTAACTAATGTCTCGTTGCAATTGTTTTTAATGTTCATTTAATAAAATGTAATTTTATACACCTTTGCATACTGCCTTACTATACTGAGTGCCTTAAAAGTCCATTTAGGGGAATTTTCTGCATTCTTTAATTCTGCTTCCCAAAATCTTATGCCCCGTTCTTCATACACGCCAAATTTCCTACATTCTATCTTGCCAATTCGGACAGAAAGACTAAAGGAGTGGGTGTGTTTTTCTCACTGGTATCAGAATTTAAGGACCATGATGGCAGATTTATATTCGTGAAAGGCCTCATTGATAACCAGCTTTACTCCCTAATCTCATACTACGCACCTAATCAAGGTCAATCAAAATTTTTCGAGTCCCTCTTTCACACCCTAGCTCCAATGCTTGAAGGCCTGGTCCTTTATGGCGAAGACTCTAACATTGCGTTTAATGCAGGAAAGGATAAGTCCTGTCCCCCAGGTAAGGCTGGTGTCCGTCCCACCAAACAGATTTACTACCAGGGTTTGGTTGACGCATGGAGGGAAATGAACCCTGGGACTTGGGATTATACACACCATTCCAGCCCACACAATACTTTTTGCCAGAATAGACCACTTTTTCATTCAGCAAAATCATACACAAAGAAATCATTAAGGACTCTGCCTGGTCGGACCACTCTTTCCGCCTCCTGATAATAAACAAACCAAGGGCACGTCAACAAGGGTTCAATTGAAGATTAAAACGCCTCACTCCTTCGCAATCCCTCCCACATCAGTGAGATTGAAAAAGACATTCAGGAATATTTCATACTCAATGATATTCATAACATCTCTCCCACCATTTTGTGGGCGGCACACACAACCTCCATACGGGGTAAACTGATCCAAATGTCCGCTAGGATACGCAAAGCCCACAAACTAGATATAGACAGACTGGAAAGGGAATTCTCATATTTAAGCAAACAACATTAACGCAACCCCACCCCTGGATCGGCAGCTAGGCTTGAAACAGTGCGCACAGCTCTTAATTTGGCCCTCACTGCTATAGCCGAAAAAAGCTTGCGATGGGATGGTGGGAGGTTTTATCATCAAAAGGACAAGTTGGGAGCTATGTTGGCACATAGGCTGACTCCTAAGATAAGGTTGCGCACCTTACCCAAGATAATATTGAGCAATGGATCCCTATCACAAAATCCCCAGAAAATCATGGAAGCTTTTCATGATTTCTACCGTTCTTTGTATAGTAAAATTGGGAAAGAGCCCTCGCCCAGCCTGATTGATTCCTTTATCAGCTTAATGAAGATCCCCAAGTTCCGGGAACACCACAGGGACAGCTTAGAGATCCCCCTCAGCAGAGGAAGTCTATCAGGTCATTCACTACGGTCCCTCTATCTGGCTCGTTTCTTTAACCAGCTTAGATGTGGTGCACAGCTTGATAAGGCGCTAAATTCAACCTTCTTCACGGTAATACCAAAACCAAGCAAGGACACCGCCAATTATCGCCCCATATCAATGATAAACAATGACCTAAAAATTCTAATGAAAATTCTAGCAGATAGAATATCTAACTTTATTAGCCTATACATTCATAAGGATCAGGTGGGCTTTATACCTGGGAGACAGGGTCCAGATCTGATCAGAAGACCAATTCACATAGTTTCGCTACTGAGATCTGGTTGGGACAAGGGACCCCCAAAGCAGGGATTTTTGCTCTCACTGGATCTCATGAAGGCGTTTGACTCCTGGGCTTTCCTGTTTCTGATATTGCAAAAATGGGGTTTGGGTCATTCCTTTATAAATATAATAGGAGCACTCTACTCCAATCCGGAAGCACAAATTAAACTGCAGGGTTATTATTCGCATCCTTTTGCAACTTTTAACGGTACAAGACAGGGTTGCCCCTTGTCCCCACTGATCTTTGCCGTGGTCATTGAGACCCCAGCTATCGCTATCTGGGACAATCCTGACATACATGGAGTGCGTTGTGGCCCACAAACCCACAAGTGCGCTCTTTTTACTGATGATGTGTCACTCTTTATCATCTCGCCACTTACCTCATTACCAAATCTATGCAGGGTACTCGATGATCGGCAAAGTCTGGCCTCAGGGTTAACTACTCGAAAATCTCTAGCACTAAACATCAACTTACCAGTAACCCTAGTAACCCAGCTCAAAGACAACTTCCGGTTTGGATGGGGTGAGCCAATGATCCCCTATCTAGGGATCAACCTCACGGCGTCAAAAGACAAACTCTATACTGCTAATTTTCCCCCATTCTATCGCAAACTTGGAGAGGAACTGTCAAGATGGGATAAACTGGGGTTGTCCTGGTTAGGCAGAGTCAACTCTGTAAAAATGACCCTACTCCCACGCATGCTTTATCTATTTAGATCACTACCCGTTCCCATCTCCAAGGATCACCTCCAGAAACTCCAATCTAAAATCATTAAATTTATATGGGGAGTGAAGGGGCATAGGATAGCCAAAGGGACCCTTTTTAGGAGCAGAGATCAGGGAGCTGTGGGTTTGCCTAACCTTCTCTGGTATCATCAGGCAGCACAACTCTCCCAACTCTCCACTATTTACTCTAAAATTGCACACCCCGATTGGAGCGACAGGCTATCCCCCAATATACTATGGACTATATTCTCTGGTCCTTGGTTAAATCTAGACCTGCCATCATGGTCCTTACACTATCCCAATCCCTTGTACTATGGGATTGTCTGATTTCACACCGGCACCCTTTGTCACACATTTTCCGAAACCCTCGGTTTCCTCCAGGGATGGACATTAAAGCGTTCCAATGGTGGTTAGATAAGGGGTTGTATAGGATAGGACATTTTGTTAACCCGGCAGGACTTCTCACTATGGCCCACTGCATTAGTAAACTCGACATGCCAAGAACGGTATTTCGATACCGACAAATAGTACACTTTCTCCAGTCCCTACGGTCCTCCAATCCCATCCCACTTTCGATTAAGGACTATGAAAGGTGGTGTGGTCAGGCCGTGGAGCAGAGGGGGGGAATTTCAGTGATTTACCGATTACTTGCTAGGGCTGAGACCAAGTCACCCTTTATGAGAGACTGGGAAAATTACTTGCAACACACTTGGAGCATTGAAGAATGGCATAGAGCAGGGATATGCAATTAGCGGACTTCCAGCTGTTGCAGAACTACAAGTCCCATGAGGCATAGCAAGACTCTGACAGCCACAAGCATGACACCCAGAGGCATGATGGGACTTGTAGTTTTGCAACAGCTGGAGGTCCGCTAATTGCATATTCATGGCATAAAGCTTCTACTGCAGCATCTAAGGGCATTCTAAAGATAGCATTTATTAAAGCAAACCTGAAAGTCCTTATGAGGTGGTACATGGTCCCCCTAAAACTCTCCAAAATCTATCCAAACGCCTCACCCTTGTGCTTTCACAACTGCGGGCATGTTGGGTCAATGCTACACATATGGTGGGACTGTCCCAAGATCAGGGGTCTATGGAATAAAATATTTGATATCTTTAGGAAAATTACGATATTACCCATCAAAAAGTCTCCTCAACTAGCTCTCTTAAACTTTCCTTGCCCTAAAACTCCAAAACTAGTCCAACCACTTATTATGTTGATTTTCCTTGGAACCAAGCTAACAATTGCTCGGGCTTGCAAACCACCGACTGTATCCTTTCTCTTGGTCAAAAGAAAGATATCATGGCCCAGGAGAAAACAGTTAGCATCCTTTCGGACACTGCTGATAAACACGATGCTGTCTGGGATCCCTGGACCAGATACATATCCCTGCCACCTACCGCTTCCCTATCACCCGGGCCCTGTAGATGAGCGAGCACCGCACCGTCTTACGATGTTTCACCCCTTCCTTTTCCATCCTCACTTCTTTCCTTCTTTCCTATTCTCTACTTTTCATTATCACCCTACAGGTTCTACTACCTGGAGAGGTTACTTCAGCCCGTTCCCAAATTACAGGAGAGAGGTTTTTTCTGCTTGTTACTAAAGCTAATTAGATGATACTTGGACCTTTAGTCCAAATCCTTCTGTCTATTGGATGCCCGCATGTTATTATAGCTTTAATCTCTGATAGTTCACCCAACTGTCTAGGCACAGTTTTCATTCTAGACAGTTCGAATTCGGTTCCCACTCTTCCCTCTCTCCTATTTCAATGTTTTGCACCATTTTTGTTACACTATATACCTAGGTAATAGATGTTCGGCTTCGCCTGGGGGGCGGACCTTTCCTTTCCGGCACAGCCAGATCCCATGTGCGGTGCTGGGGAGGCGGGGTGATCCCCCCCCTACCGGAGGTTGGCTTAGTTCAAATTGACCCAATACGGGCACAATAGATGTCTACCTTTGATATGTTTTTGATATTTACTTTGGTAAATGTTCCACGACGGTATTGCCTGTATTTTGGTTGCTTTCATATGTTGATATCTCAATAAAAAAAAACAACTATTGAAAGAAAAAAGTTGACCTGAATAATGGACATTCCTGTGAATCTTTCTCTAGAATGACTGATACTGTGAAGTACTTCAGTAGACACAACATGGACATACCTGGGAACACAGCTGGGGGAACATCTGTCCACCTCCCACGTAGCAAACAGGTTCATGGGCACCGGAGGAGTGCTGGGTCCCTCAGGATTTGCAATGATTACTCCTCCAGTCAGACTAGATCCCACATCCATCCCTCGACCGAGGCACAACGATGGGTTCCCCCCATTCCCAGAAAGACTCATTGCAGTGCTGACAAGCACCCCTCCACCCCTGTCCACCATGGCCTGCTCCGCCTCCAGGAACCTGTAAAAGAAAAAGAAAATGGCAGCCCAGGAGGAGATCATGGGACACAAATACCACTACTGGAATCACCAAAATCCTACAGAACCACATCTACAGCAAACTGATTCACCGGGAACGTCTACTGACTCATTCTATTAAGTGAGATAACCTGGGGCCACCACTGAGCACCAACCACCAACTCCTCAGTCATCACATATTCTAGAAGTCATAGAGAAACCCTTCACCTCCAGAATGATGGTGGAGTCACCATCATGCCATCAAAATGGTTCTTGGGACATTAGAATGGGCTCAGCTACAGACACACTGAGCTCTGGTGACATCACTAACCTAAAATATTCTACACCGGGCCATAGAAGAGTGTGCCATGACACATGTGCCATCCCTGGCAACATTCAATTACTCATCCTTGACCAACACAATGGACATCGCTCAACATGAAGGAGCCCACACATCATCCTTCCCACATGGTCATGTGCTTTCCAGACAGAAGAGCGATGAGCTCAGCACTCAGTAAACCAGACACCAGTTAAGGAGATACAGTAGATATGGCCTCCATTGACACTAGAGTAGGATATAATCCGAGGCTCCAGTTGGCTGTGTGTGGACAGCAGGTACGTTGTGGTAAAGTATAATGACAAAGTTGGCTCCAATATTTGTCAGCATCGTAGTTACATGAAAAGTCACTTTGCAGTAAAGATAATGATGGTGGAGATATTCTCCAATCCATGTATTTTATTCCTCACAAGTAAAAGGATATATAGTGGTCAGGATTGTGGACTCAATATAATCTCGTTAGTTCACATCATGGTCACGTCAAGGTCAGGAATAGCCTCCAACAAAGTAAGCTGAGATTACAACCAATGCAGAACAATTCAGAGTGAGAGGACTCAACTGATATGCGGGAGCCTGATATACAGAAATATGTATGGTGGACTCTCCGGCCTCAGTCATAATTGCATAATTTTCTGTAGACATTTTTGATGAGCAGCTCTGAATGGCCTCCATCTGTAGTATAATTGGTGCCCCCCCACCCCATCAGTCTAGTAGCCAGCATTGTAACTTCTGTAGTATAATTGGTGCCCCCCCCCACCCCATCAGTCTAGTAGTCAGCATTGTAACTTCTGTAGTATAATTGGTGTCCCCCCACCCCATCAGTCTAGTAGCCAGCATTGTAACTTCTGTAGTATAATTGGTGCCCCCCCACCCCATCAGTCTAGTAGCCAGCATTGTAACTTCTGTAGTATAATTGGTGCCCCCCCACCCCATCAGTCTAGTAGTCAGCATTGTAACTTCTGTAGTATAATTGGTGTCCCCCCACCCCATCAGTCTAGTAGCCAGCATTGTAACTTCTGTAGTATAATTGGTGCCCCCCCACCCCATCAGTCTAGTAGTCAGCATTGTAACTTCTGTAGTATAATTGGTGCCCCCCCCCACCCCAACAGTCTACTAGCCAGCATTGTAACTTCTGTAGTATAATTGGTGTCCCCCCACCCCATCAGTCTAGTAGTCAGCATTGTAACTTCCAGTGGCAATATAAATACTGTCTTCAGCATGAAGAGGAGTCAAGTTTTGGAAGATAGACATCCAAAGAGGCCCCGCTGTGTATTGCTGCATTGTCAGTCTAGATTCATGGTGCCCATCGGGGGCTCATTGGTACACATTGTGCCCTCACCCTGCACCAGTCTAGGTGCTCATTCAGACCTGATGAACAATAGCCAGGAAATGTGTGATTTACAGGGACATCTCTATGACGAAGTCCATAAGGGTGACACACATCAGAGGGGGGTGAAGGTGGTGGGGCGGGTTCTCAGGAGGGGACTCACAGTTTGAGTATTTTCTGACTCCCCAGTAAATTCCCTATCTTGGAGTACAGTACAGGAAGTCATAGACTGTGGGTTACATGCCGCTACCTTCAGGCGATTTGGGGATGTCCCCTAGCAATAAATTGAGGGGTGGGTGAGAACATAGCAAACAGGCACAGGACAGGGGGGACAAGAGATCATCCATTTAGTGACAGTCACATCATCCCTACAGTCACACCCCATCCCTACAGTCACACATCATCCCTACAGTCACACATCATCCCTACAGTCACATCATCCCTACAGTCACACACCATCCCTACAGTCACACATCATCCCTACAGTCACACCCCATCCCTACAGTCACACATCATCCCTACAGTCACACATCATCCCTACAGTCACACCCCATCCCTACAGTCACATCATCCCTACAGTCACACACCATCCCTACAGTCACACCCCATCCCTACAGTCACACATCATCCCTACAGTCACACCCCATCCCTACAGTCACACATCATCCCTACAGTCACACACCATCCCTACAGTCACACATCATCCCTACAGTCACACCCCATCCCTACAGTCACACCCCATCCCTACAGTCACACATCATCCCTACAGTCACACATCATCCCTACAGTCACATCATCCCTACAGTCACACCCCATCCCTACAGTCACACATCATCCCTACAGTCACACCCCATCCCTACAGTCACACATCATCCCTACAGTCACACCCCATCCCTACAGTCACACATCATCCCTACAGTCACACCCCATCCCTACAGTCACACATCATCCCTACAGTCACATCATCCCTACAGTCACATCATCCCTACAGTCACACACCATCCCTACAGTCACACATCATCCCTACAGTCACACATCATCCCTACAGTCACATCATCCCTACAGTCACATCATCATCCCTACAGTCACATCATCCCTACAGTCACACACCATCCCTACAGTCACACATCATCCCTACAGTCACACATCATCCCTACAGTCACATCATCCCTACAGTCACACATCATCCCTACAGTCACACCCCATCCCTACAGTCACACATCATCCCTACAGTCACACATCATCCCTACAGTCACACACCATCCCTACAGTCACACACCATCCCTACAGTCACACACCATCCCTACAGTCACACATCATCCCTACAGTCACACATCATCCCTACAGTCACACATCATCCCTACAGTCACATCATCCCTACAGTCACACATCATCCCTACAGTCACACACCATCCCTACAGTCACACACCATCCCTACAGTCACACATCATCCCTACAGTCACACATCATCCCTACAGTCACACACCATCCCTACAGTCACACACCATCCCTACAGTCACACACCATCCCTACAGTCACACACCATCCCTACAGTCACACATCATCCCTACAGTCACACATCATCCCTACAGTCACACATCATCCCTACAGTCACATCATCCCTACAGTCACACATCATCCCTACAGTCACACACCATCCCTACAGTCACACACCATCCCTACAGTCACACATCATCCCTACAGTCACACCATCCCTACAGTCACACATCATCCCTACAGTCACACACCATCCCTACAGTCACACACCATCCCTACAGTCACACATCATCCCTACAGTCACACATCATCCCTACAGTCACATCATCCCTACAGTCACACACCATCCCTACAGTCACATCATCCCTACAGTCACACATCATCCCTACAGTCACACACCATCCCTACAGTCACACACCATCCCTACAGTCACACACCATCCCTACAGTCACACACCATCCCTACAGTCACACATCATCCCTACAGTCACATCATCCCTACAGTCACACACCATCCCTACAGTCACACATCATCCCTACAGTCACACATCATCCCTACAGTCACACATCATCCCTACAGTCACACCCCATCCCTACAGTCACACATCATCCCTACAGTCACACCCCATCCCTACAGTCACACACCATCCCTACAGTCACACATCATCCCTACAGTCACACACCATCCCTACAGTCACACACCATCCCTACAGTCACACATCATCCCTACAGTCACACACCATCCCTACAGTCACACACCATCCCTACAGTCACACATCATCCCTACAGTCACACCCCATCCCTACAGTCACACCCCATCCCTACAGTCACACATCATCCCTACAGTCACACCCCATCCCTACAGTCACACACCATCCCTACAGTCACACATCATCCCTACAGTCACATCATCCCTACAGTCACACACCATCCCTACAGTCACACACCATCCCTACAGTCACACACCATCCCTACAGTCACACACCATCCCTAGTCACACATCATCCCTACAGTCACACCCCATCCCTACAGTCACACATCATCCCTACAGTCACACACCATCCCTACAGTCACACCCCATCCCTACAGTCACACCCCATCCCTACAGTCACACATCATCCCTACAGTCACATCATCATCCCTACAGTCACATCATGCCTACAGTCACACATCATCCCTACAGTCACATCATCCCTACAGTCACACATCATCCCTACAGTCACATCATCCCTACAGTCACACACCATCCCTACAGTCAC
This sequence comes from Lithobates septentrionalis, assembly GCA_037952835.1. Lineage (NCBI taxonomy): Eukaryota > Metazoa > Chordata > Amphibia > Anura > Ranidae > Lithobates > Lithobates septentrionalis. The sequence continues at coordinate 94,786 of JBBDGP010003584.1, forward strand.
ATCATCCCTACAGTCACACATCATCCCTACAGTCACATCATCCCTACAGTCACACACCATCCCTACAGTCACACACCATCCCTACAGTCACACATCATCCCTACAGTCACACATCATCCCTACAGTCACACACCATCCCTACAGTCACACATCATCCCTACAGTCACATCATCCCTACAGTCACACATCATCCCTACAGTCACACATCATCCCTACAGTCACATCATCATCCCTACAGTCACATCATGCCTACAGTCACACATCATCCCTACAGTCACATCATCCCTACAGTCACACATCATCCCTACAGTCACACACCATCCCTACAGTCACACACCATCCCTACAGTCACATCATCCCTACAGTCACACATCATCCCTACAGTCACATCATCCCTACAGTCACACATCATCCCTACAGTCACACACCATCCCTACAGTCACACACCATCCCTACAGTCACACACCATCCCTACAGTCACACATCATCCCTACAGTCACACATCATCCCTACAGTCACACACCATCCCTACAGTCACACATCATCCCTACAGTCACACATCATCCCTACAGTCACATCATCCCTACAGTCACACACCATCCCTACAGTCACACACCATCCCTACAGTCACACACCATCCCTACAGTCACACATCATCCCTACAGTCACACATCATCCCTACAGTCACACATCATCCCTACAGTCACACATCATCCCTACAGTCACACATCATCCCTACAGTCACACATCATCCCTACAGTCACATCATCCCTACAGTCACACATCATCCCTACAGTCACACACCATCCCTACAGTCACACACCATCCCTACAGTCACACACCATCCCTACAGTCACATCATCCCTACAGTCACATCATCCCTACAGTCACATCATCCCTACAGTCACACACCATCCCTACAGTCACACACCATCCCTACAGTCACACACCATCCCTACAGTCACACACCATCCCTACAGTCACACACCATCCCTACAGTCACACATCATCCCTACAGTCACATCATCCCTACAGTCACACACCATCCCTACAGTCACACATCATCCCTACAGTCACACATCATCCCTACAGTCACACATCATCCCTACAGTCACACATCATCCCTACAGTCACATCATCCCTACAGTCACACACCATCCCTACAGTCACACATCATCCCTACAGTCACACATCATCCCTACAGTCACACATCATCCCTACAGTCACACATCATCCCTACAGTCACACATCATCCCTACAGTCACACATCATCCCTACAGTCACACCCCATCCCTACAGTCACACACCATCCCTACAGTCACACACCATCCCTACAGTCACATCATCCCTACAGTCACACATCATACCTACAGTCACATCATCCCTACAGTCACATCATCCCTACAGTCACATCATCCCTACAGTCACATCATCCCTACAGTCACACCCCATCCCTACAGTCACACATCATCCCTACAGTCACATCATCCCTACAGTCACATCATCCCTACAGTCACATCATCCCTACAGTCACATCATCCCTACAGTCACACACCATCCCTACAGTCACACATCATCCCTACAGTCACACCCCATCCCTACAGTCACACATCATCCCTACAGTCACACCCCATCCCTACAGTCACACACCATCCCTACAGTCACACATCATCCCTACAGTCACACACCATCCCTACAGTCACATCATCCCTACAGTCACACACCATCCCTACAGTCACACATCATCCCTACAGTCACACCCCATCCCTACAGTCACACATCATCCCTACAGTCACACCCCATCCCTACAGTCACACACCATCCCTACAGTCACATATCATCCCTACAGTCACACACCATCCCTACAGTCACACACCATCCCTACAGTCACACATCATCCCTACAGTCACACCCCATCCCTACAGTCACACCCCATCCCTACAGTCACACATCATCCCTACAGTCACACCCCATCCCTACAGTCACACACCATCCCTACAGTCACACATCATCCCTACAGTCACATCATCCCTACAGTCACACACCATCCCTACAGTCACACACCATCCCTACAGTCACACACCATCCCTACAGTCACACATCATCCCTACAGTCACACCCCATCCCTACAGTCACACATCATCCCTACAGTCACACACCATCCCTACAGTCACACATCATCCCTACAGTCACACATCATCCCTACAGTCACACCCCATCCCTACAGTCACACATCATCCCTACAGTCACATCATCCCTACAGTCACACCCCATCCCTACAGTCACACATCATCCCTACAGTCACACATCATCCCTACAGTCACACACCATCCCTACAGTCACACATCATCCCTACAGTCACACATCATCCCTACAGTCACACCATCCCTACAGTCACACATCATCCCTACAGTCACATCATCCCTACAGTCACATCATCCCTACAGTCACACATCATCCCTACAGTCACATCATCCCTACAGTCACACATCATCCCTACAGTCACACATCATCCCTACAGTCACACCCCATCCCTACAGTCACACATCATCCCTACAGTCACACATCATCCCTACAGTCACACCATCCCTACAGTCACACATCATCCCTACAGTCACATCATTCCTACAGTCACATCATCCCTACAGTCACACATCATCCCTACAGTCACATCATCCCTACAGTCACACATCATCCCTACAGTCACACACCATCCCTACAGTCACATCATCCCTACAGTCACACATCATCCCTACAGTCACACCATCCCTACAGTCACACATCATCCCTACAGTCACATCATCCCTACAGTCACATCATCCCTACAGTCACATCATCCCTACAGTCACACATCATCCCTACAGTCACATCATCCCTACAGTCACACATCATCCCTACAGTCACACATCATCCCTACAGTCACACCCCATCCCTACAGTCACACATCATCCCTACAGTCACACATCATCCCTACAGTCACACCATCCCTACAGTCACACATCATCCCTACAGTCACATCATTCCTACAGTCACATCATCCCTACAGTCACACATCATCCCTACAGTCACATCATCCCTACAGTCACACATCATCCCTACAGTCACACATCATCCCTACAGTCACATCATCCCTACAGTCACACATCATCCCTACAGTCACACACCATCCCTACAGTCACATCATCCCTACAGTCACACATCATCCCTACAGTCACACCATCCCTACAGTCACACATCATCCCTACAGTCACATCATCCCTACAGTCACATCATCCCTACAGTCACACATCATCCCTACAGTCACATCATCCCTACAGTCACACATCATCCCTACAGTCACACATCATCCCTACAGTCACACCCCATCCCTACAGTCACACATCATCCCTACAGTCACACATCATCCCTACAGTCACACCATCCCTACAGTCACACATCATCCCTACAGTCACATCATTCCTACAGTCACATCATCCCTACAGTCACACATCATCCCTACAGTCACATCATCCCTACAGTCACACATCATCCCTACAGTCACACATCATCCCTACAGTCACACACGGAGGTGGAAACATGATGATTTGGGGTGTTTCTCTGATAAAGGTTCAGGCCGACTTTGCCGCATTGAGGGTCCAATGGGCGGGGCCATGTATTGTAAGATCTTGGAGGAGAACCTTCTTCCCTCATCCAGAACACTGAAGATGGGTCATGGATGGGTCTTCCAGTATGACAATGACCCAAAACATATCGCCAAGGCAACAAAGGAGGGGCTCAAGAAGAAGCACATTAAGGATATGAAGTGGCCTATCCAGTCTCCAGACCTTAATCCTATAGAAAATGTATGGAGGAGCTGAAACTTCGAGTTGCCAAGAAACCTTCAGGATTTAGAGAAGATCTGTAAAGAAGAGAAAATCCCTCCTGAGATGTGTGGAAACTGATCACCACCTACAAGAAACGTCTGACCTCTGTGATCACCAACAAGGGTTTCTCCACCAACTACTAAGGGGATCAAATACTTATTTTACTCACTGAACTCCATTTATAACATTTGTATTGTGTGATTTTTCTGGATTTTTGGTTGATATTCTGTCTCTATCATATAAAATACACCTATGATAAAAATTATAGACCCTTCATTTCTATGTAAGGGGGCAAAACTTACACAATCTGCAGGGGAGACGATCAGTATTTTTCCCCAATGTACCATTCAGCTCCAGTTTGTAAATGTTGAACACAGATCTTAATAGAAGTGCTGATTGCCACTTTAGGCAAGCTGCTAGCAGGCTTTCAATAAGCTTCAAGAAGTGCTGAAGCCTGCTAGCAGCTTGCTTAAAGTGGCAATCAGCGCTCCTATTAAGATCCGTGTTCAACATTTACAAACTGGAGCTGAATGGTTCTTTAAAAGCTTCAACAAAGCTCTCTCAAAACTTGCTGTTCACATGACTCTAATAAAAGCTGAAGCCCGTGTGAAACAAGCCTAAGATGGGCGAGACGGGTGGAAGCAGTGACTGTGGAAGCCATGGCGGTAACTCATAATACATAATCACACCTTATCAAAGCCACAGAGCTTATAAAATATGGGCAATCAGTCATAGCGAGACGCTCTGTACTATACCCATAAACCAGTTAAGTGGAGAGTTCATCAAGAACTTAAAGTGGAACTATAGGCAAAACTTTTTTTTTTTCATTTTGGATAGAATAAGGGAGGGTTAGAACCCCGATCAGATTTTTGTGTCCCATTGCGAAGATTTCCCTCCACTTCCTGTCCCATAGCCAAACAGGAAGTGAGAGGAAATGCCTGCAAAATAAAGGGGGACCCCCCATTGGAAGATTTCCCCTCTATTCCTGTTCTGGGGACAACCCAACATTTGGGATTTTCTTTCACTTTCAATGATAACCATAAGCAGGACAAATATTATTATTATTAGGGAGGGTGAATCTCCTTAACAGGGACAGACAGCAATAATAACCGGACAGGGGGTCTAATCCCTCTCCCCTCCATCCAACACTAAAAAAACAAACCTTTTGCCTTTAGTTATACTTTAATCACAGAAGGTTATTCTTGGATATGACGAAGGTGAATGTCTCTGCTGAGGATCCTCGTCTTATCTATGGCAGGGAACCGTGTTACATTCCTCCTATTTCTCGTCAAAGATAAAATCTTATTCAATAGAAACCCTGAGATCGTTCTCCTGGAGGTACGGGGGGCGATGACCCCCTCATTCCACAACTGATGGACAGCAGAAGCAGATCCGCCCGCCATGATGGAAAGAAGTCCAACTGGAGAACATGAAGCAAAGAAGGGGGAAGGGCAAAACTCCAGTTTGTAGCCCCTGGAAACAACAATCTGGACCCAGATGTCTGAGATCTTCTGGAAGCAGAAAGCCCAAAGATGTCCCCCCTACACAGAGAAGTGGGTGCGCCTATCACGGTGAAGAGGTCCTGGCACTAGTCTTGGCCCAAGTATGATCCTGAATTAGACTTGATGTTGGAAGATTGGGAGGGAGAGAGGCGTTCCTACCCTCAGCAGTAGAGGGCCTACTAGTAGAGGTACAAGCCTTTGTCTTCTCAGGGACGAGTTCTTGTGTTCTCCTGGATATATTTACCCGAGAAGAGACCAAACAGGCCTTTGAAGGATAACCAATCAAAGCATTTCTTGCATGGAAGCATTTATACTAGAGGCTCACATGTACAGAGAGAAGGCTTGTTCTAGACATTTGGTGCAATGAATCCACCAAGCCATTCATGGCGTAAGGCAGAAAGCAAAAGTTCCAGCTGACTATGGGCAGAGGGATCCATAAGGATGGAGTTGGGGTTCCAGGCCATACATACGTTTTAGCGGTGCTATTCGGCCGCTAGCGGGGTCGTTTTAACCCCCGCTAGTGGCTGAAAAAGGGTTAAAACCAGCCACAAAGCAGCGCTATGCCGGCGCTGCCTCATGGTCTTCAATGGGCAGTGCCGCTTTAGGAGTGGTGTATACACCGCTCCTACAGAGCTGCAAAGATGCGGCTTGCAGGACTTTTTTTACTGTCCTGCAAGCGCACCGCTCCAGGGTGAAAGCTCTCAGGCTTGCACATTAAAGACTCTTTACAGGCGGTATTTTTATCGATGCAGCGCCTGTAAAGCGCCTCAGTGTGAAAGGGGTCCTAGATAACAATGTCATGATAGTGGGTAGTAGGCACAGATGTGGGTTGCATGGCAGAGACAACAAGGGCAAAGATCGTCTTAAGGGAGGTCCCTAACCTTTTATCTATTGGGTCTTTGAACACAGAATCATCTTTTGTGGGGGCCATAAGGGTCCTTCTATATAAAATAATAACTGGGTTGAATCTTCCACAGCTCATTTCCTATGGAAACTTTCCTCAATAGGATATTGTTGGGTGAAATAAGAAATCTTCTCTAGCTGAGGCCAGCCTCCATAAAGGATGCTCTCAGCCTGCACTTGAATGGAAAGGTCTTAGCTGGAGTAGGGAACTTTAGGGACCCAACACTAGAAACCTATGGTAGAGCAGACTAAGGTGGCTTCAACAAGAGTATTGAGCTTCAATCAGTGAAGGAATATTCTCCTGGAGTTTAGGAGAAAGGTCATCCTGATGTCGAGGATTCTTCCTCAGGAGATGCCTCATTCTTGGGTACCATGTCTGGCTCAAGGGCAAAGTCTGATGCCGGAGGGGAGGTAGAAGGGCTGTGACCCCCGTAGCCTCAACAAGGTCAGAAAGTCTACCCCTGATGCCTGAAATCGTGGCACAAAGTTCCTTTTAGTGAGGATGAGGCTGGGATTGTCAGAAAGTGGCCGAATGACCACAAGAAGGTAGAGAGTCAGAATGGGGCAATAATCAGAGAGAGGGAATCAAGGCCCAGAGCAGATGTACTACAACCCCCAAGGAAGCTACAGGCTGAGCCTGAGCCCATCTCACCACTTATCTCTCCTATTAAGGTCCCCCATGTTTTTTAATAAAATGTCCCTAATGGGGTACTCATGACCTCCACAGCAGTGGTGCACGGGGGTGCCCTAATGCAAGCACCTGTAGGCTGCTGTAACCCAGATTCAGTTTAAATAAACCACCATTAAGGTGTGTCCTCAGGAAGGAGAACCAGGAGACGGTGCTCAGCCAGTATCCGGAATCCAAAGAGGTAGAGGCAGGGCATGCAGGTTCAGTAATCTCCCTCAAAACGAGGCGGCACATGCGCATCCCATGGCGCAATACGGCACCTCCAAGTAAGGCCACACCAGGTGCCGTCCAGCAGGACAACTAAACTGGCGCCAGACTCCACGAAACCCAGCCATTCTGAACTGCCCAACTATGTCACCGGTCTTTCACATCCAAAAAGGTATTACATGGGCATCCTGGGTGAATGTTTAAATGGCTTTCACCCTATACTCACCCCCTCAGTAACAGGAATAAGGGGTTCTAACCCCCTCCTGGATTAGTGTATTATGGGGTCTTCAGGGACTGTGCTTTGCACCAGGCATACCACGGTTCTGGACCTGTAAAAGCACCTTATGGCTAATTCCACATGCTGCACTATGTGCCAAGGGGAACATCTACAGTATGATCCAATACAGACTGGTCCCACATCTTCCACCACGTGGGGTCCAGGTACGGTCCCCAAGGCTCTGCCAAGGAGTAAACCAATCCCAAATATTTATAAACAGCTGCAGTGGCCATGGTGCAGGTGACTGATAGAAGAACCCTCCTGGAAACAGAATAATCCAAGAAGAGAAAACCTCCATAGAAGAAGGTAAGGTCCTCTCAGTAAAGAGAAGAGGTCCATCTTAGGACATCGGCAAAAACTGAGGCTAGCTGGGAGTGGTTAATTAATGGGGATGTCCCTGCTGGGAGTGGGAGGGGTTATATAGGAGGATGTCCCTGCTGAGAGTGGGGGGCTTATAAAGGGGGATGTCCCTGTTGGGAGTGGGAGGGGTTATAGGGGGATGTCCCTGCTGGGAGTGGGTGGAGTTATATAGGAGGATGTCCCTGCTAGGAGTGGGAGGGGTTATATAGGAGGATGTCCCTGCTGAGAGTGGTGGGCTTATAAAGAGAGATGTCCCTGCTGGGAGTGGGAGGGGTTATAGGGGGATGTCCCTGCTGGGAGTGGGAGGGGTTATATAGGAGGATGTCCCTGCTGGGAGTGGGAGAGGTTATATATGAGGATGTCCCTGCTGAGAGTGGGAGGGCTTATAAAGGGGGATGTCCCTGCTGAGAGTAGGAGGGCTTATAAAGGGGGATGTCCCTGCTGAGAGTGGGAGGGGTTATATAGGGGGATGTCCCTGCTGGGAGTGGGAGGGGTTATATAGGAGGCTGTCCCTGCTGAGAGTGGGGGGCTTATAAAGGGGGATGTCCCTGTTGGGAGTGGGAGGGGTTATAGGGGGATGTCCCTGCTGGGAGTGGGAGGAGTTATATAGGAGGATGTCCCTGCTGGGAGTGGGAGGGGTTATATAGGGGAATGTCCCTATATAGGGGAGGTCCCTGCTGGGAGTGGGAGGGATTATATAGGAGGATGTCCCTGCTGGGAGTGGGAGGGCTTATATAGGGGGATGTCCCTGTTGGGAATGGGAGGAGTTATAGGGGGATGTCCCTGCTGGGAGTGGAAGGGGTTATATAGGAGGATGTCCCTGCTGGGAGTGGGAGGGCTTATATAGGGGGATGTCCCTGTTGGGAATGGGAGGGGTTATATAGGGGAGGTCCCTGCTGGGAGTGGGAGGGATTATATAAGAAATGTCACTGCTGGGAGTGGGAGGGGTTATATAGGGGGATGTCCCTGCTGGGAGTGGGAGGGGTTCTATATGAGGATGTCCCTGCTGGGAGTGGGAGGGCTTATATAAGAAATGTCACCGCTGGGAGTGGGAGGGGTTATATAGGGGGATGTTCCTGCTGGGAGTGGGAGGGGTTATATAGGGGGATGTCCCTGCTGGGAGTGGGAGGGGTTATATAGGGGGATTCCCCCTAGGGAATGGGAGTGGTTATATAGGGGGGATGGCCCTGCTGAGAGTGGGTGGGGTTATATAGGGGGATTCCCCCTAGGGAATGGGAGGGGTTATATAGGGGGATGTCCCTGCTGGGAGTGGGAGGGGTTATATAGAGGAGGTCCCTGCTGGGAGTGGGAGGGGTTATATAGGGGGATTCCCCCTAGGGAATGGGAGTGGTTATATAGGGGGATGTCCCTGAGAGTGGGAGGGGTTATATAGGGGGATTTCCCCTAGGGAATGGGAGGGGTTATATAGGGGGATGTCCCTGCTGGGAGTGGGAGGGGTTATAGGGGGATGTCCCTGCTGGGAGTGGGTGGAGTTATATAGGAGGATGTCCCTGCTAGGAGTGGGAGGGGTTATATAGGAGGATGTCCCTGCTGAGAGTGGTGGGCTTATAAAGAGAGATGTCCCTGCTGGGAGTGGGAGGGGTTATAGGGGGATGTCCCTGCTGGGAGTGGGAGGGGTTATATAGGAGGATGTCCCTGCTGGGAGTGGGAGAGGTTATATATGAGGATGTCCCTGCTGAGAGTGGGAGGGCTTATAAAGGGGGATGTCCCTGCTGAGAGTAGGAGGGCTTATAAAGGGGGATGTCCCTGCTGAGAGTAGGAGGGCTTATAAAGGGGGATGTCCCTGCTGAGAGTGGGAGGGGTTATATAGGGGGATGTCCCTGCTGGGAGTGGGAGGGGTTATATAGGAGGATGTCCCTGCTGAGAGTGGGGGGCTTATAAAGGGGGATGTCCCTGTTGGGAGTGGGAGGGGTTATAGGGGGATGTCCCTGCTGGGAGTGGGAGGAGTTATATAGGAGGATGTCCCTGCTGGGAGTGGGAGGGGTTATATAGGGGAATGTCCCTATATAGGGGAGGTCCCTGCTGGGAGTGGGAGGGATTATATAGGAGGATGTCCCTGCTGGGAGTGGGAGGGCTTATATAGGGGGATGTCCCTGTTGGGAATGGGAGGAGTTATAGGGGGATGTCCCTGCTGGGAGTGGAAGGGGTTATATAGGAGGATGTCCCTGCTGGGAGTGGGAGGGCTTATATAGGGGGATGTCCCTGTTGGGAATGGGAGGGGTTATATAGGGGAGGTCCCTGCTGGGAGTGGGAGGGATTATATAAGAAATGTCACTGCTGGGAGTGGGAGGGGTTATATAGGGGGATGTCCCTGCTGGGAGTGGGAGGGGTTCTATATGAGGATGTCCCTGCTGGGAGTGGGAGGGCTTATATAAGAAATGTCACCGCTGGGAGTGGGAGGGGTTATATAGGGGGATGTTCCTACTGGGAGTGGGAGGGGTTATATAGGGGGGATGTCCCTGCTGGGAGTGGGAGGGGTTATATAGGGGGATTCCCCCTAGGGAATGGGAGTGGTTATATAGGGGGGATGGCCCTGCTGAGAGTGGGTGGGGTTATATAGGGGGATTCCCCCTAGGGAATGGGAGGGGTTATATAGGGGGATGTCCCTGCTGGGAGTGGGAGGGGTTATATAGAGGAGGTCCCTGCTGGGAGTGGGAGGGGTTATATAGGGGGATTCCCCCTAGGGAATGGGAGTGGTTATATAGGGGGATGTCCCTGAGAGTGGGAGGGGTTATATAGGGGGATTCCCCCTAGGGAATGGGAGGGGTTATATAGGGGGATGTCCCTGCTGGGAGGGGTTATATAGGGGGATGTCCCTGCTGGGAGTGGGAGGGGTTATATAGGGGAGGTCCCTGCTGGGAGTGGGAGGGGTTATATAGGGGAGGTCCCTGCTGGGAGTGGGAGGGATTATATTGGGAATGGCCTGCAGTCTCCTCTTTTGCCAGCGTCCAATCACATGAAGGTAGTGGTGTATAACCCAGGGTTAGGGTCCTGTACTGTGCGATCGGTATGCTTTCTGTAAGACATCCACCCATTACAGGGTTACACCTCGGGCGTTTTGCAATATACGGTAACCTAAGGCTCCTGGCGGTTTATCACTTACTTTCGTACTGTCTCTGGTCATTCACTGGACTTGTACTGTTTACACTTTAATGAATGACCAGATAAGTTCTAGTGAGGTGAGCTAAAAGGAACCAGAAACTCCCCCCCAATTCAATGACAGAGAAACCCCCGAAGAGCCTTCCTCGTACAGAAGATATTTGAAGGCCTCACTTCCAGCAAAGCCAGTGGAGGACATGGGAGTCCATAATGATAACAAAGAACATGAGGAGGGAAGTCAGATCCACACGTGGATAGAAATGGCTGACTTCATGAGGGAACATTGTGGTGGTTGGATGAAAAGCCGAGGAAACAGAGAAGCTGGACGGGGGGGGACGGGGGGGGTTTCACCATCTGATGAACACACTAGAGAAGGTTGGGGGGATGGGAGAGTCCCATACATTGAACACACTGGAGGAGGTGGGGGGGGGGGTGAGGGGATCACCATACATTGAACACTCTGGAGAAGGTTGGGGGGATGAGGGGGGTCACCATCTGATGAACACACTGGAGAAGGTTGGGGGGGGAATGAGGGGGTCACCATCTGATGAACACACTGGAGAAGGTTGGGGGGATGAGGGGGTCACCATCTGATGAACACACTGGAGAAGGTTGGGGGGGGGTGAGGGGGTCACCATCTGATGAACACACTGGAGAAGGTTGGGGGGGGGGTGAGGGGGTCACCATCTGATGAACACACTAGAGAAGGTTGGGGGGATGGGAGAGTCCCATACATTGAACACACTGGAGGAGGTGGGGGGGGGGGGGGGGGGTGAGGGGATCACCATACATTGAACACTCTGGAGAAGGTTGGGGGGGTGAGGGGGGTCACCATCTGATGAACACACTGGAGAAGGTTGGGGGGGGATGAGGGGGTCACCATCTGATGAACACACTAGAGAAGGTTGGGGGGATGGGAGAGTCCCATACATTGAACACACTGGAGGAGGTGGGGGGGGGGGGGGGGTGAGGGGATCACCATACATTGAACACTCTGGAGAAGGTTGGGGGGGTGAGGGGGGTCACCATCTGATGAACACACTGGAGAAGGTTGGGGGGGGATGAGGGGGTCACCATCTGATGAACACACTGGAGAAGGTTGGGGGGGGTGAGGGGGTCACCATCTGATGAACACACTGGAGAAGGTTGGGGGGGGGGTGAGGGGGTCACCATCTGATGAACACACTGGAGAAGGTGGGGGGGGTGAGGGGGTCACCATCTGATGAACACACTGGAGAAGGTTGGGGGGGTGAGGGGGTCACCATCTGATGAACACACTGGAGAAGGTTGGGGGGTGAGGGGGTCACCATCTGATGAACACACTGGAGGAGGTGGGGGGGATGGGAGAGTCCCCATACATTGAACACTCTGGAGAAGGTTGGGGGGGGATGAGGGAATCACCATCTGATTAACACACTGGAGAAGGTTGGGGGGGATGAGGGAGTCACCATCTGATGAACACACTGGAGAAGGTTGGGGGGATGGGAGAGTCCCCATACATTGAACACACTGGAGGAGGTGGGGGGGTCACCATCTGATGAACACACTGGAGAAGGTTGGGGGGGGTGAGGGGGGTCACCATCTGATGAACACACTGGAGAAGGTTGGGGGGGATGAGGGAATCACCATCTGATTAACACACTGGAGGAGGTTGGGAGGATGAGGTGGTCACCATCTGATGAACACACTGGAGGAGGTTGGGGGGATGGGAGAGTCCCCATACATTGAACACACTGGAGGAGGTGGGGGGGTCACCATCTGATGAACACACTGGAGGAGGTTGGGGGGGATGAGGGAGTCACCATCTAATGAACACACTGGAGGTGGTGGGGGGGGGGGGGGGGTGAGGGGGTCACCATCTGATAAACACACTGGAGGAGGTTGGGGGGATGAGGGGGTCACCATCTGATGAACACACTGAAGGAGGTTGGGGGGGGGGGTGAGGGTGTCACCATCTGATGAACACACTGGAGGAGGTTGGGGGGTGAGGGGGTCACCATCTGATGAACACACTGGAGGAGGTTGGGGGGGATGAGGGGGGTCACCATCTGATGAACACACAGAAGGAGGTTGGGGGGGGGGGGGTGAGGGTGTCACCATACGTTGAACACACTGGAGGAGGTTGGGGGGGGTGAGGGTGTCACCATACGTTGAACACACTGGAGGAGGTTGGGGGGGGTGAGGGGGTCACCATCTGATGAACACACTGGAGGAAGTTGGGGGGGTGAGGGGGTCACCATATACATTGAACACACTGGAGGTTGGGGGGATGAGGGGGTCACCATCTAATGAACAAACAGGATGAGGTTGGGGGGATGAGGGGGTCGCCATACAACGAACACACTGGAGAAGGTTGGGGGGATGAGGGGGTCACCATCTGATGAACACACTGAAGGAGGTTGGGGGGGGTGAGGGTGTCACCATCTGATGAACACACTGAAGGAGGTTGGGGGGGGGGGTGTCACCATACGTTGAACACACTGGAGGAAGTTGGGGGGGTGAGGGGGTCACCATATACATTGAACACACTGGAGGAGGTTGGGGGGATGAGGGGGTCACCATCTGATGAACACACTGGAGGAAGTTGGGGGGGTGAGGGGGTCACCATATACATTGAACACACTGGAGGAGGTTGGGGGGATGAGGGGGTCACCATCTAATGAACATACAGGATGAGGTTGGGGGGATGAGGGGGTCGCCATACAACGAACACACTGGAGAAGGTTGGGGGGGATAAGGGGGTCACCATATACATTAAACACACTGGAGAAGGTTGAGGGAATAAGGGGGTCACATTTGATGAACACACAGGAGGAAGTTGGGGGGGGGGGTGAGGAGGTCAGTATCTGATAAACACACTGGAGGAGGTTGGGGGGGATGAGGGGGTCACCATCTGATGAACACACTGAAGGAGGTTGGGGGGGGGGGTGAGGGTGTCACCATCTGATGAACACACTGGAGGAGGTTGGGGGGGTGAGGGGGTCACCATCTGATGAACACACTGGAGGAGGTTGGGGGGGATGAGGGGGTCACCATCTGATGAACACACAGAAGGAGGTTGGGGGGGGGGGGGGTGAGGGTGTCACCATACGTTGAACACACTGGAGGAGGTTGGGGGGGGTGAGGGTGTCACCATACGTTGAACACACTGGAGGAGGTTGGGGGGGGTGAGGGGGTCACCATCTGATGAACACACTGGAGGAAGTTGGGGGGTGAGGGGGTCACCATATACATTGAACACACTGGAGGTTGGGGGGATGAGGGGGTCACCATCTAATGAACAAACAGGATGAGGTTGGGGGGATGAGGGGGTCGCCATACAACGAACACACTGGAGAAGGTTGGGGGATGAGGGGGTCACCATCTGATGAACACACTGAAGGAGGTTGGGGGGGGTGAGGGTGTCACCATCTGATGAACACACTGAAGGAGGTTGGGGGGGGGGGTGTCACCATACGTTGAACACACTGGAGGAAGTTGGGGGGGTGAGGGGGTCACCATATACATTGAACACACTGGAGGAGGTTGGGGGGATGAGGGGGTCACCATCTGATGAACACACTGGAGGAAGTTGGGGGGGTGAGGGGGTCACCATATACATTGAACACACTGAGGAGGTTGGGGGGATGAGGGGGTCACCATCTAATGAACATACAGGATGAGGTTGGGGGGATGAGGGGGTCGCCATACAACGAACACACTGGAGAAGGTTGGGGGGGATAAGGGGGTCACCATATACATTAAACACACTGGAGAAGGTTGAGGGAATAAGGGGGTCACATTTGATGAACACACAGGAGGAAGTTGGGGGGGGGGTGAGGAGGTCAGTATCTGATGAACACACAAGAAGAGGTTGAGGGGGTCACCATACATTGAACACACAGGAGCAGGATGGGGGATTAAGGGGGTTACCATATCTTGAACACCTTGCAGAAGGTTGGGGGGGTCATCATCTGATGAACATACAGGAGGAGGTTGGGGGGGGGTCACCATACATTTAAGACACTGCAGGAGATTGGGGGTTCACCATATGTTGAACACACTGGAGGAAATTGGGGGGATAGGGTCAGCATAAGATAAACACAGTGGAGGAAGTTGGGGGGATGGGGGGAGGTCACCATAAGAAATGGACAATGGAGCAGCAATGTATAAAGGTTTTATTGACATGATGGGGAATTGGGGTGAGCAATCACAGGAGCTCGGGGGTGACAGTAATTTGGGGGTGACGGGTGCAGCACAGGAGAAGCCTTTGGGGTGAGATTGGGGGAGTTGAGGCAAAAGAAAACAAGAGAACTTCACATTCACCTTATATGAAAACTGCGAGCGAGGTAACCTACCACCCCCACACTACTGACTTAGAGGGGGCCTACACTTAGATGGGGGATGGGTGGAAAGCGATGTGGGAGAGTGTACAGTCAAAGGTTGGGTTGGGGGTGATATGGGGGAGGGAATACTCTGAGGTAGGGACTGGGGTGTAAAGTGATATTGGCGGGGGGTATACAGTCAGAGGCTACCAAACTCAGAGGGGGATGGATCAGGCAGATATAGGAGGGGTACACTGAGGTGAGAGATGGGTGTAAAGTGATATTGGGGGGGGGGGGGATGTACAGTCAGGGGTGGAGGATGGGTAGTAGGTTAAAATTTTGAAAGAGGATAGCAGGTGTACAGTTAGAGGTGGAGGTGATACTTTCGGGGGGGGGGGGGGGTCCCCCTGTGTCTCCCCCCCTCCACCTCAGGTCTGGGGCTGGTTGAGATGGAACATAGACATCACCTCAGGTAATAATGGCGGCGGAGACCGTCGAACCAACTTGTCACAGTGGAGCATCAGGAACAGTTCCTTACAGGTAAGAGCAGCCAAATCCAAAACCGCGCGGGGAAGTCATGGCATCCAGATAAATCACCTTCCGAGTCAGGAGAACTAAAGGAAGACGATCCTGGAGGGGTTCACATGGAGATTTCTGCAATGCATAAATCACTAAGCTGAGGTCCCATGGAGTCCTGAGCAGGGGAACAATGTGTGAGGCGTTCTCCAAAAACCACAACTCCCGAAATCTTCCCCTTGTGGTAAATCTTCCTGGAAGTCACCTCTGAGCCTCCCGTAGGTTAGGAATGACCAAATCAGAAGTTCCCCATCTCCCAATACTCCAGATTCAGAGCCTCCACTTCTCCCAATACTCCAGATTCAGAGCCTCCCCGTCTCCCAACACCGCAGATTCAGAGCCTCCCCGTCTCCCAACACCCCGGATTCAGAGCCTTCCCATCTCCCAACACCCCAGATTCAGAGCCTCCCCGTCTCCCAACACCCCGGATTCAGAGCCTCCCCGTCTCCCAACACCCCGGATTCAGAGCCTCCCCGTCTCCCAACACCCCGGATTCAGAGCCTCCCCGTCTCCCAACACCCCGGATTCAGAGCCTCCCCGTCTCCCAACACCCCGGATTCAGAGCCTCCCCGTCTCACAACACCGCGGATTCAGAGCCTCCCCGTCTCCCAACACCCCGGATTCAGAGCCTCCCCTTCTCCCAACACCCCGGATTCAGAGCCTCCCCGTCTCCCAACACCGCAGATTCAGAGCCTCCCCGTCTCCCAACACCCCGGATTCAGAGCCTTCCCATCTCCCAACACCCCAGATTCAGAGCCTCCCCGTCTCCCAACACCCCGGATTCAGAGCCTCCCCGTCTCCCAACACCCCGGATTCAGAGCCTCCCCGTCTCACAACACCGCGGATTCAGAGCCTCCCCGTCTCCCAACACCCCGGATTCAGAGCCTCCCCTTCTCCCAACACCCCGGATTCAGAGCCTCCCCGTCTCCCAACACCGCAGATTCAGAGCCTCCCCGTCTCCCAACACCCCGGATTCAGAGCCTTCCCATCTCCCAACACCCCAGATTCAGAGCCTCCCCGTCTCCCAACACCCCGGATTCAGAGCCTCCCCGTCTCCCAACACCCCGGATTCAGAGCCTCCCCGTCTCCCAACACCCCGGATTCAGAGCCTCCCCGTCTCCCAACACCCCGGATTCAGAGCCTCCCCGTCTCACAACACCGCGGATTCAGAGCCTCCCCGTCTCCCAACACCCCGGATTCAGAGCCTCCCCTTCTCCCAACACCCCGGATTCAGAGCCTCCCCGTCTCCCAACACCCCGGATTCAGAGCCTCCCCGTCTCCCAACACCCCGGATTCAGAGCCTCCCCGTCTCCCAACACCCGGATTCAGAGCCTCCCCGTCTCCCAACACCCCAGATTCAGAGCCTCCCCGTCTCCCAACACCCCAGATTCAGAGCCTCCCGTCTCCCAACACCCCAGATTCAGAGCCTCCCCGTCTCCCAACACCCCAGATTCAGAGCCTCCCCGTCTCCCAACACCCGAGATTCAGAGCCTCCCCATCTCCCAACACCCCAGATTCAGAGCCTCCCCATCTCCCAACACCCCAGATTCAGAGCCTCCCCATCTCCCAACACCCCAGATTCAGAGCCTCCCCATCTCCCAACTCCTTAGATTCAGAGCCTCCCCGTCTCCCAACACCCCGGATTCAGAGCCTCCCCGTCTCCCAACACCCCGGATTCAGAGCCTCCCCGTCTCCCAACACCCCGGATTCAGAGCCTCCCTGTCTCACAACACCGCGGATTCAGAGCCTCCCCGTCTCCCAACACCCCGGATTCAGAGCCTCCCCGTCTCCCAACACCCCTGATTTAGAGCCTCCCCGTCTCCCAACACCCCTGATTTAGAGCCTCCCCGTCTCCCAACACCCCTGATTTAGAGCCTTCCCGTCTCCCAACACCCCGGATTCAGAGCCTCCCGTCTCCCAACACCCCAGATTCAGAGCCTCCCCGTCTCCCAACACCCCAGATTCAGAGCCTCCCCGTCTCCCAACACCCCAGATTCAGAGCCTCCCCGTCTCCCAACACCCCAGATTCAGAGCCTCCCCGTCTCACAACACCCCAGATTCACCCCGAGAATAGCCTTCTTGATCCCCTTCAGTCTGGTTTTCGTCCTCAACAGAAACTGCTCTCCTAAAACTAACAAATGATCTACTAACGGCCAAAACCAATGGACACTATTCTGTCCTCCTACACCTAGACCCAAATCCAATGGCCACTATTCTGTCCTCCTACTCCTAGAACCAAATCCAATGGACACTATTCTGTCCTCCTACTCCTAGAACCAAATCCAATGGACACTATTCTGTCCTCCTACTCCTAGACCCAAAACCAATGGAGACTATTCTGTCCTCCTACTCCTAGACCCAAATCCAATGTACACTATTCTGTCCTCCTACTCCTAGAACCAAAGCCAATGGACACTATTCTGTCCTCCTACTCCTAGACCCAAAACCAATGGACACTATTCTGTCCTACTCCTAGACCCAAAACCAATGGACACTATTCTGTACTCCTACTCCTAGACCCAAAACCAATGGACACTATTCTGTACTCCTACTCCTAGGCCCAAATCCAATGGACACTATTCTGTCCTCCTACTCCTAGACCCAAAACCAATGGACACTATTCTGTACTCCTACTCCTAGACCCAAAACCAATGGACACTATTCTGTACTCCTAGTCCTGGACCCAAAACCAATGGACACTATTCTGCCCTCCTACTCCTAGACCCAAAACCAATGGACACTATTCTGTCCTCCTACTCCTAGACCCAAATCCAATGGACACTATTCTTTCCTCCTACTCCTAGGCCCAAATCCAATGACACTATTCTGTCCTCCTACTCCTAGAACCAAATCCAATGGACACTATTCTGTCCTCCTACTCCTAGACCCAAAACCAATGGAGACTATTCTGTCCTCCTACTCCTAGACCCAAATCCAATGTACACTATTCTGTCCTCCTACTCCTAGAACCAAATCCAATGGACACTATTCTGTCCTCCTACTCCTAGACCAAAACCAATGGACACTATTCTGTCCTACTCCTAGACCCAAAACCAATGGACACTATTCTGTACTCCTACTCCTAGACCCAAAACCAATGGACACTATTCTGTACTCCTACTCCTAGGCCCAAATCCAATGGACACTATTCTGTCCTCCTACTCCTAGACCCAAAACCAATGGACACTATTCTGTACTCCTACTCCTAGACCCAAAACCAATGGACACTATTCTGCACTCCTAGTCCTGGACCCAAAAACCAATGGACACTATTCTGCCCTCCTACTCCTAGACCCAAAACCAATGGACACTATTCTGTCCTCCTACTCCTAGACCCAAATCCAATGGACACTATTCTGTCCTCCTACTCCTAGACCCAAAGCCAATGGACACTATTCTGTCCTCCTACTCCTAGACCCAAAGCCAATGGACACTATTCTGTCCTCCTACATCTGGACCCAAAACCAATGGACACTATTCTGTCCCTCCTACTCCTAGACCCAAATCCAATGGACACTATTCTGTACTCCTACTCCTAGACCCAAATCCAATGGACACTATTCTGTCCTCCTACTCCTAGACCCAAATCCAATGGACACTATTCTGTCCTCCTACTCTAGACCCAAATCCAATGGACACTATTCTGTCCTCCTACTCCTAGACCCAAAACCAATGGACACTATTCTGTCCTCCTACTCCTAGACCCAAATCCAATGGACACTATTCTGTCCTCCTACATCTGGACCCAAAACCAATGGGCACTATTCTGTCCTCCTACTCCCAAATCCAATGGACACTATTCTGTCCTTCTACTCCTAGACCCAAATCCAATGGACACTATTCTGTCCTTCTACTCCTAGACCCAAAACCAATGGACACTATTCTGTCCTCCTACATCTAGACCCAAACCAATGGACACTATTCTGTCCTCCTACATCTAGACCCAAAACCAATGGACACTATTCTGTCCTCCTACATCTAGACCCAAATCCAATGGCCACTATTCTGTACTCCTACTCCTAGACCCAAATCCAATGGACACTATTCTGTCCTCCTACTCCTAGACCCAAATCCAATGGACACTATTCTGTCCTCCTACTCCTAGACCCAAAACCAATGGACACTATTCTGTCCTCCTACTCCTAGACCCAAATCCAATGGACACTATTCTGTCCTCCTACTCCTAGACCCAAAGCCAATGGACACTATTCTGTCCTCCTACTCCTAGACCCCAAAACCAATGGACACTATTCTGTCCTCCTACTCCTAGACCCAAATCCAATGGACACTATTCTGTCCTCCTACATCTGGACCCAAAACCAATGGACACTATTCTGTCCTCCTACTCCTAGACCCAAAACCAATGGACACTATTCTGTCCTCCTACTCCTAGACCCAAATCCAATGGACACTATTCTGTCCTTCTACTCCTAGACCCAAATCCAATGGACACTATTCTGTCCTTCTACTCCTAGACCCAAAACCAATGGACACTATTCTGTCCTCCTACATCTAGACCCAAAACCAATGGACACTATTCTGTCCTCCTACATCTAGACCCAAATCCAATGGCCACTATTCTGTACTCCTACTCCTAGACCCAAATCCAATGGACACTATTCTGTCCTCCTACTCCTAGACCCAAAATCAATGGACACTATTCTGTACTCCTACATCTAGACCCAAAACCAATGGACACTATTCTGTACTCCTACTCCTAGACCCAAATCCAATGGACATTATTCTGTCCTCCTACATCTAGACCCAAATCCAATGGACACTATTCTGTACTCCTACATCTAGACCCAAAACCAATGGACACTATTCTGTACTCCTACATCTAGACCCAAAACCAATGGACACTATTCTGTCCTCCTACTCCTAGACCCAAATCCAATGGACACTATTCTGTACTCCTACTCCTAGACCCAAATCCAATGGACACTATTCTGTCGTCCTACTCCCTAGACCCAAATCCAATGGACACTATTCTGTCCTCCTACTCCTAGACCCATACCGGGAGGGGGAGGGGACGTGTACCGGGAGGGGGAGGGGACGTGTACCGGGAGGGGGAGGGGACGTGTACCGGGAGGGGGGAGTGTACCGGGAGGAGGAGGGGACGCGTACCGGGAGGAGGAGGGGACGTGTACCGGGAGGGGGAGGGGAGGCGTACCGGGAGGAGGAGGGGAGGCGTACCGGGAGGGGAGGCGTACCGGGAGGGGGGGGGGGGAGGCGTACCGGGAGGGAGAGGGGACGTGTACCGGGAGGGGAGGGGAGGCGTACCGGGAGGGGAGGCGTACCGGGAGGGGGAGGGGAGGCGTACCGGGAGTGGGGGGGGAGGCGTACCGGGAGGGAGAGGGGACGTGTACCGGGAGGGGGAGGGGAGGCATACCGGGAGGGGAGGCGTACCGGGAGGGGGAGGGGAGGCGTACCGGGAGGGGGAGGGGAGGCGTACCGGGAGGGGGAGGGGAGGCGTACCGGGAGGGGAGGCGTACCGGGAGGGAGAGGGGAGGCGTACCGGGAGGGAGAGGGGAGGCGTACCGGGAGGGGAGGCGTACCGGGAGGGAGAGGGGACGTGTACCGGGAGGGGGAGGGGAGGCGTACCGGGAGGGGGAGGGGAGGCGTACCGGGAGGGGGAGGGGAGGCGTACCGGGAGGGGGAGGGGAGGCGTACCGGGAGGGGGAGGGGAGGCGTACCGGGAGGGGGAGGGGAGGCGTACCGGGAGGGGGAGGGGAGGCGTACCGGGAGTGGGGGGGGGAGGCGTACCGGGAGTGGGGGGGGAGGCGTACCGGGAGGGAGGGGGACGTGTACCGGGAGGGGAGGCATACCGGGAGGGGAGGCGTACCGGGAGGGGGAGGGGAGGCGTACCGGGAGGGGGAGGGGAGGCGTACCGGGAGGGGATGTATACCGGGAGGGGGAGGGGACGTGTGCCAGGAGGGGACGTGTACCGGGAGGGGGAGGGGACGTGTACCGGGAGGAGGGGACGTGTACCGGGAGGGGGGGACGTGTACCAGGAGGGGGGAGGGGACGTGTACCAGGAGGGGGGAGGGGACGTGTACCAGGAGGGGGGAGGGGACGTGTGTACCAGGAGGGGGGAGGGGACGTGTACCAGGAGGGGGGAGGGGACGTGTACCAGGAGGGGAGGCGTACCGGGAGGGGGAGGGGAGGTGTACCAGGAGGGGGGAGGGACGTGTACCGGGAGGAGGGGACGTGTACCGGGAGGAGGAGGGGACGTGTACCGGGAGGGGGGAGGGACGTGTACCGGGAGGGGGGAGGGACGTGTACCGGGAGGGGGGAGGGACGTGTACCGGGAGGGGGGAGGGACGTGTACCGGGAGGGGGGAGGGACGTGTACCGGGAGGGGGGAGGGACGTGTACCGGGAGGGGGGAGGGACGTGTACCGGGAGGGGGGAGGGACGTGTACCGGGAGGGGGGAGGGACGTGTACCGGGAGGGGGGAGGGGACGTGTACCGGGAGGAGGGGACGTGTACCGGAGGAGGAGGGGACGTGTACCGGGAGGGGGGGAGGGGACGTGTACCGGGAGGGGGGAGGGACGTGTACCGGGAGGGGGGAGGGACGTGTACCGGGAGGGGGGAGGGACGTGTACCGGGGAGGGGGGAGGGACGTGTACCGGGAGGGGGGAGGGGACGTGTACCGGGAGGGGGGAGGGGACGTGTACCGGGAGGGGGGAGGGGACGTGTACCGGGAGGGGGGAGGGGACGTGTACCGGGAGGGGGGAGGGGACGTGTACCGGGAGGGGGGAGGGGACGTGTACCGGGAGGGGGGAGGGGACGTGTACCGGGAGGGGGAGGGGACGTGTACCGGGAGGAGGGGACGTGTACCGGGAGGGGGAGGCGTACCGGGAGGGGAAGGGGACGTGGAGCGGGGAGGGACGTGTACCGGGAGGGGGGAGGGGACGTGTACCGGGAGGGGGGAGGGACGTGTACCGGGAGGGGACGTGTCCCGGGAGGGGACGTGTACCGGGAGGGGACGTGTACCGGGAGGGGACGTGTACCGGGAGGGGAAGGGGACGTGTACCGGGAGGGAAGGGGACGTGTACCGGGAGGGGGGAGGGACGTGTACCGGGAGGGGGGAGGGACGTGTACCGGGAGGGGACGTGTCCCGGGAGGGGACGTGTACCGGGAGGGGACGTGTACCGGGAGGGGACGTGTACCGGGAGGGGACGTGTACCGGGAGGGGACGTGTACCGGGAGGGGAAGGGGACGTGTACCGGGAGGGGAAGGGGACGTGTACCGGGAGGGGAAGGGGACGTGTACCGGGAGGGGGGAGGGACGTGTACCGGGAGGGGAAGGGGACGTGTACCGGGAGGGGACGTGTACCGGGAGGGGGAGGGGAGGCGTACCGGGAGGGGGAGGGGAGGCGTACCGGGAGGGGGAGGGGAGGCGTACCGGGAGGGGGAGGGGAGGCGTACCGGGAGGGGGAGGCGTACCGGGAGGGGAGGGGAGGCGTACCGGGAGGGGGAGGGGAGGCGTACCGGGAGGGGGAGGGGAGGCGTACCGGGAGGGGATGTATACCGGGAGGGGGAGGGGACGTGTACCAGGAGGGGACGTGTACCGGGAGGGGGAGGGGACGTGTACCGGGAGGGGGAGGGGACGTGTACCGGGAGGAGGGGACGTGTACCGGGAGGGGGGAGGGGACGTGTACCAGGAGGGGGGAGGGGACGTGTACCAGGAGGGGGGAGGGGACGTGTACCAGGAGGGGGGAGGGGACGTGTACCAGGAGGGGGGAGGGGACGTGTACCAGGAGGGGAGGCGTACCGGGAGGGGAGGTGTACCGGGAGGAGGAGGGGACGTGTACCGGGAGGAGGAGGGGACGTGTACCGGGAGGGGGGAGGGACGTGTACCGGGAGGGGGGGAGGGACGTGTACCGGGAGGGGGGAGGGACGTGTACCGGGAGGGGGGAGGGACGTGTACCGGGAGGGGGGAGGGACGTGTACCGGGAGGGGGGAGGGACGTGTACCGGGAGGAGGGACGGACGTGTACCGGGAGGAGGGGACGGACGTGTACCGGGAGGAGGGGACGTGTACCGGGAGGAGGGGACGTGTACCGGGAGGGGGAGGCGTACCGGGAGGGGAAGGGGACGTGGAGCGGGGAGGGACGTGTACCGGGGAGGGGACGTGTCCCAGGAGGGGACGTGTACCGGGAGGGGGAGGGGACGTGTACCGGGAGGGGAAGGGGACGTGTACCGGGAGGGGGGAGGGGACGTGTACCGGGAGGGGGGAGGGGACGTGTACCGGGAGGGGGGAGGGGACGTGTACCGGGAGGGGGGAGGGGACGTGTACCGGGAGGGGGGAGGGGACGTGTACCGGGAGGGGGAGGGGACGTGTACCGGGAGGGGGGAGGGGACGTGTACCGGGGAGGGGGGAGGGACGTGTACCGGGAGGGGAGGCGTACCGGGAGGGGGGAGGGGAGCGTACCGGGAGGGGGAGGGGAGGCGTACCGGGAGGGGGAGGGGAGGCGTACCGGGAGGGGGAGGGGAGGCGTACCGGGAGGGGGAGGGGAAGGCCGTACGGGGAGGGGGGGGGGGCGTACCGGGAGGGAGAGGGACATGTACCGGGAGGGGGAGGGAGGCATACCGGGAGGGGAGGCGTACCGGGAGGGGGAGGGGAGGCGTACCGGGAGGGGGAGGGGGGAGGTGTACCGGGAGGGGATGTATACCGGGAGGGGGAGGGGACGTGTACCAGGAGGGGACGTGTATCGGGAGGGGGAGGGGACGTGTACCGGGAGGGGGAGGGGACGTGTACCGGGAGGGGGAGGGACGTGTACCGGGAGGGGGGGACGTGTACCGGGAGGGGGGGACGTGTACCGGGAGGGGGGAGGGGGACGTGTACCGGGAGGGGGGAGGGGACGTGTACCAGGAGGGGGGAGGGGACGTGTACCAGGAGGGGAGGCGTACCGGGAGGGGAGGTGTACCAGGAGGGGGGAGGGACGTGTACCGGGAGGAGGAGGGGACGTGTACCGGGAGGGGGGAGGGACGTGTACCGGGAGGGAGAGGCGTACCGGGAGGGGAAGGGGACGTGGAGCGGGGGGGAGGGGGGAGGGGACGTGTACCGGGAGGGGGGAGGGACGTGTACCGGGAGGGGGGAGGGACGTGTACCGGGGGGAGGGGGAGGGACGTGTACCGGGAGGGGGGAGGGACGTGTACCGGGAGGGGAGGGACGTGTACCGGGAGGGGACATTTACCGGGAGGGGACTGTACCGGGAGGGGGGAGGGGACATGTACCGGGAGGGGAAGGGGACGTGTACCGGGAGGGGGGAGGGGACGTGTACCGGAGGGGAAGGGGACGTGTACCGGGAGGGGAAGGGGACGTGTACCGGGAGGGGACGTGTACCGGGAGGGGACGTGTACCGGGAGGGGACGTGTACCGGGAGGGGGGAGGGACGTGTACCGGGAGGGGGGAGGGGACGTGTACCGGGAGGGGACGTGTACCGGGAGGGGACGTGTACCGGGAGGGGGGAGGGGACGTTGTACCGGGAGGGGGGAGAGGGGGACGGTGTACGGACGTGTACCGGGAGGGGGAGGGGACGTTGTACCGGGAGGGGACGTGTACCGGGAGGGGGGAGGGGACGTGTACCGGGAGGGGACGTGTACCGGGAGGGGGGAGGGGACGTGTGTACCGGAGGGGGGAGGGGACGTGTACCGGGAGGGGGGAGGGGACGTGTACCGGGAGGGGGGAGGGGACGTGTACCGGGGAGGGGGAGGGGACGTGTACCGGGAGGGGGAGGGGACGTGTACCGGGAGGGGGAGGGGACGTGTACCGGGAGGGGGGAGGGGACGTTGTACCGGGAG